>OZ007564.1:129620159-130220159 GCA_963931875.1 Pollenia griseotomentosa
TTTGTCTGTTTCTTCGTTGTCTTTTTTCGACTGTTTTGTGCTCTTTTCAAGAGGACGTCTTTTGATTCTTAATACTTCATTTTATTGTGGCTGCTTTTACTGTTGTTGACATTTTTGGTCTTGTAGTTTGTAAAATATTTTAAATTTTAAGTAAATTTTGGACGCCATTTTGGATTATCTAAAAATAAAAATATAAAAAATTTTTAATCTTTTTTAAAGTTAAAGTTTTTTTTAAAAATAAAAACGAAGCAAGAAAGCTAAAACCGTTATTTTAAAGTATATATAAAACTTTTTAACGTTGTAGGGAAAGCGTGTTGAAAAATGTTATAAACTGAAGATACCAAAATGTTCGATATCTTTTATAGATTAAAGATAGATATCGTCACCATAAATGAAAACGGTCGTAAGTGCACTCTAATTTTCTTGACAAAAGCAAAAATATTACAAAAGCAATAATAATTAAGTATTCTTGGTTCTTTAATAAAGTCGCTATTTTTGTTCGCAGGTGTCTAAAATTTTGGGTGTACATGTAGTTAAATAAAACGAGCCACAGTTTTTTTTTTGTAGACAGGTCCATTTACATTTCAGGTGACGATATGTAAATCACATGTGTCAAATCATATTGAACTAATGGAAACTTTTTGTTAAGTCTTATGAAACTGTCACTAGCTTAAGCAAAGTGCGAAACTGATCGCACATTCCGAAGGAACCAGATGTTGTTTGAGTTTGTTTTTAAATGCATTTGAGAGGCTTTTAGCTGTTCATTGAAAGTAGCTTAAGCAAGCTAATTCATATTACAGTTGGGTCTTTATAGTCAAATATGAGAGGTGAGGTTCAGGTTCCCATTTCAAAAAAAAAATCCAGAAATTACCTTAAAAAATATATGTATAAAAAATATATTTCCGTGAATTTTGTTAAGGAAAATTCCGAGAATTGTTCTTTGAAAAATCTTCGACTAAACTAAATGCTATCGATGTCAAAATAAATGTTCCACAAAAACCATTGGACCGGATGACTATAAAAGCGTAGATTAAGATTATGTGGTTATTTGTCAAGATCCTTTTTAGTTTTCTAGCATAACAAATCATCGGATATTAGCAAACTATCTAAACTATAATCATGAAAAAATTTGGCCAGCGAAAACAGGAATAATAATCACCTTGATATATTGTTTCCGGGAACCTAACTATGAATGTTCTGAACAATACTTTAAAAAAAATTCTAATTATTGTGATCTAGATTTTTTGTTTTAATACATTCTCGTCAGTGCACTATGTTTCAAACACCTGCTTTTTCCGTGCGAAATTCAAATTTGGAAACCATCCATATTGCTTTGATTTTTTTGCGAACCAGTTACTAATACTCCAATTCAAACAAATTGTTACTTTTTTTTTGAAAAATACAAAATACTGTTTGACAGCGCGCAGTCAAAGTCATTGTTCCCATTCGTGTTGAAACAATTTTCTAAAATTTCACTTTTTTATCGAAAGTTTGAGCATTTGTTGTGAAAAGTGTGTAAAAATTTTATAAAAAGTTTATAATGGAGAATAATCTGCCATGTAAGTACTTAAGATTTGTTTCATAAATTCTCGAAAATTTTTCTGAAAAATTATATTTTTAACATAACCTTTAAAATGACGTTTTTTTTATCAAAAGTTAAATTTCATGTAAGCTTTGAAAAAAATGTTAACGTTTGGCAAACCAAATGTAATCGTATTTGAATACACTAAAGTGTGGTTCATTAACTAGGATTTATCTCATATTGCGTAAAGTTGCGTAATCTGAATAATATAATTTTTTGCAGATTTCTATGCTTTTAAAAAAAACGAACTTTTTGAAATTTGGTTAAAGCAACCCTCAAAAAACTCAAAAAATGATATCCTTGCTCAATATGTCTTAAATAAAGTTGCGTCTGAGATTGACGATGATTGCGAGAAATTATTGGTGGAGAAGGTGCGTCTTTTATGCAAGTATCTAGAAACAAAATGGATAAAAAGTGGAAGAAGAGAAAATCAGTTTCGAAATGACAACTTTTAATGGCTAAACAGCCAGATATCATTCCAAATTAGAACAGCATCTTTAAAAACTACTTCTTCCACTGTGGGGCGTCCAGAGGTTCCATTTTGCAAAAAGTCGGAATATGGGCAAAGAAGAGCAGCAGCGGAGCTTTCAACGGCTATATTAGGGCAAACTTATTTACTAGTACAAGCAGCAGCAACCTCTGCTAGGAAGGAAGGAAATGCTAACTTAGCTGCAGTACTTAAGGAAACCATACATAGCAAGTCCAACAAGACCTTCCAAAATTAAAAAGATGTGCTCAGAAAGTCAACCTAAACCAATTTCTCTTTCTGCAATACGTCGTTAAAGTAAATCGAGAAACTGTGACATATATCCTCACTACAACCAAATTCTAGCTGCGAAGTCAAAATGCCGACCAGAAGGTATCAAAGTAACCGAGACCGTAGCAAGAGCTCCTTTAGAATCTGTTGTGTTACATACTGCCAATAGAATTGCTGAAATGCAAAAGGAGGTTTTTGAAGCCGTAATGGAATCTGAAAATTCTGATTATTTGAAATGTGAGTTAATTTTTAGCTACGGATTTGACAGTAGCACCAAGCGCATTATAAGCAGATGTTTCAAACAACAGACTCATCCAATAAATCTGATGCTTCGCTTTTAGCCACAACAATTATACCACTGAGACTCGTACTCTCCTCTGGAACACCTATTTGGAATAATAACACGCCCCAGTCAACAAGGTTTTGTCGGCCAAGTAAGTTGGAATTCGTTAAGGAAACGAAGGAATGTATTTTGAGAGAAGAATTGGACTTAATGATGAAACAGAATTGAGTCTTCAACTTCAGGCAAAAATTCTAAAGCCCATAATTAAAACGTCGGCAGTAACTTCAAAATCTCTCTCATTTCTTTCTTTTTCTTTTGTTCTTATTTTTCTTTGTTTACAAATTGTATAGAATTGAAAGAAAGTATGGTAGCATTGTTAAGAGAATAAGCGTCTTTATGTGAGAGCATTAGAAAAAACGTCCTCAAAATAAAATTGATTTTATTTCTCGACCGCATTCTCTGGCATAATTTTATGTCAAACTGTATGAAAAACATCGTTCAGCCCCAGTTCTGTTTCATCATTTACGAAAAGAAATTGATGCTTTACAAAATTTACTCATACATATTGGCAATGGAAAAACGGTACAAATATCGTTCAAGTTATATCTAACATTAATAGATGAAAAAGTTTTAAATATTTTGACTGGGACTAAATCGACTCAAGCTTGTCCTATCTGTGGTGCGACGCCAACGGACTTCCTTAGTATAACTGATTATTCATGTGAAAGATTTCATGCAAAAGAGTCAAACATCAAATTCGGACTAAGTCCCTTACATTGCTGGATCCGTTTTTTTGAATTCATTTTACATTTAGGCTATAAATGTAAAGTAGAAAAATGGCAAATACGGTCAGAGGATCACAAACTTAAAGTTTCAAAGAGAAAAGAAGAAATTCAAAATGCTTTTTGGAGGCGGCTGGGTCTTCCTGTAGATATGCCTAAAGTTGGTGGCTTCGGAAGCTCCAACGACGCAAATACAGCACGTCGAGCTTTCTCTAGTGATGTAATTTTCGCTGACATCACAGGTGTTAACCATAATCTAATTTTTCGCTTAAAAATTATATTGATTTGTTTATCGTGTAACTTTCCCATAAACCCAAACAAGTTTGAAACATACTGCTTCCAGACAGAAAAAATGATATATGATTTGTATCGTTGGCTACCAATGACCTCCACTGTTCACAAGGTGTTAATTCATTCGAAGCAGGTTGTAGAGAACTCTGTACTGCCAATTGGTGTTTTTGGCGAATCGGCAGCTGAATCACGCCACAAGATTTATAAATCCGACAGATTGCATCATGCTCGCAAAAACAGCAGAACTAACAACCTTCTAGATGTTTTCAACAGAGCTTTAGATACATCCGATCCAATAATTTCGACAAAATACTTAAGCAGGCGCATGCAAGAACATAAGCCTCTACACCTTCCACATGAAGTGATAGAACTTCTAAGTTCCAATGATATGAATGAAAATATGGAAGAAGAAAACCACTACGAACAAGGCGAATTTTTATCCCCTAATTCAATAAATATTTTCAGTCAAATGTGTCTAGAAAATGAATTGACTGAAAACTAAAGTTAAATGATTTTTTTTAATAAAAAAATAATAATGAAATAAATTGACTTTTTTTGCGTTTAATTGGTCACCAATGGGTTAATTTTTTCTAATACTTATCCAAAAATACCTGTCTTTAGCTTCCGTATCAATGTGGCTCCAAAAAGTTCAATATTTTAAAAGTTATTAATTTCGCACTGAAAAAGTAGGTGTTTGAAACATAGTGCAGTGGTGGAATCACACCGAGGCCTGTAAGGCCCAGTCCTAGGGCGGCGTTATTAAAAGGGCGCCATAATTTAAAGGTTAAGCTGTAGACCTTGACTTTTGACCTGGTCACTAAGCAAAATTTATTGAAAAAGCAGTGTTAAAAATAACAAACTGCCGTCGTCAATCTTATGATATTGCAAGTTATATTTCAGGTAATCTATTAAGGACATCAATCACGAACTAAAACAATTAATCATTTAGCAGATTACGCTGGCCATTCTTTCAATATTGTAGGCACGGGGTCTGTACGCATAGAAGTAATTTTTTTTTCACCTTGCAAAAAATTTATAATTTTGTTACAATCGGGCATGTTCCACTAAATCAAAATAAAGTGGATTTAAAATACCAAAAATTTTGAAACCGAGCCTGTAAAATAAGTTCATAACAATATTCCTTGTGCAGGTGTTTCAAGTTTTATCTTGAAGCTTCTGAATTGAGCGCAAAGGAGTGCGCTGAAGCTCATCAATGACAGTAGCGTATCCAGCTCTATACCCTCATTGGAGCATCGTCGGAATGAAGGTTGTGCATCATTGTTCTATCGATATTACCACGGTAAGTGTTCAGCTGAAATGGGCGAACTGAACTCATCCCTGAGACGGGGGTGCATGCCCGTAGTACTCGCCTTTCCTCTCGCCATCAGTTTTTTGTCAACTTTCCAATGTATCGCACAACGCATTAAAGAAAAAATTCGTTTCTCGGTCGAGCTAGCCGTATGTAGAGTAGACTCCCGGCAGAAGCCTCCCAAGTCGGCTACAATTTGGAAAAGTTCAAATTAATTGCCACAGGCACTATTCCCTCTTTCCTTCTCCCCATAACCTATTTTCCTAATACCAACACAATGCATTGCATTAGTAGGGGGCATCCCCTGAGTGTTGGCTCAAAAAAAAAAAGCAATTCAAGGAGGCGCAGTACATTTCATAGTTAGAGCGAAGCTACAACCGATTTAGTGCCACAAAGCACGTTGTGGTTCTGTAGCATGTTATCGCATTATCGCTCTTTATGTTTGTACTTGAAATTATGTTTAAAGCATTATCGTGCGTGTTAACAGGTTTCTTGCATTAACATTGCAGCTCTTTATCTTGCGTCTTATAGCACAAATATTGCATCATCTCGCATTGCTTCGCTTGTAGCCTTATTCATATTTTGAAGCCACAAACTATATAAAAGAACTATAAAATAAATCGTTTAATTTTTCTCACCAAACCTCCACTCGAAAAAATTAGTTTTTGTCTTCGGTATTAAGCATGTACTGTAGTCCATTTGTGACAGAAATATTCTTAGTATATTTGTATGTATATGATGATATTAATTAACATCTAAGTATATTTTGCCACAATTAATGAAGTGTGACCAAATATTTTAACTTAGAGTAGCCGGATCGCTCTAAAGGATGCAAGGGTTAAGGGTTTAATTCCCGTCAAAGGTCTGTTTATCTGCAACGGGCTGAAGGTCTACGTTACTATTTCTCGGTAAATAAGGTTAGAAAATAGTCTGTAATTATATGTAGTTGTAACTTGAGTTTTTAATTTAACGGACTTTTTCCAAATCCACGCTACATCTTACGAAGGACACTTTAAAAGCTGCTTTTCCCCCTGTAATAACAAAAGTTTCGTTTAAGATACGAAAAAGGAATCTAAAAAACTAAGGAATTTGTTCGAAGTCTAGCTTTTCGTAAAAATTAAAAAGCTGTTTGTCGTTTACGAAACTAAATTATGTAATTTCACGCCACCTTAGCAACTGCATATGTTGCACTGGCCTGAAGCAGTGCCAATACTAGTGAGATAACGACTTTTCAAAATAATTCGTAGATTAGACAGGGAGTTATAGGCACATAAAAAGTATGTTTTAATAAAGGATTCCGGGTATTAGCCTTTATATAGGCGGTAAGATCACTTATGGACCTTTCTTGGCGCAATTGTCTATAACCGTTTGCAGATGCATACAAATAAACTATTGTTTAACTTTTGGGTAGATTTTCTAAAACAGGGGTCGGTACAAATTACGGCATTCGATATCGATCGGAATTCCCATATAAATTGTATTGTGATTTCGTTCGATATCGCATGCCATAATTTGGCCCCTGGTACTATTATATTAAAACATGTAGATTCTCTTATTTTAGTATATGCTCTCAAGTCTGATATTTGATAGGAATTGTCCTCATAGCTGATAGGGAACAAGGTGCAGACCATTCTTGGTGGCGAGAGCTGACAGCTCAAGTGTAGCTCGCCGATGGTTCGAAGCAGCCTAATGGCCACCGGTGCTAGTATATTTGGTTCAGTTTTTCAAAGGAGCCTACCTATGGATAAACAACCATTGATTTTCCAAGTGTTAATTTCAACATTCTCATATGCGTAAAGGGGGTGAAGAAAAGAACCGTCTTCTAACGGCCAATTTTGGGGTTTGATATTATATCACATTTACATATATTAGAAATCGTTTTAAATACAAAATTCTTTTCTTCACTTAGCACTTAAATGTAACTTAATTTACCAAGCTGGTACATTTAATTATAAGTGTTGATCGACCTTTTTGATTACTCTAAATAGTTTATATAGTTTCCTATATGCAGGCTACATTCAGAGTGCCTCGGTAGGCTAGCTGGTAGCGAGCTAGTCTATCAGCGCTGAGGTTGCGGGTTCGATTCCCGCCAGAGACTCTGGTTTCTATCCTGCAGACAAGCATAGAGCTTCGCGGGATTAGCTTAGGAAATAAAAAAAATAAAAAAATAAAAAAAATAAAAAAATTTAAATTCAACTTAAGTTTCCATCGCAAGGTGGCCTCAGTTTCACAACAATACAATAACAACAGGCAAAGCCATAACAGACAGCTGTTTTTGTGACCTCCTTTTAAATAAAACTTTTGATATAACTCAAAAAATCAATCTGTGTTTAAATACGATTTAAGTTCATATGAAAATTAACTTAATATAGATTTAAATACTATCCTGAAAATAGGGCCATTAAACTATCAACCCTATCTCGAATAAAATTTGCCTCGAAATTTGTTCACTTTTCACACAAAAAAAGTAAAGTTTTGAGGTAAAAAAACGGGGTTTATTCATTCGAAAAAGGGATTATGTGCGACAAAAAATCTATATACAGTAGAAACCGGATATAAGCACATCGCATTTAAGAAAAAAATCGCTTATAAAAAAGTAGAACACAACACCAAGTCTTGTTCTGTACTTTCTATTGAAAAAATGTGTATAAGAAAAAAACCAGATATACGGGCATGTTCTGACAATCGCAAAACGCTTAACTTTGGCGATTCTGACTTTAAATGGCATAAAAGGTGTTCTGTAAATCGCAATAGCAAGAACTTTGGCGACTTCAAATTGCAAAAGTATGCTTAAGGCAACAGGAATATTTGTTAGAATCTACGCCAGATCGCAAGCTAAACGCACGAGTTTCAGAACAATATAAAATAAATCTGTCGTTTTGCGATTTGAAATCGTGCGATTGTCAGAACATGGCCTATAAAAAAACTTTTTTAAACACCAAAGATGAAAAAGGATTATTTTTTTTTTTACGGCATTTTGACAAAACATCTTAAGTCGAGATAAGATAGCAAAAAAGTTTTTAAAAAAACCTCGGTAAAAAAACATTTTTATTAAATAATAATTTAAACCAAAATTAAAGAAAAATTTCGTTTATAATACAAAATTTTAAAAACGTAAACAAAAATGATTTTTGAATGAAAATTCGTATGATTAACAACATTTTTTTCAACTTGTTAAATTTGACTTAAGATGTTTTGTCAAAATGCCACAGATATACAACTATGCGTTTCTGGAATTATAGTTTTAAGTTTGCGTATTAAAGATGGGTACAAATAAAGCGGGTCTTGCAATATAATTAATTGTTCAGTTTTTCGTATCGCACAACTATATCGCCAATGTGTTGAACTGATTTTTATTGCGCAACGAAAAAAAAGATTAAATGCTGTGAAATGTGTTGGCAACATTGTACAATGTGGTTTTGCCTATGCATTAAGATAAACTTGTGTCACTTATTGCATAATATCGGGCAAAATTAAAATAATCAGCCTTATTAACGTTGTCTTTGTCGTAAACGACGAAGTCGTTTTTTGTAGTAGATTAAAGAACGCCAATTGTGTGTCACTTTAATCCATTACAAAAAACGACACAGTCGTTTACGTCAGCGAAAACCGTTTAAGCATGAATATGGCGAATACAATGTACAATAATAATGTATAATGGATGGGGCGCTTAAGACAAGAAATACCTTACCAATGAAAACAAAATTAAAGCTATTAAAAGACGTGTATATTGAATACACCCTTATAAGAAAAAAGTTTTTTATATCCATATAAGAGTTTATAAAAAATAACTTTTTATAAACAATTATTACTTTTAAGAAATAACGCATATAAGAAACAATATCGAGAGATTTTTAAAATTTCTTATATGCGATGACATCAATTGTAAAATGTAAAATCTTTTACTTTATAACACATGCTGAAAGATGTCAGTCAACTCGAGCGTTTTCCCTTATTGCCCTGAATTTCCCTCACGATTTGTTTTCAAAATTTATTTGTAATGCGATGAGGTGATTTGTCGAAAATAGAAAAAATTTTAACGATATTTTACATAAACGCAGGAATTCCCGGGATCGTAGAAAATTTGAAGTTGGCTCCCAATCTGCGGGAAGTGAAAAAGTCCAGGAAAGGACACAATTGACAACTGTTTAATTTTCTTTAAGTTTAAGGCATTCAAGTGAGCGATTTCTCCACAGACATACAAATATTCCAGACAAATATCCCAATATGATGGATACGTATGTGACATTTTTTAAAAACCCTCTTACTTCACTTGTGATAGTAGAGATGAATAAATTTTTCATTTAAAAAATTTAATTTAAATTACAATTTCCTAAAACAAAAATAACGGATTTACATTAATGCTCGTATATTGTTCGAAAGTATCGTAAAGCAGGAATACTCTGTCGTAGTTGCAAAATACGTGACATGTAACACGAGAACGTTTAAAAATAACCACAAACATAATCACAAAACAGATTTAAAGAAAAAAAAAACATTAGAAAAATTAAACATACATACGTACATACATAATTAATTTATAATTAAAAAAATTAACAACTAAATTATTAAACGCAATTATAAAAATAATTATTTTTAACACAATATTTTCAAGATCTTTTTTATTTATTTATGTATTAAAAAAAACAACAATAATTCAAAAGTAAAACAAAACAGCCACTAAATTAAACACAAACAACAACAAAAAATAACAAACAAAAAAAAAACAATTGCACTAAGAATTTTTTTTTTTTCAAGACGATAACGAAAAAATTTGTTGTACTCGTATAGAAAAATATCGAGATAAAACGAAATTTAAAAATTATAAATTGACTGAGTGAGTGACTGAAATTTTGTATAAAACTGGATTAGTTCGCTTTAATGACAGTGTATGACTGTCTGACTGGACGGCATGGATGAATGGATGTGGCTGTTGTTTTTGTTTTGTTTTCAGTTTGTTGTCTGCTTGACTGACTGTGTATGTATGACTGGGTTGCTGCCTGCTTGCCTGCCTGCTTGGCTGTTATAGTTGCTTCATTATGACTTCGATCCGTCTCTGACTCTGTAAACACCACACCAACTGCAAAATTTATGTATGTACAACAACAACAAGAGACAACAATATTAAACTCCCTTGTAGCAAAAGAATATATGTATATGTATGAGTGTAATTGAAAATCAACATCTTACAGAGTTACCAGATGTAATAAAAATTTGTAGAAATTTGTTTTTTTTTCTCTGCCATAGGAGCAGGCATTGCCAAATGTCAGATTTATCTGTTTTTTCGGTTTTTTCAGACTAAAAATCACTTCCCTTCACAAGAAAATAATGACATTTTATTTAAAAACAAAAAACATAACAAAAACAATATTGGCGGCTTGTTAAAACTGTTAAGAAAATTTTGAGAAAAAAGTAAAAAAAAAAATGAAAAAGATAAATTATACGGAATGGATTTCTATGACAGGCATGTACAACGGACCTTATTACGTACATATGTATGAAGATATCATAAAAAGAAAAAACTTCACAAAATAAAAAAACTAGTAACAATATACAAAAATTGACACCATTCGTTGCCAAGTAAAGCTCAAACGTCGCGACGATAGCTTTACTTGGCAACGAATGGTGTCAAATTTTCAAGAACATCTCGTTGTCCTTATGTTTACATTTGTTCTCATTTTGACAACTTGCTGTTGGTTTTTTGACACAACGTTGATCTTTTTTCGACAACATATTGTTATCATTCTTAAAAGTAAGTTAAGAACTAATGCGCAGCCAACTAAATGAAAAACAACAGGGATATTTAAATATACATATATTTTCATAATACTTTATTTACACCCGGTCTACACCAAAGATAAACATCTCAGCAACGTCGGCCGAATAACAAAACAATATGTACTTCTTATTACTCAGCTTATGTTAAGGGTATGGGAAAACCTATTTATGTTAACTCATATTTTGAAGAAAAAAAAAATCAAGGAAGAAGGTGCAGTGTAAAAAGTAACACCATCTTGAGGGCATTTAAATATTTGCAAAAATCATTTTTGCAATTTTATTTTACAAAAAATAAGTGTTTATCATGGGGGTTCTGGAAATCGAAAACGCAAGAATTTGGAAGTTGTTTTTAATACACTTTTAATATAATTTTTATGATTTTTGTTATTAAATTCTGTTTAGTAGAAAGATATTTGTATAAAATTTGTCATAAAATTTTTTTATTAAAGAAATCTTATTAAACGACGTTTAAAATTCTTGCGTTTTGCCTTTTCGGTTTCCAGAACACCCCTGCATTTTTAAAAATATTTATTTTTCAGAAAGATTTTCAGGAATTGCCATAGAATGATTTGGCTTTTCTTTCTTTTATAGTTATATATATTTTTTTTTTAATTTTTAATTCCTTTACTTTAATTATAATTTGTTACCATTTCAAAAACTTAATTTCTTTATCACACAATGAGGTCCTTTTTGGCTTTCTTTTTTTTTAAATGTCAAACTTAATTGACAACCAAATTTGACGTTTTATATTAGCAATAATTGTCAACGGAAATTGACTAACAGTTATTGCACCATTTACTGCCGATATAAATATGTATGTTCAAAAACTGTCAATAAAGGCATGCTCTCAATAAAACACCCATAAATACTCAAAAAATACATTATTCCTTTTATTAGAGCGATTTCAGAACTATATTTCTATTATTTATATTTGTTAAATAAAATCTTAAACACAAATCGAGCACACACTGTAGTATGAATTTAAATATGTAGTTTAAAAACGTTTAAATCTAAAATATTATAAACTTTCTTAAAGACAATTGTGAATTTATCTACAATTTTTTTAATATTATAACGTGCACTTTACAATAAAATATTTAAAATAAAAACTTCTTAAAAAAAAAAAATAAATAAAAACAAATATATATCACCGTTTTTCTCGAAAAAAATCTTCTTTTTATAATTGTAAAAATCTGGCAAGCCCACATACAACATAAGAGTACAACACCAATGCTCAGTCAAATCTATCGAACAGATACAGATACACACACACACACACACACATACATACATAAATTGCAACAACAATAACATTATCTGAAATTAAAACATAAATTATAAGGAGAGACTTTAACCAAACAAACATGTGGAAGAGAATGAGGTGGAAAGTCAACGGAATTTATATTCCATACGAAGGCGCAACTTTATTTAACAGTAAAACACGAGATTTTACGAATAAAACGAATTCAAGAGCTTCAGTCAGGTGTAGAATATTTGTGGATTAAAAAATCTATTTCACAAACTTCTTTGGCCCTTCAGTAATAGGAACAACAAAAAGTAACTACGGTACATTTTTATTCGTATTAGAAAATTTATATTAGAAAATTTAAAAAAATATAAAGAAGTATTGGGTTACAACATCCTTAATGATTAATACATTTTGCAAGGAATAATTAATCAATTTCATTAATGCAAATCGTGTTGTTAGATTTTTTTGTTCTAAAATTTTAAATAAAAGTTGAAGTAGGTTTCTTTCAATAACGAAAACATAACGAGTAACAAAAGTTAGGATTACATTCAACCTTAGCATTTATAATGACCGAATTTAATAATATTGCAATTAAAAAGTCCTTCAAAAAATACTGAATATTTTGTAATAAAAACTCCTGGAACCTAACAATACACAGAAAAAAATAAAAATTGATTTCAATTAAAAAATTTGTGATATTAATTAAAAAATTAATTAAATTTGCACTAGTAAACAAATTAATAGTATCAATTAAACCAGTTCATAGTATTAATTAAACGTTTAATTCACTTGATTAAATTTTTAATTAAAACTGATTATATTTTTAATTAATGCTTTAATTGGTGAAAAATTTTGGATAATTTTTTCTGTGTACGTAAACATTATTTGGCCATAATTTAAAGCATTAGAGAATTAAGTAAAAGTACAGGCTAGACGAAAAGAAATGAAGGCGTTTAAATAATCCATAGTTTCATTATTTTATTTATGTATTTATTATCGCCGCACGCTGCACGTTAAAGAAATTTGGTTTAATTAGTTCCTATTTCACCAATTGTATTTAAATATCAATTTTTGTTTTTCATGTCAAAACAAAAACAAAATTATATGAAAATCTATTTATATTCAAATATGAATTGATATTTAAATACAATTGGTGAAATTGGCCCTTAATGTCTCATTTGATTCAATTCTTTTGCAAAGACAACCGGCACTCATCTGCGAATTATTTATTTGCCGTAAAGATAAATTCAACCAGTGTTGCCAACTGGAAACAATGTTTTTGTCGGTATATTGAGAAAACCGAAAACGTTCACTTACAGTTTATTTTCTTAACAAATTTATTTCGACATTAAGTAACAGGCAGTTTGTCGATACATTGCGAAAATGGCCATAAGAGTATTAATTGGAAATTGAACCCACATCTTCCCTCTGATTGCCTAGCTTACTTCTAACAAGACTATCGGGACCCCCTTATTCTGCCATGTTCAGGTAATAGAAATCGAGTCCATGAAAATTTTCAATAAAATTTTCTTACAAATCAACGTAGCTTTTCTTGATTTCAAAAGTAGTAATAATAAAGTTAATTGGTCCTCAAAGTATGAGCTTTATAAAAGCATATATTTTTATGAATTCTAAACACAGGACAATTTTCAAAATTTGTTCGATTTCAATTTCACTCAAATATAAATTGGATACGTACATTTTCTTTTGCCATCTTTCCTGTTGCATAGGTAATTAAAAACTCGGTTTCATAGACATTTGTTTATACACAATTGTTTAAGCGAATCCCTTATTTTGACGGACACTGTTTCTTTACAGAGGATATTTCCAAAGTACGGACACATTTTAATGGTCCCTTTGGTGTCCGGTCATGAGAAATTCCACTTCATATTGTTCGGTTATATTTAGCTTAGGGAATTAAAAAAAAAAATTGCCGAAATTTCTTCATATTTTCTTCAGTAGATATGAATGTGAGTACCAAATATTAAAAAAAAAAATACTTAAATTAGCTCTACATTTAATTTAATCTGAATTCTCTTGCTGATTTTTGATTTTTTTTTTTTATATTTAACATGCTTAACCCAGTGTGCTTCGTTCGCTACCTCCGTTGAAATAAAATTTGTAAAATGTTTTTAATACAGATCTCCAAATATAAAAATTTATATTTACTTTCTATTGGAGGTACTACGCCCATTTCTAAAATTCCGCCTACTTGTTAACTGATGTTGCGTATTAAATACCAAGGTATTTGTAACAAATTTGAAAACATAAGCTGTTACCGCGCTCTAGATATACAGAAATCTATAATGTCTTCGCATGAGAGGTGCACGATCCCTTATCCACTCCGACCCATTTTTTATAGGATAGTTGATCAAACGAATTTTTATTTGGTACATTCGATAATAAAAAAACCACAATTTTGAAATTTGCTGATTTGATTTCTTCACGGTAGAGCATTTTTATAAAAATAAAATTAAAAACTCCCATGATGGACTTACATACATACATATCGTTCGATGATTCATCTGATAAAGATTAACGCTTTTTGGAACTAGACAGTATCAGAAAAAGGATTAAGGGACACTTCCAAAACATTGAAAAAAAAAACAGGTAAAACCCAATTTAAAACTGGCAAAAGTTGTATGCTTAGAGGATTGATCGTACAAACGTATGCTTGGAAATGAAAATATGTTTTGTCTTGCACAGCCCACGATATCTTTACTGCTGTCTGAAAGCTTTGGAAAATTGCGGCAAGAAGAACAATTATAACAGATACTCCCAAGCAATTTAGCTCCCACTTTATAAAAGTCTGAACTTTATGCAAATTCCGTTTACCAATCAAAAACTTAAATTCCTAGGAAAAACGAGCTTTTTCAATCCATGCTTATGTTATAATTTAATAAGTGAATAAATTTTTTGTTAACTTTTTTTTCTCAAAATTAGCTTTGAAAAACACAGAACCAAAGTTGTTCATATTTATTTTGAAATGCAGCATTCGATTATTAAGACACAAAGATCATATTGGATGGTCTCGGCGGAAATAAACAAATATGGGGCTTCCAATATCCAAGCATAATTGTTGAACAAAAAATGCACCCACTTAGATCCACATACTTTTTTCGTTGGACCATATTTTTTGTAAAGGGCATATTAGTTGCGGTCAATGTGATTATCATTCAATAAAGGGCAATGATTGAAAAGTTTTTAAGGCCCAAGGTAGAGAGAAATCCAAAATTGTTGTTTCAACAAGATGGAGCCACAGCTCACAAAGCTGGGACAAATTATGGCTCTTCTATGCAAAATTTTTGGGGATCGAATAATACAACGTTTTTCTGATTTTCTGATTTGATTTCTGCGTTTGCCTGATTTAATGGCTCCCGAGTTTTTTCTTTGGGTTACCTAAAGGGTAAGGTGTGCGCCAATAAAGCAACAACCATCCAACAGTTTAAGGTTGATATCCGACAAGGACTGAAGGCGATGGGACCTGAAACTTTATCAAATAAATTGTACTTGTAGATTTGTAGCTTGTAGTTTTAAGAAACAGGGCGCAGGTAGAAGTAAACAAGGGGCATCATTTTTCCAATATTTCCAAACTATAATATAAATTTTAGCAAATGCCAACGTTAAATAAATTCACAACACTGAAAAAATAGTTTCGATTCAACTGAAAGACTTAGAAATAAAATTTCTTTCGAATCGAAAAAGTATTCGATCACGACTACCAGAATAAGGCTTCTGGTTTCCCCAGCTATCTCCCTCAAATGTCCTAAATTCCAGCACATTGACAATGAAAATGCAGAGCAATATTTGTATGTACATATATAAAATCTCAAATTTTTGCAAAATCTGTATAAGTTTTAGACTATAAATAGATCTGTTGCATTGAAGTACATGCATCAAACATACATTTAGGTAACCTTAAACAGCAATAATTCTATGTTGCTCTCCACATGTGTTTATAACAACAAAAAAAAACTTGCAACATTGTTGCAAGAAATTATTTCACTAAATATTTAGCATTATGAGCCCAAGAGCTACATGTGAAGCCTATCATTTTTGTTAAAATGCATAACGTAAGATGTAATAATAAATTGTAATTGTAGATTTGATTTAAAGAGAGCAAAAAAATCCAAAATCTACTTTAACAGATTGTTGTTGTTGGTTTATCTAGCCATTCATTGCAACTGATTTTAAACAACTGTTGGGTCTGTTGGCCCAAACTCAACAGTAACTAAAAACAAAAATTTTTCAGTATGTTGGGGTATGTTCGATGCGAGTTTTCGTACGTAAAGTAACGTACAATTTGTATACATATATTGTATATCGAAGTTCGTGAGGTTCGTTCACTTTAATTTCCTTTCCTGTACGTTCACAAACCGTTTTGTCGTCGTCGTAACACGTACGAACAAACCTAAACAACGTATTGGACCAGGCGGTCAGCATTTTAAGGAAGTCTACAAAGTTGCCCAACAATTTCTGCAATGTGGGTTAGAGCTACAAAAACAAAGGCGAAGAAGAAAAAACAGCTACAACAACCACTTTGAAAAATAACAGAAAAAATAGAAAACAATAATAACAATTATACGAATGGGAAAAGGTGTACGAAGAAGCGCGTCGCTTTTATTTTTCTGTATTTCGTTTCGGTTAAGCATGCTCTTCCTTTCTCACTCTTTCTCACTCTGTTCCTTATTGTACACTATTTGTTTACATGCTGTTCGTTTGTCTCATTAATGTTTAGCTGTCATTGTTGTTGGCTTGCCATTTTTTATTTATTCATGTGTTCGTTTGTGTTTAGAAAAATTAGAAACACTAGAAAAGCAAAAAAAAAACCAACAATAAAACCAAACAAACCCATAAAAAAAATTGTATTAGAAATAATAAACTGTAGTGTGTTGTTGTTTTGAATTTGATTTTGTTTTTTTTTTACTGGGAGACTAAAGTTAAAAGTTGGTGGATGCAGCAATTCTTCTTTAGATATCGTTGCTATTTTACGAGTATAGGTGAAAAAATTAAGCCAAAGTAGAAAAATCTGAAAGTCTAAAATAAAATATACACATACTCGGGGTTCATTTGTAATAAAAATACAAACCAACAAAAAAATATATAGCAAAATTTCCTTCTTGTGTCACACTAATTTAACATTTGTTTTGATTTTCAGCGCAATATTTTAATCAAACAGTGAATTTTAGTGCAAATCGTACAGAGTAAGTAAAAAGTGGTATGTATGTTGTATAAATAAATTCTCGCCATTTGTCATGTCAGATGACTTTACTTGTCATCTATTTATAGGATACCATCAGGGTGCCAATCGAGCAAAAGTTTTTCAGGGATTTTAAAGCTGAAATTTTGCGGAAATTTTTATGCAAAGCCACGAAATTGTTGCTCTGATTGTGAACAAAGCTTTAAATTTAATGTTTAAGGGTACTAATAACTAATATATAAATCAGTGAATGCTTAAACGATGGTTTAGTTGAACTTAACCTAAATTTATATGTAGCTTAAAGTCAACAGCTGTAAATTAGTGCCCCATATATTATCTGCCTGTTTTTAGAAAACGTAAACAAGTGAGTGAGTGAGAAATTATATTGAAAACAAAAACAAATTTTTGTTTTGTATTGTTGTTTTCAATATAATTTCTCACTCACTCACTTGTTTACGTTTTCTAAAAACAGGCAGTAAAAAACAATGTTGTGGTTAGACTACGATAAATGTTGTCAAATTTGTATGGTCTGTATTGATGTCCCTCAATATTTTACACACTTTTTTTGCTTAAGCCAACCTGTGGTTATCATTGATAATTGTTAAATTTTCTGTCCAAACAAAATTAACGTCTTTGCTAACCAAAGAATAACTAAATTAATAACATGTAACATAAAGATACAAGATATTAAGCAAAAAAGTATGTGAAATATTGAGGGAATAGGACTATTGTAAAAAGCTTTATAAATTGAAAATTGACTCATAAAAACACATTCTAAGGAATGGTTTTTATTGTATTGAAAAGTTACACAGCATATGCGAAGAATTTATAAACGTATCGAACGCATGAAGTAGGTCAAGAAGGTATCAAACGCACTGAACGCGTTGTGTGGAATTCCAGCTTTATTGCGTAGCGCATAAATATGTTTTTTTTAAATTAACCGTTAGTGCTTCGCAAAACAAGAAAATTTTCTATTGGGTAATGGTATAAAATTAAGCTGAATGAGCCAAATGTCACTGTGCTTTGACATTTATTAAGCGATGCACACTCAAGAACGTGCAATAATTGTTAATGCTTATTTTTTAAAAAAAATTCGTTCTTCGTTTTCCTCGTCGTCGTGCTCCTTGTGCTCGAACAATTACGCGTTTCATTGAGCGCTAGTACATACTGGTGAAATTATACAGGTGGCAGCACTACGCCACGTGGCGATTTTGTGCTCTTGCATTGTTTGTCCAATCTATTGTCAAAGTTTTGTTTATGTTTACAAAAGTCCACATTTTGTGCTGTGAATATTTTAAATATTTTAAAATAAATAAAATATTGACCATAATTAAATAAAAATTGGCAAAAAATTTATTTATTTTTGTTTAAAATATTTTTGAAGTAAGCTGGGACTTAATTTTTGTTGTAATGTTGTATTTGTAGCGTAGCGATCCAACATGCTTTTTGCACCATGGGTTTGACTACAGATGTCCCAAGAAGTTGCAGAATTTTGGTAAAACAAAAATTTTAAATGTTCCCCTACAAAGTTCAAACCGTTTACGAATTGCAGACTGCTGACAAGAAAACCTTGTCCGACTTAATTTCTTATCAAAAATCAAAATGAGCAACGAATGCAATTTCCACTTTAGTGCACTAGAGGGCACCAGAGTATGTGCAAGAATTGGGTTTCTACCGTATAATCATTTATAACAAAAAAGCAGCCAATTTAAATTATGATATTACAGTGGAATCTCTCATGATTGACACAAAAGGCACGTTGAAAATGTGTCCATTTATGGAGTATGTCCTTTCAAAAGAACTTAAAACTTTCTTTTAGAACGCTGCCGGGACCAAGAACAGTGTCCGTCGAAAGAGCGTGTACGCTTAAGGATATGTCCATTAAGTGAGATAACACTATACTTTTGCGCCGCTTTGAACTGTACGAAATTTACAGCAAAAAATATGGCGTAAAATATTATGTAAAATGTCGCGTAAAATTCATAAATAGGAAGCAAAAATGGAGAGTTTAAAGCCTTTTACTCTAAATTTGTTAATTTTTAATTTAGTTTTTAACGTATAAATGCACTACTAATGCAAGTAAAATTCTAATTATTTATAATGCTAATGAATTGAGCCTTTTTTATCAAAGCACTGTATGTTCATATAAGCGTGTTGTTATGGATGCATTTCTCATTTGGGGGATTGGAAAATGGCTCTTACGGATGAAAATATGATTCCGCTTTTTAGTTGTAGTGAATAAGAAGATTAAGTACCAAAAGTACAATTGTACCATGCGAGGCGATTTCATGTACATCAAGTACAACAGCCAAGCCACAACATTGTATTTTATATTTTGCTTTCGTTGGTCGATATTTCAAAAACACAAACAACTTTTGACATTCCTCTCTCTAAGTAAGAAAGAAAGTAGCTCGGTTGGCCTTCCAACGCGACCTGAAAAATAAATTCGCCTTGGTACCATGCTTTTTTTCCGTGTCCCAAAAAGCTCAAGTTTTTGCTTAAAATTGAGCAATTTTTTTTTTTGTCGTCCACAGTTGGGCAACACTGTTGTTAAGAAAAATGCAGATAGTAAATTAATTCCTTTTTAATGTGTGCCCAAACAAAATCATAACTTCGAAGAAAATCCTTAATAACTTTTAATCCAATTAATTTCCACATGAAATCACTTAAAATTAATACAATTAATTAAAGCACGCTTTTAAGAAAATTCCTAATTTCATTTTAGTTCTATGTCCACACATCCATATGGTGAGGTTATTATACAACCCATCACATCCCTCATCTAACAATCGTTATCCAAACTTCTTAGCACCCTTTTTAATTGTATCAATTTCTTAGCAATCACCCTAAAAATAAATCGGCAGAAAAGTATTTTTTTTTTTTTTTTTGTTTTCTTAATGCAGGACAAGTTAAAGATTTAGCAAAAGAAAAGGATAAAGAGAAGTTCAAAAGAAGTGGAAATAAAAAAAAATTAATTTATAATGTATGTAAGTCCCTGTCCAGACTTGCAATTTTGGTTGCAGAAATTCTTGAGGTTGTGGGTGAGACAGGGGAGTGCAGAATTCGAACTCTTCAACTTGAAGTTTTTATAGGTGTATTTAACGTTTTATATGAACATATATATTAAATATGTATATAAAGCAGAAAAGGAAAGAGGGGCATAAAAAGACAAAAATGGTAAAAATCGAATTTCATAATTTAGACACTTGTGCAATTTCAAGGCAGCAAGCAAAAATGCAAATCTGGACGGAGACTAATAAAAAATAACAATCAATACACTAATATAGATACAACAATGAGACACTAACAACAATAGACTAACGTCATCTCAAAAAAAACAAAAAAAAATAGTGACAACAACAAAACACCCACTAATTAATGTAAACATACAGTGAATTAAATGAAAAAATATGAACAACGAAACAATTTTAAAAGTTATTACTATACTATAAAACCAAGCCGAGTTCACTTCATAGGTGAGTAAGAAATAAGCTTGCCAGACGGTGTTAATTTTTCTTAATTTACAAGAAGTTGCAGCGCTCGTCCAGAATCAAAAAAAAAAGGATGTTTTGTCAAGATTTTTTAAAGTCCAACCAAAAAACACGTTATTTTTTAAATTTGGTTACAATTTTCCTTAAAGAAAGCCGTGAAATAAAATCAAAAAATATTTAATAGTTTTTCTTCAGTGCATTTGTTTAAAAATCTATCAAAACTACGTTTCCTATATTCAACATTCTGTAATGCTGATTTGAAACAGAAGCCCGGATTAACACTTGTGTCTATTTCCCTCTATACCAGGGGCCTAATTCTGGCAGTCGTGATCCAGTATTTTCTCGATTCGAAAGCAATTTTATCTCATTCGATACTGAACGAATCAAAATAATTTTTTCAGTACTGTGAAACTCAAATTAATGCTTTACAACACTGAAAAAATAACTCCAATTCGTTCATTATTGACTGAAATAATTAGATATTAAATTGCTTTCGAATCGAGAAATAACTCGATCACGACTGCCAGAATCAGGCCCCAGAGTTAAAAAACTGCAGTCAAAATCAAAAACTACCAAACAAAAACGAAATTTTGTGTACAACTTTTCGCTTTTTAAGTTGGTTTGACAGCGACTGTTTACATTTAATGAATCAGAAGTAAAAGCAATAGTTTTTTTTTTGCCAATGACAAATCAAGAAGTGGAAGAAATGGCAAATTTTCTACTTTGACTGCAGTTTTTTAAACGCTGCTCTATACTCAACACTGATAATAATTTGCTTAAATTTAACAATTTTTTTTTCTGTCAAGCTGGTTTTGAGTTACGCGAATATATGTTCCGCAACCTTCCCTATTTGCGAAATAACGGTATATCTCGAAAACAAAAGCTAACCTAAATAAACGGATAGCACAACTGCCTGCAGCGCACTCGAATTAGGTTGACCCGCCGGGTGCCCCACTTGATAGTTTTTTTTTTTAACTAGCACAGTGTAATATGGGATTTTGTTAATTTCGATAAGTTCTTCGCGAAATTCCATACAAGAAGGAGTTTGCATTTTATGTGTTGCATAGTGTTTCTTTACATATTAAGGCCCGTTTTCACGACTTACCTATAAAGTTCGAAATAGTAAACGGTACCTTTAGCACTAGTGAGGAATAAAGTTACCTTCAACTATTTTTCGTTTTCACAACTTCTGTATAAAATAAACTTAACATTTTTGAAAATGTGGCAATACTAAAGAAAATACCGATTATTTTTTCCAAAATAAAAATACGAACTGGCAACTACGTACTTTTTTTACATTTACAAAATATACGAATTATTGGAGTTGCCATATATAAAAAATATGTGAATATAATATGGCAATCTCAAATCTAAACCTTACGACAAAAGTTAGAGGTAGAACGTTCCTCTCTTTAGCTTATCCTTCACTTTTAGATTAAAGGGAACTTGTGATAATTAAAAGCTCATTATCTGTTCGATAACTTCCTACATTTAGCTATCGTTAAGTCGTGAAAACGGGCCTAAATGTATTAGTTGTACTGGTAATAAGCATATAAAGTAGACCATCATTATAAGTGTGACCAGATCTTTAAATTTTTTTCAGCTTAATTTGGCCTTAAGCAAGGGCAAATAATGCTAAAAATTATGCTGAAATTTTTTGTTACTAAGTTTTTAATTACCATGGAATTTTTTTAAAGCTTAATATATCTGAGTGAATTATTTTCACCAAAATTGAATTAAAAGGTAATGTACTTATATTCAAGTGGGTACACGCAGAGAAAAATTATGTTTCAATATGGTCACCTCCAAAAAAAGACTATTTTTAAAGAAAATGTTAAACATATTATATTTATTTTAACCATATTATTAACACCGACAACCATTTATGGTTAAATATGTCCTCCATCAAGAAGCCACAACCATATTACGGTTATCCTAAAGCATCTTATGCTTAAGAGACAACCAAAACGTAGTCACGTAGAAGAATTACAACGAACCGAACCGTTTGAAGCTGATAATCTCGACTACATCTAAATATGTATTTCAAAGTGTGAATATAAAAAATTCTTAGTAAATTTACAAAAAAAAAAAATCTCAGTTTTACAAATTATTTTTTACTTTATTTTGGTTTAGAAATTTAAAAGAATACGAAATTTATTTAATGATCAATATTGAACAAAAGGCTGGAAGACCTCGAATACGCATACGATATATGCACTCTCTCTCATAGCTATACTGACATGGCCGCACAACTAAGGCGTCTTACCTATATACCAGAGGAAGATTTCGAATAAATATTAAAAAGACCAAAGTTATGAGTATAAATTCTGGAAACTCGGATCACTTTCTAATAAATAATGAAATATTAGCAGAAGTTGAAACATTCTGTTACCTTGGAGCTGTTATAAGTCGAACAGGTGGATCTAGTGAACACATCGTAAGCCGAATAAAAAAGACCACACAATCCTTAGGCTAGCTCAGTAAAGTATAAAAATCGTCCTCATCACCACGCCGTGTTAAAATCAACATTATCAGCAATGATGTAAATATAATCAACTCTGTTATATGGATGTGAAACTTGCAACGCTGCCTCCCGAGACATTAACACTTTGCAAGTTTTCGTAAATAAATGTCTCCAAAGAGTTCTACGAATTTTCAGGCCACGAGCCATCTTAAACAACAATCTGTGGGTTGAAACATGTCAAATACGGTTGTGTGTAGTAATACAGAAAAGAAAGTGGAACTGGATTGGACACACACTCCGTAAGCTACTGTCAGGTCTTGCCAGGAATGCTATTAAAAGGAACCCGCAGGGAAGTCGCAGAAGAGGGCAACCAACACATACATGGCGTAGGCAAATTGATAGCGAGGCTAGAAAGATGCACAAAAGTTGTAGTGAAGTAAAAACTGTTGCGATGAACAGATCTGAATGGAAGAAGTTTGTTGAGGCCCTATGCTCCTCATGAGATCAAGGGGAATTATATATATAAAGAGTTTTTCAACAAGAAAGAACTTTGTGTTCTAAAACAAAAAATTTAGATGAAGATGATTCATATTTTTATTGTCTTACGAAGAGAAAAGTTCGGGAATTATGAATCAAAAATGATATCTGGCAAATGTCATTTCTTTCATCAAAGTTTTAAATCACTTTTTGGCAAAATGGCGGGTCTATTTCGTTAATCACATCACGAATTTTGAATTTTAAGGTTGCAATCGATTCGATTGGCTCCGTTTAGGCTCTGTCCTTAGCATAGCCAACAAAAAATAATCCAGTGGACTCAAATTTAACTACTAAATTCTCAATAGCGGTCTCAAAAGAACGATTATGTTGTCCGCTAATATAACGAATTTTACGAAATGTAACTTTAACCGAACCAACATTTGTATAGTGGATTTTAATTATTTGAATGCAATTTTCGAGCGAAAGTGCAACAATTCCCAATGCATCTACTACGAATACGTAAAAAAATAAATGTCAAAACTATCATGTTGTTGATCTTGCCACAATTAAAAAACAAAGTTCTTGTTGAAAACCCCGATATATAATATTTAAAAGGAATTTATCCATTTACACTTTATTTGTTAGCTGCATAGATATACTTCTGAGGACTTAACTTCGAGTTAGAAGGAGGCATTGATGAGGGGTTTGTTTTTATCATTTGTTTGTCTTTGTTTACAATTAAAATGTAAAAGTTTAAAACGCAAACAATTTTACAAATATCCCCACAGTGCGACACAAGCTGTGCAATTGACTAGACATTAAACAGAAAAAACAAAAAGATGGAGCAAAATACAAAACAGAAAAATTTAAACCCCACAAGTGGAGAATAACTTTGTACACTATACTCTTCATTGTTATAGCTCTCAGAGAGTATTATTATTTTTAACATTTAACATTTTAAAAGTATTTCGATTGTTGCTTCTTCTTTGCAAAATCCAAGCAAAACAAAGAAAAGATATTTAGTGCGAGCACTGAGCAAGCTTTTTAGAAAAGCGTCTACATTTGCCGTTGAAATATTCTGTATGCCTGGTTAAATGCTTGCTCGTGTTCAGACGCGAATTTAACGTGATTATCGCACGTAAACTGCTCGTTGTTAAACGGTGTTGCTGCCTGACTTGCTTCTTACATGGCTGGTGGTTACCAACCAGCTCAAGCAGCAACAGCAGCATGACAAATAGATACACAACTAGACATTTATTTATTTATCCATCCAAACACCCGGACAGTCAGCCAGCAACAGCAAACCAACCACCAGTCAGTCACACTCCTCATAGTGTGGCTAGCTAGCGTTGCTGCTAATGCACACAGATTACGAGAAGAGTCATCGTAAGCTTGACTGCTTATTGCTCTCGGTTGGATAGAATGTTTCTGGCTTGCTAAAAGACGTGTGTATATGGGATATTTCTAGTGGATTATGCGCTTTATGTGTTGAATTTCTTACTCACATTTACAAATGTACGTATGAATGTACTTCAAACTTACTCACTTAAGACTGAAAATTTTGGCCGGTTCCCTCATCTTTATCTCTCATTTTTTTTATTTAATCTATATAAAAAAAATAAAGAATTCTTTATAATTTTGTACTCTTGTTTGTTTATGTTTTTTTTATTAAAATTTAATTTGTTTTAGCACTATTTATAAATAAAAGTGGAGTACAGCCCTATTGTTTGGGAAATCACTTTTCTTCTTTTCTTTTAATATGTTTTCATTTATTTTTAATTACACGGTATCGGTTTTTATCAGTGTTGCCTTAGAGTAAATGGTAAAAAGTGCCAAAAAGCTCTAAGAAGCAAATAAAACTGCTGAAACTACTAAAATAGCATCACTGGTTTCTATAAAAACCATTAAAAATTGGAGCGTAATTTAGTTGTTTGGTATTCATTTGTTAAGAAAAATAAGAACGGTTCAGAATATTTCAGTTCATTATCAGTATGACCAGATCTTAAATTTAGTTTTCAGCTTATTCTGGCATTTTTTAAGATTTTTGTTAAAAATGTATTATAAATAGGAAATTCTATTCGATATTAAATAATTATTATGACAATATCTAAACGAGTGGATCGATTTTGATAAAACGTCATTTTATTTCTTACTTTAGTACGAGTCGTACTCAAAAATTTCAGTACGAATAACACAAAAAAGTACTTAAATCAATTCAAATGGGATAACATTCGAAAACCAATATTTGTGCACACGCGTGTGTTTGTAAAAGGTTATTGTAAAACCAACAACAATACTTCGAAAAGAAAAATATAGATTTTTTTCATATTTAAAAAGTAAAATAAGACGCAATAATTTCCATATTCTATTTATTTAAAATTAAATACATGAAATTTTCAAGGTAGAATGATTAGGAAAACCATATCGGGCATGCTGGTGGTTTCCTATTATTGAGAATTCTTCTTTAAGCAAAGTGCGGAATACAAAAAAAGTGAAATAAACATTGTAACGGGTAAGTAAAATAGTAATATTCTGTCTGATTCTGTGGGGTAAGTCCCAGCGGGAATATGAGGAATTGATTACATAAATAACTTAAAAAATAATGTATTATTGGAATCGAGAAATTAATTATTACGTATGTATTTTATATATTTTCTTAATAAAAATTCTTTATTTTTTGCTGCCTTTATGTCGTTTACAAATTTTTATCATTCCCACATGTGAAAAAAAGGAATGTATTGTTGCTGTTCGTGACTATTATTCGTGTTTTTTATATATTTTCTTAATAAAAATTCTTTATTTTTTACTGCCTTTATGTCGTTTACAAATTTTTATCATTAAGGATGCATTAATTAATTCATTCGCAGGATGCATTAAAATAATTTATTCCAATCGTGTTAAGAATAATGAATTCTGGATTCAAATATTATACAAGATATGTATTACATTCTCGATTTCTATTGTTTACATTTTCCCGCTGGGGTGTTTAGGTAAGAATCAATTTAATCCCCCTTTCAAATTATTTCAAGTACAAATCAAGATTAAACCGTCTTATAAATTCTTGAATTAGACACAGTTTTAGACTAAGTACTTCGTACTTAAATAATCCGTACTTGAATCAAGCGTTCTGTGCTTGATTTATGGAAATCCGTACTTACCGTACTATTGACAACGCTTTGGCTTGATTAAGGTACGGATTGATTGCTTTGTTTTTTTCTGTGTACCTACAAATGATAACGCTGTTAAAGCAATTGTCATTTTGTCAGTGATGCCACAATAATAACGATATTATTGCCACTTTTCTAGTGATGACATAAATTAAGATATTCCATTCTACACTAAGATGTAGAATGGAATAGAATGAGATAGGAACTTGTTGTAAAGATGTTGATTTTTAACTCCTATGGGAAAATTTCAACATCTTCGCAAATTGATGTTAGATGTTGGCATGTGTGAAAAGGATATTAAACGGATAAAGCGTCTAATTGTTGTATCAAAATTGGTGTTCTGCTATTCGCAGTGTTTTGGGTAAATTTAAGTAAATTGAACACCCGTAAATCGACGAGCTGCAAGATCTGTCGAAAACATTACCGCTGTGCGTGCAGTTGAAAACTGAGCCAATTTGGGCCTGAATTGCATGCTATCGACAACAATGACATGAGGTTTTAACAGGACAACGCTACATGACACACAGATCATACCGACCCAACGATTTGAGGGCATTAGGAAACTGAAGACCGAAACTTTACGATTTGACCCCATAAGATTTTTTTGGGGTTTCCTTAAGTCTTAGGCATTTGCAAATAAGCAACGAGCCACAGCAGCAACATAACCCATGCCATCTTTAAAATGTAGCCTCATTTATGCGCCAGTCACGAAAATTAGACATTTTTTCGATGTTATATTCCATACAACAAAGGACCCTTCATAAGCTAAGATTTTATATACATATTACACATATAAATAAAATGTTTCTAACAAATGAGCAAATGGTCCCACTCTTTTAGCATTTTGTAGTGAAACAGAGAAACGAACAGAGAAAACTAACGGCCATGTCATGGAAATCCTAAATCACCTGAAATTGAAATAGAACAAATTCAATTGAAAGTTTTCGTGGATTTCGATTTCCATGCCATGGCCGTATATCAGCGCGTACAGCTTTTTTTATTTGTAAAAAATTCTAATGCCCATAGAAAACGTATGAAGTTAACCAAAAAATATCGCGGAGTAAACGCTTTGCAATTCGAAACTCCGATTTCTACGGAGCGTTAAGTATTGAAGTTGGTTGCAATTTAGCTATTTTTTGGACATATTTTTTGTAGTTTTTACTAAACAAGATAAGTTAACATAACTGTTCATGACAAAACGTTGGCTCTCCTTTTTGAGTTTGTCATTGCAGCGTTTAAGCTAGGCGCTAGAAATCTTTACGCCTTATGCGCTGATTTAGGTTGGCCTGTTACGCTGATAGTCATTTTAGCTAACCGGGCACCCTAATAAAACATAAATATAACATTTTTTAGTTTTAAAATCTGATTCGGTGAGGTTTTTTTTAATGCTTAAAATATGTATGAAATTTCTCAAAAAGCAAAGTGCCATTAACTCGTGTTTTACACACTTCGCCTTTCGCAGCAAAAGCAACGAGTTACATACACACTCTTTCTTCACCATGAGTACAAGAGCTGAAATTTGGTTCGGACAACATGATGAGAGCGTTGAGAAATTGTATTTTTTTTTTAACTCTTAATATTTGTAAGGCGTCATACGCTTTATTCTGGCAAATAAGAACTTATTTCGTAAAAAGTAAGCAGATTGACGTATAAACACATCCTTTAGCGACCGGCATAACATTTTAAAGAAGATTGCGAGCGTTTATAAGGCAAAACGACGTCAGCACTTTTAAATCGACAGAGCGACAACAGCCGTCTGATGTTGTTAGACGCTTTACGAAAAACACAATGCTTTTTTCTATGCATTTCGTTAAGTTAGCTTTGGGAAACCGTTGCGCTATGACTACATACAGTGGCGGTTTTCATATAGGCAACTACTTTTCCTCAGCTACAAACGACAACGTCGCTCGCTAAGCATTTCAAACAAATGACGTATGTCAAAAGCGTTGCGCGTCTATCGCAAAATTTACCAGGCTCGCAGCATTTTTAGTTGGACCCAACGTTCAAACAGTTTTTATAGCTGCCAAAGAAGTAACAAAACAAAGCAATCCAACACAACCAAAAAAAAAAAATTGTTTATTTACATTTATTCGTTTAAAAACAAGCAACTGAAAAGAAACTGAAAAAAAATATCTAAAGGGGGAAGGGGGGAGTGGAATTTAGATCTCTCTCTCTCAAATTATGTTTAATTTTTTTTTTTTAATAAAGAGATTTAAGTTCACTCAATAAACTTAAATGAGGGACCAGAGAGCAACACTTGACGGAAGATGGGATTAATCGGGCTTTTATCAAAATCCCGTAAGAATTGTTGATTATTTCTTATTGCTAAACAATGTGTGTAGTTCTTAAATGAGTATAGATAGTTAATTTAAGGTTTCCGACTCTCCACTGCAACTCATTTGACTCATGTTCTTAACTTGTGAGTTGCATGGTGGAAAGTTGGGGGTTGCGAGTTGGGTTGGTGATTCAAATATGTTTTGTAGAGGTTTTCCAGTAAACTAAGCTCGTTACTATTGGGTTCAACGGAAAATATTGAATTTTTCAGCATACGCTGCTTTGAAACGCGTAGTAAATAATGCTTTTCCTTTTAATGTTTTGCAGGAAGTACGTGGTTTATTAAAGAAATATATATGTACATACATACATATATTCATGCATATATAGATGTTTAGATAAAAAAGATTTGATTAAAAGTTAAGGCAAAATTATTAAAAGAGGCATACGAAAAAGCGAAAAATAAAAATCATATTAAGAACGTAATTAAGATAAACACCAACCACTTAGCGATAATATATTAGAAACTTTTGGAAGTACATACAATAATTTTTTTTTTTTTTTTTGCAAAAACAGACTTTAGTAGGACTTCCTTTATCGAAATGTTGTAACACCGCACAGTGGGATAATTCCAAATTCTAGCTGGACAAAATTATTTTATGAGGAGTCTATATGGTTTTGGGGCAACTGAATTCGGAAAAAAAAAGTTAATAAATTCTAGCTCAATTTTTTAAGGAAATACGATAGAGTTTCGCTATTGCGAACTTCAGTTGTATTAATTTTTCATTTAACATTAACAAGCTCGCAGCTTTCAATGTTTTAGTAATTTTTTAATTTGAAATTTAATAAATGAAAAATGTCTATATCATTTAAAAAACAGTGAAGTTTAGGTATTGCAAACTTTATTTCCGATATTTTTTTTTTTTTTTTTTTTTTTTTTTTTTTTTTGTAAAAAAGTAATCAAATTTAATATTTTGTCTTTATTGTTGTCTAAATAACAGAAATGTTTTAAAGTATAAGATACATATTTATGATTAACAGTACACTTAAGCTTCAACGAATAGGGAATCAAAAAAAAAATAATTTAAAAGAATACATATGGGCAAATCCCAGAAACAGTCCACCAACCAAAAATTTTTCAAATGAATTTTTTTTTATGGAATATAAAACTAGATGTTTAATTTCATTTTTATATTAAAAAATATGTATTTTGATGATCATTAATACAATAATTTTTACCAAATACTACCCCACCCCTGATTTATTAATGTTATACGTGAATTTAGCATTATTTTAGGTGATTTTTGTGCTTAAAATAGCACTTACAGCAGACTCATCAAAATATAAATTTCGTTAAAACAAAAGTTGATATTCATTAGTTAAGAAATTAGTTTAAGAAATGCAATTCATTAAAATATAATTTGCTTTGTTAAAATAAATAAAATATAAAAATAAAATACTACTGGAAAAACTGTAGCGTGCGTCACAAAGGGTTCACGGCTTTTGTGAGAAAATAACAACATTTTTTGGCTGCGAATAAGTGCATTTAGAATTCTCTTATAGTCATCTTTGTTTTAGGAATTAGAATTTGTATTCCTTGTGATGCAAAATTCGCCAAAAATTAAAAAACACACTTCAAACTTTGAAGTTACTTCCACTTTTTGTAGCGTGCGTCACAAAACTTTGTGATAGATTATTTCGCAACAAATACTTGCTAAGAAATTATGATATATGCTATTCGTAAGTACATATTAATGCCACTAAATACTATACATAAGTTGAAGCTATCTCTTTTGAAAGACCAAAAAATGTTTATATATCAATCAGAGAACGCGTACGAATGTAGCGTTCGTCACGCAGGATTAGCCCATATGTAACTTGACTTCAATTTTAATTAATTTCATGTTGTAAAATTCCTTTCTTCCTAAAAATAATTTAATAAAAATTAAATTTAATAAAATTTAGCCTGATTAAAATATCAAAATTTGGATTAAAAACCATAAACAGTTCAACAAAATAACCACAATACTAATTATTTACTTTTGTTACGGTAAACTAAAATTTTTATTTTTAAAACAGTTTTACAGAAATTTGGCTCATAAATTGTTATTTTATTTGCATTTAATAAAAATTTATTTCTAGTGTCCGACCGAAGGCACTTTTTTAGGCCGATGTCGAAGCCGTAGCCGAAGTTCGGCTAAATTAACTAAATTCGACCGAACCGAAGCCGAACTTTACTTATCCAAAGTCAAAACAAAAAAAAATTTCAACTTTTTCATTACCAAAAAGTAAACAAAATAGCACTATATTTTTACAGCGGTTAGATATGAATATTACGTGTCGATATTTTCTAAACAGGAACAAAATAAAAATTTCAATCATTTTTTTTTTAATTCAAAATTATTTTTCTCTACTGAAAATTTTGAGTTAATATCCTCTTAATGATGAAGTGCGATATTTACTAGTATGTATTTAAAATTCATATCTGAGCTACCTAAATAAGAGCGGCTAGCAGTTTTATGTCAAAACTTTTAATTTTCGTACAGTTTTCGTATAAACAAATATACAGTGTTCAGCACAATTATTCGGACAAGAAAAAAAATCACTAATTCTTTTTAACAAGCTGGCGCAGTTTTTTGTCTTTGAAGTTTTGGATGTCTTACATAAATCTTCTTTTTCGATGAATTGTATTCAAATGAGCTTTCATCACTCCAAAGAACTTTTCTCCAAAACTGTACTTGAATTTATTTTGTTTTGATGTGTATGGAATATCTCTTGCTATGTAAGTCTTAAAACATGCTTTTCTCAAGCATCGACGAATCGTACTCTCATTAATTGAAGTACTGGATGACTTATTCCATTCATTTGCGGCATTTTTAGGTTATAACTGAACGTCTGTTTTAGATTTTCGCAAGATGAATCGGTCTTCACTTAAAGTTGTTTTGCGTTTCGCGCCGAATCGCGGTAAATTTTGTACATCGCTTTTGCTTTTAAATCTGTTTATTTGATAATAAACAGTTTGACGCGACAATTTGAACTCGTTAGCAATGTCTATTACCTTGAAGCCGGCATTGAACTTTGCTACTATTGAGGCTCTTACAATATTTGTTAACTCAGTCGTTTTCCCCATATTTTCAAATCACTGATGAATCAAAATTATAAGCAAAGATACAAAAATTAATTAGAACAATTTCAGTTAACCTTCAAATGCAATGAACACGCTAGAAAACCGATATGAAGTACAAGTCAATATACTTATGCCGAAGCGAAAGTCACTGCCTTCTATGATTCTTATCAGCAGTTTGAAAGTGCACAAAACAATGGACAAAATATTTTACATAAGTGTTGTTGTTGATGTGCACTTTGTTTTGAGAAAAGCTGAGGTAACGGTGTCTTAAGCACTTGAACGAAAAAAAAAAAACGCCAATAAACATGAGAACAATTTGTCAAAAAAGTTGTGCCGACGACTATAATTCAACACCACCTGGCTGGAAAATCTTATTGGACAGATCGCAAGATCGGTATATTTTATTGAAAATGTATTGGTAATAGAAATTGCATGTTTAAAAAAACGCTTAAGCCTGTTATTTAGGTAGATCAGTAAGTTTGATACTGAAGTGGCATAGCATTCATATTTCTGCATTGATACCATTAAGGTTACTTAACCGATTGATTGGAACAAAACTGGCCGCTGCACTAAACAGTTACTCGCTGGCAACACTAGTTGCTGGTGCTGATATTTTATAGATTTTTTTTGCTACCGCCTTAAAGTTTTTAAATGGACTTGTTTTCCAATACTTAAATAAATTAATGCCTCGTGAACTAAGGGGCTCATTTACATAAATACGTTATTCCTTTTGAAGTGATAAAACTTTAAAAAAATGTTATTGTTTGGTTTTAAAAAATAACTTGAAAAGAGCAAAGTGCAAAAAATCATTAAAATTTTTGTGATATTTGAACTTTGGTCCAGTGTAGATTAGTCATTTCTTGACCAATTTTTACGAACGACCTGTGGTTGTTTTAGTAATTTCATTATCTTTGAATAAAAATTTAGGAATAAATAATACGTCGAATATTTTCGAATATACTTTTATTAAAGTGAAATCATCTTTTTAAAAACCGGCAATAACGGTTATTTTGGAATATCTCGGAAACTGTTCTACTTTTGACCATTCTGACTTCACATTCGGATTTTACATAAAGATTAGGTATCAGATTCATTTGGTCACGACTTTGTTGAAAATTTGTGAAACAGCGAATTTATGGCCCTCGATATCGTAGCAACAATAACAAAATTTTTATAAAAAATTTAAGTACACATACTTTTTCGCTTGAATATTTACATACAAGTTGATCGAATACACTCTGTTTTTCTTGGCAAGCTACAATAAACCTGAGATCGAAAATAAAAAAAAAAACTATCAATTCTTTTAGAGCAGGCTTTAAGCTATCCACATTTTTTTTTAACTACCACTTAGCTAACATTTATGACTTTTGTCCAGCTAAATTCGGTATTCATACCATTGTGCCCCGGCAGGCTAGATTGTCTATCAGGCAGAGAAAAAATTGTCAGTAGTTTTTAATCCATTAAATAAATTGTTTAAAAAGTATTTCAATTTAATTAATCTGACAAGTGAATCAATTTTTTTTTTTTTTTTTTTTTTTTTTTGTTGAAAGAAAATTAAAGATATAATATTGATTTAATTAACATCTTAGTTGTTTTGAGTTAAAATATTAATTTATTACCAAAAAATTTTAATTGATTTTTTCGTAAAAAATGATTAGAGACAATTTTTAATTTTTTCTGTGAGTGGTTGCCGTTGCAATTCCCTCCACAGACTCTGATCTGTTTCACTACAACAGGCAGGAGATCTGAATTACTACTGCTGGGTAAATTAATTTAGAAAACAAAACTAAATATTTGATTACAAACAAAATAATCTCTTATGTGCATTTTTAGTGTTGTAAATATGGTTTTGCCATTTTTTACCAAAAATGTTGCCATTTTTAGTGGTACAAAAGTTGGCGTCACTGGACACAAATCTACCAGTCAGTCTCGCTCAAGCCTTCGCAGATGATGGTTTTGTTATCGGTTGTTGCTTGTATTTAATGTTGCCACTTCGTAATGTTTTTATATATACGTTTATTTTTTAAATGAAAAAATCTGACACGCACCCCAAGAGGTCTGCGGAGCTCTATTTATCGTTAGTTTTCAAAGAATTTTCTTATAATTTTGAGTTCCAGAAGAAGTCACTTGGCAAGGCTGCTGACATTGATTTTGTTCTCACTTATATGTACGTCTAAAAAATTTCAATGCACGTACTTATGTACATTTGGTTTTGCTTATTTCTGCTCAAAGCCTTTGAGTATAAAACTTTGAACATTCTTTTCGAAACCTTGTCTGCTGGTGGTATCTGACGCTACTTAATGTTTCAATAACCTTCATTATACTCCTACTTGAAAACTAGAACTAGTATGGAACCGCCCATGATCAAAAATCAGGTTTCTAATACTTCCTTTTCGCAATTTGGCTATAAATCACATCCAGTAAAGGATCGTCCAATAACTAGGTCAGCAGCCCCTAAGATTACTGGTTCCTGCTGTAGCAGATAAGCATCTAGGCAGCAGTGATCTAATTAAAAGGCTTTAAGTTTTAAGCTCCAGGCGATCTTATCCTTAGTTTTCAAAATCCTTAAATAATATCTTGGAAATGCGGAAGTGTGAGAGCAAGTATTCTTTTGATGCTTAGATGCTTCACTCATCATTACTGCTATAAGTATGGTGAAACCAAGTTTAAACCCTAACCCCCGTATTCGTAAACGACTGTTAAATTTAACAAAAAATATTAAGTAAAATTTTCGTACAAAATTGGTTTTGTAAGCCCCGTATTCACAAACGATTATTAAATTTAACAAACGTTTATTGAGGATATAAACTTGTTCTTTAAAACTTTATTAAATTTAAAAAAATTTTGTACACGCAGAGAAAAAACATGGTTGAAGTATGGTTAAAAAAACATATTGTTGCCCCTGCGATGTGGCAATAAACAAACTTTTGTTGTTTTTAAAAAACTACTTTCAAGATTGATAATATTTTGTTTCTATTTAACAATAAAGTGTTTGCCTCCCTTGAAACTTCAGATATGGTTGAATTCAACAACATAATGTTTTTTAATTAAATAAAGCTACAACTATACACTTTAACACGTTATGTTTACCTTATTATGGTTATATTATGGTTAAATTCATCCATCAAAAGGCTATAACCATATTATGGTTGCCTCTAAACATGTAATGATTAATATTTAATAACAATAATATGTTCGAAATTATAACATTTTAAAACATTGTATGTTTTATTTTAAATTTAAAATAATATATGTAAAAAGCAACAACATTCTGGTCGTTTGCATTTTACAATAGCTGATAAATAGTTCAACAAAATAACCACAATACTAATTATTGTTAAAGCTAAAGCACGAGCTCTATGTGTTCATTTGTCCTTCAAGTTGTGCTGAAAAAGGTCAACAAGGAAAAGAAAGACAAAAAGAAAAAACAAAAAAAAATGTACTTTGGACTTCAAGAAGAATTCTTGACAAAAGTACGAAAAAACAGAAGAAAAAACATGTAAAATCAATTAAAATGGATAATCATTCAAAAAAGCAAATTTCGATCTACCAAAGGTTAAAATACAATTTGGTTTAAGGATTGATGTTTGACTATTGGCGTCAGCAGTCGTCGATAGCTGCGAGTGTTAAACGGCAAATCCATCTGAGGAGATCCAGTGGTTGCGATCGAAACATGTCATGGTAACCTGCCGGCCGCGGTTCGAATCCCGGCCACGATCAAGAATGAAAGATTATCAATAACAATTTTAATTAATTTTCATGTTGTAAAATTCCTTTCTTTATAAAAATAATTTAATGAACTTAAGCCTAATTAAAAAAAAAAAAAATATTAAAAATTTGGATTAAAAACCATAAATAGTTCAACAAAATAACCACAATACTAATTATAGCTGCTTGGTTTACTTAAAATTCTCATTAATTTTATTTTAATTATTGACTAACATACATAAATTTACGTAGAACAAACTAGTAGAACAGAAAAAAGGGAATGAAGGTCGTCACAGGCTGGAATATGAATCAAAGGGGATTTTTCATAAAAGTGGAACATAGCACCCACCCATCAGGAATAAAATCAAATAAAATTATAATTTGACACTTAACAAACAAATTAAAAAAATGGATGAAAAAGTCATAATATGGTTAATATTGTCCATATTATTGTATATTCTGATGATAATATGGTTACTTTTGTCAAAATTCTGGGAAATTTTTCAAATTTATACATAATATGGTTAGTTTTGACCATTATTATGGTTAATATTGACCAAAATATGATTAATTTTGACCATATTATGGTTGATGTCGGGAAAATTTTTGTTGATTTCAATTATACTATGGTCATAATTAAACATAACATGGTAACCTGCAAACAATAACATTGTTAAAATCCAACCATAGTATGTTGCTCTTACAATATGGTTGCCTCCAAACATATTTCTCTTCTACGTGTACAGGCATAAATCTTTATTTAATTTAAAATATTTTTAAGAATGCAGGCATAAATGTTTTAGGACAATTTAATTTTCTTTTTGCTTTATAAATTTCCTAACAAATATGTAGTAAATAACACTTAAATAAATATTTTAAATAATAAATTACGGAAATTTAAATTGCCACAAAATAATTGAAAACTATAAACAAACAAATGAACATACATATTAACAAAATTTCCTTCCAAATCCAATAATGAAAGCCTCATCATCAACATTAAATAATCAATTAACAATAAATTGTTTGGCCAACAACAACACTAATACAACCTAATGAGTAATTTTACAAACATTGTAAATTATTATTGTGTTTGTTAAACATTTCCTTTTAATTTCAATTAACAAAATTGCACTCGTAGTCCTGGAAAATGCCAACAAGCAGAGAAAAAAATTCTTACACAAGCGGCGAAATATATATAAATAATAAATATGGCAAAAAGATTTAAGATCAACTGCGCATGTTGCAAATTTTTTTTTTTATTGGATTTTATTTTCCGAGCCAAAAAAATAATAATTGAAACGAAAGAGAAACATTTTTTGAATATAAAACGACTATTGAGATTAGTACAGGGATGATAAATGACATTTTCAAAATTGTACTTAATTAAGTAAAAAATTGTACTTTTTTTACCCTAATTGTACTTAAAATATTTTTTACTAATTTTATTATTCAAATAACAGAAAGTGTACGAACATATCCCAGTAAAAACTTCGCCTACAAAATAAGGTGTTGAGTAATCAGAAAAAGAGCACTACTTACAAATCTACTGAAAGAATCAATGAATTTTACATGGGATGTCCCAAAATGGTCCCAAAATGAACGCATTCAAAAGTAAGACAATATTTTTTTACCTTCATACAACCAGAAAAAAGTAGTTATAGAGGCTGTTATAGATCTAGTTATAGAAGAAAGCAACTAAATGATGAGTGAAAGAAGCTATTCATTTCAAAAAAGTAGGCAAAGTTTTACTGGAATGTACAATACAATTAATTCACTTGTACTTTACTTTATACATACGTTTTTGAAATACACCTTTGGCAAATAACAAAAAAAAAAAACATTATCCCTTTAACCACTAACACCGTCTACAGGCGGTCATCACATAATTTTAGTTTTTATAAATTCTGTGATTCCCCCTCAAAAACAGTCAAAGGCTTTCTTAAAAAGCATAAAATTAATTAGCCAGCAGTGTTAATTTGAACATCGTCATTTGAAGAGAAATATTAATTTTCAATTAGATTTTGGTGAGAACTGCCAAACTAAATAAAATTGGGAATTTTTCTGGTAAGTATTATATATATTTATACAGTGAAAACTCCGTATAGTGGACACTCTCTTAAGCGGACACCCCCTTTTAATGGACAAAAACTCTGCAACGTAGCACCAAAAAATAATTTTCATGTAAATGAACCTCCGATAGGTGGACACTCCCTTATATGGACATGGACAAGCATTTTGTATATATTTTGGTTGAAAACCCTCCATTATGTGGACATCTTCATAAAATCGCTGAACATTTTTTAAATATTTTTATATAATTTTTTTTATCTGGCATCGCTTTTGCATATTTTCGTTTTGTTTTCAAATATTATTCATTTGGTGACTCTGAAGCAACTAAATATGTATGTATGTTTTTCTGCTGTGTATGGGGAATTCACGAAATTTAGTTTTTGTTGTTTAATTAACATTGGTTTTGTGTCAAAAATGGCTTCACAGCGAAAGTGTTTAACATTAAAAGAAAAAGTGGAAATTATTGAATCCTTAAAAAAAGATTAATGTTCGGTTCCGAAATTAGCAGAAAGGTTTGTTATTATAAAATTGTATGTGCTATTTAGGTGTAGATCAAATTAATATTGATCTTCTTTCAGCTTTTACATCGGCTTTCATATAAACAATTTTTTTAAAGCGATTTAAAATTGTAAATTACAAAACATTATAAACTTGTGAACATGTATGTATTAATGAAATTGGATGATCTCTTTTTGTTTTTGTTTTTGTTATTAAATAAAATAAAAAATATTATGCATTTTTTATTAGACCTCCCCTTAGGTGGACACCTCTCAATAATGGACAAATTTCAGGCGACCGTAGCTGTCCACTATAGAGAGTTTTCACTGTATTGATATTTTTTAATTAGTTTGATTTATGAGCAATAAATCTCGTTTATATTTAGTTGTTGTGAACACCGTCTGTAAACGTCGTTAGTGGCTAAGGCGAAAATAATTTTGTGTAAACGTATCGTAAATAATTTTGTGTAACGGCTCAATGCCGAAAACAAAGAAAACTCTGATAGCAACCGAAAAGGAAAAGAACTAACTATGTACGAGTTTCGCTTACACATTGCTAAGGAACTGTGTATTTCTACTGGAAATCGAAATATCGGTCGTCCTTCTTCTGGCGAAGAGCCAGCTATAAGCAGCTCTGTTGGAAAGAGTGCAATTCATCCTCCTGTGAGCTTGAGATATGATAAAATTAACCATTTTCCTGAATGGGGTTCAAAAAAGTTATGTAAACTTTCCAGAAAGTCAGATACACATACGTTTTGTACAAAATGCAAGATTTATTTATGTTTTTCAAAAGCAAAAAACTGCATTACAAAATACCATATTGATGCGTAATTAATTTTATGTTAGTTTTAAGTCTTTTTTTCGGATTTATTTAAATGAAAATAGTTTTATATAGTACTGCATTTTTAATTTTTTTTCTCTTAACCACTAAGACCGTCTACAGCAGTGTTGCCAATTTAGCCATTTAGTGGCTAGATTTAGCCATTAAAAAATGACTTTAGCCATTAGCCATTAGCCATTTTTTTTAGCCATTTTTCAAATCGTTTAGCCATAAAATTTTATTTGCCGTTTTACTTTTAAAAGAATAATTTTTATTTTATTTTAAAAATTTATAAAAGTAAAATAAACATTTTAAACAGTTAAAACGGCTTTAATTTAAATCACAACTTTTACAAATGCTGAAAATCGCTATAAACGAGGATGAACATCTTTCAAAGTAAAGTAACAGTATTCCAATATTAAATTTATAAAATGGATCAACACAAACATCGGTGTTTCTTTCTGGTTGCAAGTATTTCAATAAAGAGATACAGTCGGCAACAAATTTTTTTTTAGAAATTTCAGAATTGACTATAAAGTTGCTCTCACTTCCATGATCTAATGCTGAAGTAGAGAGGGTATTTAGCCAAGTAAACATCTTAAAAGTAATTTTAGAAATAGGTTACATTTAGCAACCGTTAATTCGATTTTTTTAATTAGGTACATATTTTTACCGTAACAATAAACTATTTTTACCAACACCACAATAGTGGAGAGGGTATTATTTTTACCGTAACAATAAACTATTTTTACCAACACCACAATAGAGGAGAGGGTATTATGCGTTTGTGCTGATGTTTGTAACACCTTAAAATATTGATACTTAGCCAACCTTTACGTATACCGATTGACTCAGAATCACTTTCTGAGTCGAATTAACGATGATTGTCCGGCTGGCTGGCTGTTCATGTACACCTTGTGCGCAAAGTAACGGTCGTAAATTTGCAGATAATTTAATAAAATTTGGTACATAGGTTATAATGTGGTGTAGGGTATCATCTAGTCGTCTAGTCTAGTCTATACTAGTCTATACTTTTTTAATTGTTTTTTATTGTAGATCTGGACTCAAAAGGTTGGGTTACTGTTGTCGTGATTATGATTTTCCCTCAAATTATTTAAAAGTAATAGGCACGAGTGATTCCTATGGGATGAACAATAACGACATCGAATTTATCGATGATTTAATTTTTAAAAAATATATCAAAATATTAAGTTACGCTTATTCTTATTTAAGAAATTGATCTTGACTTACAATTTCATCGTAAACAAATTTAAATGAATTATTTCTGTTTTGTTATTGAATTTTAATGTGTTTTTGTTTAAAAGAGCTTTTAGCCATTTTTTAGCCCATTTTTAGCCATTTTTTTTCCGTAAATTTAGCCATTTTTGGTCATCAAGTTTTGGCAACACTGGTCTACAGACAGTCTTACGTTTTTCTCACCTACTGCGTTTAAAAAGCATTTTTTAGCAAACGGACTTCAAATTCGTGTTTTTCAACCTAAATGCACTCTAAAATCAAAATTATTGAAAACAAATAATTCGTATTTGATTTTCAGTGGTTAAAGGGTTAAGTTAATACGTAATAACGAATTTAGACGATGCTTGTTTATTTGGTTTTTTTAGAGTTGATAGTGGAACAGGGTATTTTTTTATATTCCTCTAACTCCCACTGGAGCATAGGGCGCCAAAGTGGAACAGGGTAATAATACGTTTAACCAAGTAATAAACCCAAAAGATATTGTCTAAGGGCCCTTATGCGGCACCTACACGTTGTAACCGGTCGTACAATTGAGTTGAATAGACCAGTTGATCGTTCGCAGCACATGCTACAATTTTGTAACTTTTAATAGAGTCAACATGAGTACCGATTTTTTTAGCACTAGTGGCGATAATGAAGTGGAGTAAGAAGAGGAGCAAGAAAAGAAAATAAATAATAGTTCCGGTAGTTTTAATATTCTTTACTAAAATTGTGCATAGGAATTTCGTATTAGTTTTCTAAAATATTAGTGGGATTCACACCGAGCTTGTTAGTTTGTTAGTCGTTAATTAATCGTTACTTTTTTACACACATTTTGTTTTTGTCTTTTAACGCGCTACCAGATTAACATTTAACAAATTAACGATACGGCACCCCTGATAAAATAGTTGTTAGTTGGTAGCTCACAATCAGCTGTTGCAGTTTCTAAATAAATATAATAAAAAAGTCATTTGTGATACATTTCTAAAAAAATATTTGTGTTTTGGCAATTTTCGTGTACATTGAGAGTAAGTATGTTAATTAAATGCTGTTTTACTACGAAAGTTACCAGACTAACAAAGTTTTAAAAAGGGGATCGTTCACAGTTGGTAACTTTAACAAATTAACAATCTACCGAGTAACAAATTAACAAGTTCGGTGTGAATACCACTATTGTTTACTTCGCACGCTGTTGCTTTCAAAACGTCAGAATGAAAAGGAAAAACGAAAGAAAAAATCGCCATCACACGTGCCAACTTGAAAGCTCAAATCAAATTGATTTTTTATTCAACTGATGACCAATCACACCTCTAACGTAACAAATGGCTGTACAAATTGATCGAATTGTTAAACAAGTCGCAACATGTAGGGCAATATGCCTTTGGCAATTCTTCTGATATTTGGAAATTTTTTAATTGTACTAAATATGTCATTGGAGTACTTCAGTACATTTGCAATGCAAATAGTACTGAAAAAAGTACAATTGTACTAACTTAATCATCCCTGGAGTAGTACACAAATATTTCATAACAATAAGTAAGACAATTTCCTGCAGAATACGTATATCACATTGAGAATTGTTTTAATCAAGTGAATTAAGCGTTTTATCACGTAAGTGTTAAACTTTTAATCAAGTGAATAAAACGTTAAATTAATACTACTAATTTTTTTACTGGTGGAAATTTAATTAAGTTTTTAATTAATATCACAAATTTTTTAATTGAAATCAATTTTCGTTTTGTGTACAATTTATACGTCATTTTCAAAAAAAAAAAAACAAAAACAAAAAACAGCTATTATCTAATTTGTACGAAAACAATTTTATAGTATTTTTGAATATTTTTATGTTAAAAATTATCCCTATTATTTTAATCGTTGTCGTTGTCGATGTCGACATTAGTTTTAAACTGTTGTCACATCAAGTCGACGACTACATCACTTCGACGTTAATTTGGAATTTTTTCAGAATGTTGTGTCGACGTAAACTAGTTATCGAAATCTGACCAAAAAATTCCCATCTCTAACTATTTTTCTTCTTCGACTTTATAGCTTATTTTGTAACGCTATTTTGCTTTTTTCCGACATTTTGTTTTTTTACCAATTCAGCGATTTCAAATAAGCGATTGTTTACTTTTCTGATTTTTTACAGCTTTACCGATTATTAATAAATACAAGACTTTGCTATCATGCCGCTTTTAGCAAGTTTTTACGAATTTGCGCTAATTAGGCAGTTTTTACGGAATTTTCGCCATTCCTTATATTGGGTGATTTTTTAAGAGCTATGCATGAGCTATGCATATAATGCATGAAAACTTTATTTGAATCGATAGTACGGTCCATATAATTTAATGTTTGAAGATTATTTCATGCAAATGTTGACCGTGACTGCGCCTCAAATGGTCCATCCGCTTAGTCCAATTTTGGCATACTCTTTCCAACATTTCGGCGGGTATCTCATGAATAAATGCTTCAATGTTGTCTTCCAATGCGTCAATTGAAGCGCGCATGTGTGTATAGACATGAGCTTTAACATAGCCCCACAAAAGATAGTCTAAAGGCGTTAAATCGCACGATCTAGGCGGCCAATTCACCGGTCCCGAACGTGAAATAAAATGTTCACCGAACTCGCCTCTCAATAAGTCCATTGTTAAGCGCGCTGTGTGGCATGTAGCACCGTCTTGTTGAAACCACATGTCATGCAAGTCAAGCTCTTGCATTTTGGGCAAAAAAAGTTGGATATCATCTCACAGTAGCGCTCACTCACCATTCACAGTTACGTTACGATTCGCATCATCTTTGAAGAAGTACGGTCCAATGATGCCACCAGCCCATAAACCGCACCAAACTGTGACTTTTTTGGATGCATTGGTAGCTCTTGCAATGCTTCTGGCTGATCTTCACTCCAAAATCGACAATTCTGCTTGAGCCAAAAATGAGCTTCGTCGCTGAACACAATTTTTCGATAAAAAAAGTGGATCGCATTTTGATAATAAAATTCAATATTTTGCAAGCCTTGTTCGTTTGTAAGACGATTTATGGTTAAATTTTAGACCAAACTGAAGATGTTTGACAGTGAAACAAAACACGAAACGTGCGTCAGCTGTTTAAACCAGTGTTGCCAAAAAGACAATAACTAAAAAATCACCCTATATTTTTAGGGACTTTTAATCAATTCTATGACTTGTTTAAAATATTAAAAATGTTTGCTTTTTTCCGCTATTTTAGCAAAATTTTTAAAATTTTGCAATTTCCGCGTAGCTTCATTGCTCTTTGAGACAATCGTCGCAAATAAAAAAAATTAAAATTGAACAAGGAAGTATTCCAAAATTGGCAAGAACCTACAGGCGGACTGCAATACATCCTACAAAAGAAAGCACATAACAAAAAAGAAAGAAAAAAATATTCTCTAGATGAATTGTAACTTCGTCTTATTTTCTTCTTTAAACAAGACGAAATATTTGTCTTACAGAATTGGGGTATTTTTATCTTTCAGACCTTAAAAATTAAAAAAAAATTCCTTTAACGTTAAAAAAAAGTCTCCCATATTTTCTTGAGAACATGTTTATTTTATCTAAATTCATGTGTACCACCCTAATATTGAAAAGAGATACAAATAAAAGAAGTTATTATATTACTCTCATGGTAGATTGAATTGAATACAAATATGGCCATAAATTTTACGTAATAAAATATATATACACAATTAAGCTAATTGAAGGGATTTTTGAATTAATACAATAAAACAAATTATGTATAATAATAATAAAAAAAAAATACTATCAACACATGTCCCCAAAAACAAACATTTACACTCAAAAATATAAATATATATACATACATACGTAGTTGAAATGTATCTTTTTTATTAATTTAAAATCCAAAAATAACGAGTAGTTACTGAAATTGCATTCATTATTTGCCAAATTAATATGTTAAAAGAGTTTTTTTCATGTAAGAAATAAGTAATTGTGGTGTATTTTTTGCAAATTATAAAATCTGATACATTTTTCTTTAAAATATTGTTTAAATTTATAACAAGTTTGTTAGTTGCAACGTACATTTTTCAATTATATATTATACTTCAAAGATTCTCTCTTTTCTTTATCCAAAAGCTTTTTTTAGTTAAAACAATTTCTTTTATTTACGATTTGTTTTGTTGGCGAGTTGGCTAAAAAAAATTTAAGATAAAAACGGATCTTTCTTAAAATTTCGAACAGGCTCTCAGCAATTGACTGCATGTGATATTTTATCCACTTTTTTACAAATTTTCTGACTGTTATTTTTATATCTTTTGTATTATTTTTTTGCATTTACTTTTATTTTGTTTCAGTCAGCTTTTTCTTTTTGCGTTTTTTTCATGTTTACATTTTGTGAGTTATAATAAAAGCACATACACAATTAAGATATGTTCACACTTAACAAATATTTAACGAAAGCATGACCACTTAACTAATCAATGTTCAACATACATACTTTTAAACAATTTTTGTAAAACAACTTAAAGCTACTTTTTGGGTTTGAGATTAAAGTTAATTTAAATCTTTAATTAGCTAATCTAAGAATTAAATTAATCTAGTATCAATTGAATTTAATATTTTGGGGTGGTGACTTAAACCATGTAGTGTTTACCACACTGAGCACAAACAAATGGCCACATTTTTTTGCAAATATCAACTTTTTCAAAGCAATATAGATGTTGTCAAAGAAGAAAAAGAAAATGCGCGAATTTAATATTGTTTTTTTGTGTTTAAAGAAAGAATAAAAAAAGGAAAAATAATAAAAAAGTGCAAATTATTATTAAAAAAAATGTTTGCAACAGCTGTTTATGTTAAACATGTGTATGTTGACAGTTTTAGTTTAAACCACCACCATTGGACGCTTAAACTAGCAAAACAAAAATACAACTCAAAAAGTTAATACGGAGATTAAAGTTAATTAATCGCTAATCCCTAACCCAAAAAGTGGCTCTTAGCCTTTTTTCTGAAAAAATATTTTTGTGGTATGTAAATGATAAATTGTGAAACGCTATTGATCAAGTAACTGACTGACTCACGATTTCGAATGAAAACTTCGTGAGCCTAACTTACATTTAAGACTAAAACAAATTGTAAAATATTGTTTTTGTTTGAAATTTTAGATAAGCGAATGATATTTTGGTTCCAAATCGTAGGACAGGCAGTAAATGTTATGCAAAATCAACCAAATGTTTAATGAAATGATTGGTTTTTTCTGGTTCGTCAAATATTTGTCAAGTGTGACCAAAGCTTTAGTCATGTGTACAAATTTATGCAAACATACTCTCAATATAAAACCCCAACAAAATAGAAACAACAACAACCACAATAACAACAATAATGAATAATAAATATGCATACTATTTGTTGCCAGAGTTAACTAACAAAAATCATCAATAAGTAAATAGACTGCAGTGGGACCTAATTGAGTATTAAATAGGGCTTTTTCCCCTCCGGCATTGTTAAATTTTCAGGAAAACGGAAAAAAATTTTAAGTTTTTCGGGACCTCGGGAAATTTATGCTTAAAAAAAAACAAAATATCACCCAATTCACACCGTGTATAAAAACCCATGATTTTTTTTAAATTCCTTTGAAAGAATCTTCTAAGAACATTCGGATTTTAAGAAGAAAAAAATAAATTTTAAGACAAAATTCCGAAAATTGTTTTTTATTTTTTTTTACATTCATAAAAAATTGGAAAATGCAGCTATGCTTCTAATTTTTTCCAGACACATAAAAAACAAAGTTGCAAACAAACCAAGCCATAAATGATTAAAATCTGTAATCAACGAAATTTGAATTAGTTTAACAAGTTCATAAAACGCAAGATTTGTATGGGAGCACTCCTAAGAAGTGGAGATAAAGGGCAAGTATGTCTCGAGAAAATGTTAAGGACACAAAATTAATTGAGGTCGTTCATACATTTATTTATTTATTTATTTATTTATCATATTGTTATCCCGTACAACAAGACATTAAGTCTTATAATTACAGTACAGGATTAGAAAAGGTTAATAAAAATTTGCAAAACTATATTTAACAAAATTTTAACAAAAATTTATTAAAATTGCCACGATGACTGTAATTAGATCTTTGTGAACGGGTAAACGAGAGTCTCCTATAGAGATACATAGGTATACGTTTATTAATAATTTTGTGCAACAGAGTCAATGTTCTTATATTCAATAAGTTAATAAAAGTTACTCCATATAAGTCACTTGCATATGGTGTGATACGATCAAGTCTCCTTAAACCATACACATATCTAATCACTGCATTATAACTAAGTTCCAATTTCCTCAAGCTGCTTGAATCACTACTTCCAAAAATTTCACATCCGTATAACAAGGTAGGTATTAAATATGTTTTTGCAAGAACTAAACGAATTCTTAAAGGTATAAATTTTTGTGTTCTCCATAGCGTTCGCAAAAGAGCATATGTTCTTCCAGAAGCTATATTAATTTGGTCATTCCATGTAAGAGTATTGTTAAATATTATGCCAAGATTTTTTGCCGTCCTAACAACCTCAATTCTTTGACCGTTCAATGCGACTTCAGGTACACAGAAAAAAATAATTTTCATATTTGAATACGAAAATCGCATATTTGATTACAAAAATGTTTGAATTTTCTGCGATGACGATTTTTGCGGTATTGATAAAAAAGTTTTTATGTATAATTGTTAAATTTTTAGTCAACAACCAAGTTTATTGAGTTCATAAAAAAAGTTGTTGCCCAAAATAATTTTTTTCAACAACATGTTTATTTGATTTGTTAAAATAAATTGTTGAAAATGTTGGATAAATCAAACAAAATGTTGATCGAATCTTTATTTTTTTATTTATTAATGATGATGTCATTAATTTTCAATTTTAATATTTTTATAAAAACACTAAAATTTATTATGCGGGGATAAGTAAGTTCCTATGCGCGTTTCCCTGGTTGCTTAGGCCAGATCATCAAGAAACCATTTCCAAAGACTTTGGCAAAACTAAATATATTATTCAAAAAAAACTGTAAAACAAATGAGAATTATGAGCTATTTAAAAATGGACAAGAGTTGTGAAAATACTGTCTTTACTTTGATTCAAATATTTTTTTTATTGAATATGAAGAAATATTTAATTATTTCATTATTAAATATATTTTATTGAGTGCTAATTTGCAAAGTGTAAATTTGATAGATTTTTTCTTTGAATCAAACAAAAAGTTTGTTGACCTAAAATTTTATTTTTAACAAACTGTGTTGTTAAAAATTTTCTTGAGATATTTTTTTCTGTGTAAATAATTAGTTCTTGACGATTTACTTTTTATAACTAAGCACTTTGTCTTGCACGGGTTAATGCAGAGACCATTTGCAGTTGCCCATGAGTGTACACGTGTAAGATCAAAATTTAACTTACTTACACAATCATCAATATATTTCTCAGGAGAGCTTATGTATATTTGTACATCGTCAGCATAGATATGAATGTTGCAACTTGCAATATAATAATTGGTTTGCTAAGTCGTTTGCATACATAGTGAAAAGTAATGGTCCAAGTATGGAACCTTGTGGAACACCTTTTGTTACATTTAGAGATTGAGATCAAATGTTATTGGCAAACACTGACTGTCTTCTATCAGTGAGGTATGATGTTATTAGACGTACAGAAGCAGTTGAGAAATTGAAGATTTTATTAAGTTTTTTGCAGAGTATAACATGATCGACCATATCGAAGGCTTTTGAATGATCCAATAGGACAAGCAGCGAAACATGAGCACTATCAATACTTTTACGTATTTCCTCAGAAACATCAATAAGTGCACTAACACAACTATGTCCAGGTCGAAAACCAGATTGCCTTTCAGTTATTAAGTTATTAATATTAATATGTTTGTAAATCTGCTTATATATCAGTTTTTCAAAAAACTTTAGATAGGTATGAAAGAATTGCAATCGGACGAAAATCACCATTAGATTTAGGTATAGGTATTATTTTAACATACTTCCAGTTCTGAGGGAATGTGCTCTTTGTTATTATATTATTAAATATATAAGTTATATATGGAATTATCACGGGCAGGATAAGTTTCAAAACCAACTGCATTGGATTTGATATTAAGACATTCTGATAACACATCCAATTCACTAACACAATCGAAACTAAATTCACATGATGGTGTAGGGGTATACGAGTTCCAGTCGTAGAAGTTGTAATGCAAAGGTACGGGTAGAAACATGACGAACATATCATTTAAGACTTCGACGTCAACTCCTGATTCTACTGGTGGTGTAGATTTGCCAATGCCAATTTTACGTATATTCTTCCACGTTTTTTTAGAATCTAGGAAAGAATTGAAGACACTTAGGTAAAAATTAGTCTTGGCACTTTTTATTTTGCGATTTACCAGTCTTCTTGCATTACAGTATTCTTCATGTAAATTACTTGTTTGAAAACGCTTTCATGCAAACAAGTTATCTCTTTCGAGGATAGCACTTTTTATTTCCGCATTAAACCATGGTTTCTTTCTGTTCGATGTCGATACCGTTTTTAAGGGCACAGTTGCTTTTAAAACACGATCAAGGTTTCTTTCCCAAAATTCCAGTTGATTTTCAACATTGGGCATAAAGTATATAGATTCCCAGTCAATAAGAGATAACTCAGAGCTAACAACATCTTATTACATCTTATTTTATCCCCCAGAGGCAAAAAAAAATATGTTTATAAAACGACTGAGCAGTTAAACTTTACTTAAAGGAAATTTTATTGCGGAAATTTGGTTTTATTATTAATTTCAATAAACTAAGCCATTTTTGAGTTACGCGAATATATGTTGTGCAACCTCATCCATTTTCGAAATAACGGTATATCTCGAAAACCAGAGTTAACATAAAAAAGCGGTTAGCACCATTGGATTCAGCGTACTCGAATTATGTTGAAACGCAAGTGCCCGTCTTGCCTCAAAAAAAATGTCAAATTCTAGCTAGCACTGTGTTATTATTGCAATTATTAATAATTAATATAAATTTTTATACTTACTGATATAAAAAAATTTGGTTTTAAAAACGTACCTGAAAATAAAAACATTTATTAAAATTATTGTTATTTCGTAACAGATTTTTAAATTGTATTTAAAGAAGAAAATATTATATTTTTGGCTAAGGAGAATCCTTAATAACCTTCGGGTTAGTATAATTAAATCTAGTTTTTTAACATTGCGCTTATGTTTCTTGTGTGTTAAGACCTCTAATGGGTCCCGTTTTTATCAATACCCACACAAATTTTAAATCTTTTTTTAAAAAAAAATTTAGCTTATATTTATTAAAAAAAAATAGATACTTTAGATTTGTTGTCATAAATAGTCCATTTATGGACCACATCGTAGCGTTTTGTTTAGCAAAGTATTGCAAGTCGATCTGCATTAATTTGAATTCTTAAAAGTCTGCATTTTCAAAAATTAATATTAATCAGTTTTTTTTTAATTTTTTATTGATATATAAAACAGTATGTAAAAAATAGCTCGGGAAGTTGATTGGAAACCGACATCTGAGTAAAAGTAACTAAAGGTCTTCCCAAAGATAATTCTGAACTTTGACGCTTGATAGCCACCATATTGTGGACCCTACATCTGTCATTTATTCACTCTGTTTTGCCAAATCAATTCAACAGCACGGGCGAATGAAAAATTTGTTTTATCAAAACAAAATCAAAATGTTCAAGCAATTAGACCCATTTCTGGATGAATGGGTACGTCAACAAACACTATTGTCAAATTTGGTAAAAAACCAATCCACATGATATCTAAGAGCGTTCAATGTATCTCAGAAAAATTCACTGTTTGTGGTGTATTTAGAGCTTGCGGCGTCATGGGTTCATATTTGAGAACGACGTTGGCTGGACTACATCTGTAATTGGACGATATGGACACCATGCATATGTTGTTTTAACAGAAATGCGCAGTGCTTTGTTCCTCTAAGACGATGGGACAAAAATAGAAGGGGGTATGTAGGGAGACATACCAAGGGTATTTTTTTTAGCGATACATCCTCCGAGTGAATCAGATGCAGTCAATAACAACTGAATTCGCCAGATTTTAAAACTGACAGATCTCCTGAGATCGCGGTAGACCAGAGATCCTATCTGGTACCACGGGAGGCAGTAGCCACTGGGACTTTTTATTTATTTATTTATTTTATTTGGTCTATAGATTATAAATCCTTACAGACTAAAGAATATAATACAGGTGTGAATACATTAACTATTTAAATACAAAATTAGTTTTCTTTTTAAAATATCATTGCTTTCAGAAAGATCTATAATATGATACAATTTATTAAAATTTTCACAAATGCGACGAAAGGAGTCATTATTAGCATAATCAGATCTGTAGTAGTTAAGACTGATGAGTTGAAAGTTACGAGTAGGCCTATTTGGAACCCAAAAGTTAATTTTACCAAGCAGGAACGTAGAATCAACTTCACCATGAATTAATCCACGTAGAAAAGATATACTCAGCATAACACGGCGGCTTTTTAAGGTTGGCAGCTTAATAAGAGCAAGTCTATTTACATACGATGGCAAAACATACGAATTCCAACGAAGACCACGTAAACAAAAAATCAAAAATTGCTTTTGTACGGATTCAATACTATTTATATGAATGGAATAGTAAGGATCCCATACAATTGATCCATATTCAAGAATTGGCCGAACCAAAGATGTATAAAGTTGTTTCGTGACATAGGGGTCAGAAAATTCTCTAGACCACCGTTTCATAAAACCAAGAACACCGTTAGCCTTATTAACAGTTAAAGCGATATGATTACGGAAATTTAGCCTATGATCCAACAAAAAGCCCAGATCATTTATGCTGTCCACTTTTTCAAGTATAATTCCATTAAGATAGTATCGAGATTCTAATTTGTTAGTTCTGTAGAACGTCATATGTTTACATTTTTTAATATTAAGGTCCATTAAATTAATTGTACACCATTGGGAAAATTTTCGGTCCCAGCTGACTATTGATTGAGGGCCCTTTGGGTTTCAGGTGGTGGTTGTGGCTTAGACTAAAAGCAGCGGGAAGGGAATCTTAGAAAGTTAGATTTTCCACCACAGATGCTGCTTGCTTGCTTAGACAGCTGCAGCTCCTTAGCAAGGGGCGAGTGTATAATTCTGCCGCGTATACAGTTCCAGTGTGTGTGGTGACGCGCACTTTCAGATTCGGTTTGTAAATGCATTGCTTGTCACATCTGATGCTAATAAATTCTTTTCTACAACCTAAATTATTAAGAAACTATAACATTTTGAAAAATCGGATTAAGGACACGCTTAAGTAAAATATAAATTTGCAACATAAAATTGTGAAAATTTGTTGAGGCATTACCGCAAAGAAGTTTAAATGACATACTTTAAATTTTCGTTTTTTTTTTATTAAATGACTTTATTGGCAACACTTGCATCAACTCCTAAAATGTCATGGTTACATAAGGTACCGTTACGATTTTATAGAAAAACAAGTTTATCGTAAGCTAAAACCTTTATACGTGCTTAATTCCCAGTTTTTATTATTGATAAAAACACTTGAAATTTATTGTTGATGGGATAAGCTATTCCTATGCGCATTTCACTGGTTGCTTAGGCCAGATCATCAGGAAACTTCATCCATAAAGATTTTAGAAAAACTAAAGATATTAAACCAAATAAAACTGTTAAGCGTATAAGACTTATAGCATGATCTGGCCTAAGCAACCAGTGAAATGCGCATAGGAATAGCTTATCCCATCAACAATAAATTTCAAGTGTTTTTATCAATAATAAAAACTGGGAATTAAGCACGAATAACAAAATCTTTTGAAATTAAAAATTTTGTACTCCCAAAAATTGAAATTACTTTTTGATAATAAAACCTTTATATAAAATTAATATGAAACAAGTAAGAGTGCCATATTCGGCAATGCCCTTCACCACGATGAGATAAGAACAAAAAGTTTTATACATAAATAACGTTCTTTAGATAGGTATAAATACAGTGCACTCGCGATAATATGAACTAATTAAAACAAAGCCAGTTCAATTTTTCAAGATTGTTCATATTTGCGAATGACATCTTATTTCCCTTCAAAAACGTTTTTCCCATAAAAAAAAAGTCTGCTATGTTAAAATTTTTTTATATATTGTTTATTGGGTTTAAAAAACTATTGATGTTTAAAAAAGAAAAACAAACTTGAAAGTTATTATGCGAAAAAAAGTCTGTGATTTTCTTCCGTTCGATCGCCTTGAAAATGCCCTTCTCTCTTACCAATCTCCTGATATTTGCCGTGTCCGCTAACAGTGATCTCATTTTCAAAAACCATCGGTGCATGCATTACCATTTTTTGGATACTCGGAAGACCGCACATTTTTCTTTTTCCAGGTCAAATAAACGTATTGTTAGCACATAAAAAAAAAACATATTTATTCGCTTAATTAGTAACACTTAACACCTTTTCCTTAATGTTTTAAATTTTCTAACTTTTCTGATTTTTATTTTTAAAGTTCAAAAATTATGCTTTTTTTAATTCATATAAAAGAACTTTTCACGTTAAAATTCTATTTAAAGATGTATATAGGATTCCATGTTAATTTGACCACTAACTAGAACGTGTATGTAAAAATTTTGATTAACAACTGAAGACAATTTTAAAGCAGGTAGCTAGGGAAAATTTCCAAGTTATTATGCAGTTGAATCAAAATTGATATTGATTAAAAAAAACCGTTTAAAATACAATTATGAGTAGTTCATATTTTAAAGCTTTTGCACAAGTTCATATTTTAGAGTAGTCAATGGAAGAAAATAAGTGTTCATATTTTGGGATGTTCATATATTAGGGTGTTCATATTATCGCGAGTGCACTGTAAATATTAATTGAGCCACGCCAACTTTTCATTTCGCCATGCCGAAGAATATAAAAAAAAAACAAAATATTTTGATATGTACCTAAGCCCGTTTCCTCTTTTGCCAAAGTTGATGTTTGAAATTCGTTTTATAATCTTAAAATCGTTTTTTATAACATAAAAAAATTAAATTAAAAAAATTTTAAAAAATTATTTTTGGGATTCGAACTGGTAATATCATCAAATTAAACACATTACAAATAAAATCCACCACTTGTAGTGAAGGGTATAAAAAAACAACAAGAAAAAACACATTACCAACACTGTATTACCATAGCCACTGTATGACCGTAGAAACCAAAATTGAATTGATTTGTATGGTATGTTTATGTCGTTTTGGTAATACAGTGTTGGTATGGTAATGTCACGTCTAATTGGACCTTTAAAGGAAAAAATTTAAGGCAGTCGTGGTTTTTTATTCATATCTCAGCCATTTGTGGACCGATCTTGCTGAATTTCAATAGCAAACAATTCCGGAAGATATTTGACATAAATGTATAATAACCTGGCCCCCATCATATATGGGGTCTTCGGAAAATCCATTTCAACGGACAGACGGACATCGTTAAATCAACGTCGCTCCTCATAAGGACCCAGAATATATATGGGCATTTCCTGGGGTCACGAACGTACGTTCGTACGCTTTGGTATTCAAAAAATATAGAAAACAAAACTTTTCCTAGAATTTTTTTTGCGATTCGATAGCATTTGGGTAGCTCTATGTTTAGTGCGAAAGATGGGTTTCATCGAGTTTAAGTTTTCATAATGATAGTTGTAAACATGTGGTCACGAACGTACGTAAAATAGAAGTCAACTTTGGATGACAGTAGTGAAATGTAAAAATCTGCGTAATGGAACGGAATATTCAAAAGTGGTTAATTTATTTTGAAAGTGTATTAATGTTGGTCTCCATCCAGCATTTACAAAATAAAATATCTCTCTTGGTTTTGGTTTAATTGGCTTATGTACCGGTCGCGAACGTACGGGTCGCGAACGTACGATTTTTCCATATGTTTTTCTATTATTATCACCATGCATTTTCCCATAAATATCCTTAAATTTCCTTAACAAAAAAACTTAATACTCCTTTTACAACTGATTGTTATGGAGAGATTATGAAGAATGAGTGTAAACATAACATATTTTTTGCATTTAAAATAAGTATATAAAAATGTCTTTAGAAGTAGAAAATATACGAAAATATAAAATTGTCCAGTTTCCAGTGCAATTTCCTCAAGTAAAACAGCTGAGATATGCTATGAAACCATTCTTTTATAACAACATAGACTTTTTTTATAATAATAAACAATAAAAGACAAAGATTATCAACATTTTATTTTTTCATCCTGGTAGACCATTCTGGGGGAATGCCCATATACTTTATAGAGTCTCACATCAATATTATATTCACCACCTGTGGTGAAGGGTATGATAAAATAAAATAAAACCTCCTGTAAAATTTTGTTTTTGTCGCTTAAGCTTTTTTTGCGGTTATGACTCGTTATATTTGTTATACCTTTTCAAATCGCACTTTATGACTTGGTATGTTACAATGCACTGTGCGACGTGCTTGTTTATACAATTTTAAAATAGTGTATACAAAATAAGAAACCTTGATTTTGAAATGGCGATTTTTGGAAAATTCTAACTTAAAATTTAGGTTGATATATGAAAAAAGTTTCTGGCAACACTGAATATAAATGACGTATTAGGTTCTACATTGAAATAAAAACACCCTCATGAAGTTCAACCTTTAGATAGATAGATACACACACATCCATAACATTAATGATAGTAATATACATATTTACGGACATTGTGGGGTACAATAAGTCTTGCTATTTAAAATATTGATTAATTGTTACATGGACTCTCAAACAACAGCCAAGGAACAGGAGATTTCTTACAAATCTCTCAGTTAAGTCCTTTCTCTATCCTTATTTACAGGGTAGTATCCGTAAACATAAAAGAGAGAAATAAAATAACCAAAAAATAACTTTACTGATATTTTAGTTGCCATCGAATTGGAAATCATGTTAAAACGAAAGTGTTTTTATACCAGTGGCCACTCCATCCTTTAAAATTATTTTTTTCGCTTTATTTTTGTTTTTAAAAGAATTTTTTTTTATTTACAATTTTTATTTAACTTTTTTTTAAGGACGATATAAATAAAACAAAAGTTTTATATTTAATTAAGTAAAAAAAAATTAAATAAACATTTCGCAGTGTTTATTTTTCTCAATTCCTGTTCGATTAAATCGGAAAAAAAGACATGTTCTATTGCGTTTCTATTTATTATTTAAATAAAAATTGTTATTTTACTTTTTTGTGTGAATACTTCCGCATTTGTTTGTATTTAATATTTATTTTTATCTATTCATTTCAAATTAAATTGTTAACATATTAAAGTAGAAATAGTATAAATTTCTTGTTGTTATTACTTCAATTTATTTATGTATTTAGGCCAATTTTATCTACGATTAAGCTCGTGCCTAGAAAATGTGTTGTTTCTTTTACACCAGATAATTTACCGAGTAGACACAGGTGCGAAGCCAAAGAAACTGAGTAAACTGAATTTCAAGGGGCCTTTAATACTAATTCTGATTATAACTCATATGTTGTATTTTTATTGCTAGTAACGGGTTTTTCAACGAGAGCCGTTTTTTACAGCAGAAGCATATTGGATGTGGTATTTTACTTGTTCACATATCAGTACTACCGCGTGGCGCAGAATGAGTTAGATGGTTTGAATTCTTTAAAACTTTTTTAATTGCAAATTTTTCTTTGATTTCATCCAATAATTTATTGAAGATGATATTCGTGTTTCAATCTCTTTAAACGGTGGTGCATACACAGAAAGAAATATCTTGAGAAAATGTTTAACAACACAGTTTGTTAAAAAATTAAATTTTAGGTCAGCAAGTTTTTTATTGGATTAAATGAAAAAATTTATCCAAATTACACTTTGCAAAAAAGCTCTCAATAAAACATATTTAATAATGAAATAATTAAATATCTCTTCATATTCAATAAAAAATATTTGAATCAAAGTAAAGACAGTATTTTCACAACCCTTGTAAATTTTTTTTAATAGGTTTGATGTCGTTGCAAATAAGACTTGAGTGTTTGTAATTCTCATTCACTTTACAGTTTTATTTGTAAAATATCTTTAGTTTTTTCCAAAAACTTTGGAAAAAGGTTTCCTGATGATCTGGCCTAAGCAACCAGCGAAATGCGCGGGGAGCTTATCTCCCCACAATAATTTAGCACATCATAATCAACAAATAAATAAAGATTAGATAAACATTCTGTTTGATTTATTCAACATTTCCAACAATTTATTTTAACCTGTTTTTCAAGGGACTTGGGAAACTGTTTAAATCACCTAGAGTTTCAAATTGACAAGTTTTCAATTATCGAGAGTCGACTGTTCCTGGTTTACATTTTACGTTTTTTTTTTTGTTTTTTTTTTTTTTTTTGTCAGAGATAGAACTTAAGATACTTTAATTAAGCGAAATCATATTTATTTACTTACATATAAAAATGCGTTTGTTTGTTAGTTCCCTATAGATTTCTAAATACGTGAACTGATTTTTCATAGTGTTCTACTGACTTATCATCGCTTAACATAAATTGTATGAAAGTCTAGGTTCACACTATAAAAGTTTTCTTTTAGAAAGTCTGAGTTTATAGGTGAGAGGGGAGAAAATAATATCATGTTCTCTTCCCCTTTCACCAATAAACTCCGAATTTCTGAAATAAAACTTTCAAAGTGTAAACCCACACAAAATAAAAAGTTTTTGACACAAAAAAACCCTTGTGGCTCTTATGTTGTGGCTCTGTTCCAAAAGCTATATTTGTAAAGTGGGCGGTGTCACGACCATAACAGACAACATAAATTTATGTATATATGGAAAACGATAGCAATAGAAGTATCCAAAGTTGGTTCAAATCAGAAACACAATAAATAAACACAAAAGAGCAAATCCGATCACCGATTCAAAGCTATATTCACAATTTTCTTTGATATGATTTTAATAACACAGATGACTAAGGCCCCCTAAAATTATACCCCTAGTTGTGACTTCCTGCCCCAAATACCACTAGGAACGAAATGAGTTAATTTAGCTTACAGGCCCAGTGTTGCCAGAGAGGGAAAGTTACAATTACTGCCTGGCCCACAATGTCGACCAGAACATTTCTTTTGAATATTTATATAACAAAAATACATTTTAGTTTTCTATTATTGTTTTCAATATAAGAATACGAAAGAAATGTTCTTGTCGGCATTGTGCGCCAGGCAGTTAATTTTTGTTTTATTCGTTTTTTTCTGGAAAACCAAAAGTTTTAAGCAAAGAAAAATCCAAAAATATATATTCATGATTTTGGCTTATATTATATATAAAAATATTTATATTTATTTTTTAGTAAATTGTAGTCTTAAATAAAAATATCATATTTTTTGGAGTTTTTTTAATGAAAATTATTCAAATAATTCATTCATGGGTACCAGGTCACAGTGGGTGCTTGGGTAACCAAGCTACGGACGGTCTGGCCAAACAGGGCTGTCTCTTGGACGAAATGTTCGTCGATGGCCTGATTGGCATCTCAATGGCCCGCTGCAAGACTCCCATCAGACGAGAGTCGTACAGGAAAGCTCAGGGGAGATGGCAGGGGGAGCATACCTGCTTGATGGCCAGGACTCTATGGCCTGGCTATAACGCGGCGAGAATGCGCGTGCTACTTGGTCTCGGCAGGGACCGGATGAGGACGGTGATATCGGTCATTACGGGTCACTGGGTGATAGGGACTCATGCTAGGATGATGGGTCTTGATTACAATGACTAATGTAGAAGTTGTCATGATGAGGAGGAGGAGGAGACGGTGTTTCACTTTTTCAGCCAATGCCCCAGTCTGTGGGACATTAGGTTTAGGCATTTTGGGAGACCGGAATTGCCATGTCTAGACGATGTGTCTGATGTGCGACTGAAACCGATCTCTCTGTTCTGCAGGGAATCGGGGTGGTTCGAGGCTGCAGTGACCTCTGGGGAATAGTCGGATTGACACTGACTGACTCTTGTCACTGGCTAGGGGTATCACAAAGGGACTGCTATAAGGACCCAAGTGAGCCGGCTGCCCATTAAACCTTACCTAACCTAACCTATTAATTTTTGTACAGATCAATTAAATATATTGAAAATTGTTTCATATTATTGCCATGAAATTGATTGCACAATTGCAAATATGCACTTAGCATATTAAATTTTTTTCGAAAAATCTTGTGAATATTTAAAACATTATTTTTAAGCCAAAAAAAACTTACTTATTTTCATATTAAGAGCAAAGAAAGATTTAAGTTTTAAGAAAGATCTAACTTTAAGTTAAGGATAAAAATTAAACAGTTGTTGGCAACATTGTTTAGCTCCATTAAAGAAAAACCCTTCGCGCGCGGGGTTGTCATATGGTGTGATTTTTTAAACCATTTTGGCGATGAAATTTTGTTTTTGGCAAAGTGTAGGCGATATTTAAATTCTACTGTAGGATTTTCTAATTTTTCGGGCTTTTTATTTTCCCGGAAATAAAAAAATATAATCAATTATTAACAATCAATACCACTAATACGCAATGGAACGTGGTTAACTAGTTAAAGCTGCATCATTTGTATAAGCGATCAGAAGAAGCCACTCAGCTTGGCCTCTGTACCAAAATACTGGGCAGTGTCTTCGAATCACCTTACATCATTACAAAAGTTTTCAGAAAACAAATTACGGTAAAGATGTCTGGTATTTATTTTAAGAAATATTTGACTAATAGCAGAAGATTTAACATTTCTGTTTCAATATGTTGAACAGCCAAGAAGTCGGGAAACGATAAAGCAGGTAATAATAAAGTTCTTTCGCACACTAATTAAATTGAAATTTTAAGAAAGGCATTGAACTCTCATGACAAAAATTAGGACTATTCAGATTGAATAGTAGAAAAGCGCGGCACGCAAGGAAATACGCCTTAATTTTCCAAAAGAACACATGAAAAAACTGTAGCTCGAACGTATCATAGAAGGATAAGGCTCATGATACCATTACAACACCCACTCGACTGTAATGACGATCCAATTGGTGTTCCTCGTTTCGAAGATCGTGGAAGAAAAAGTTATAGCCGTCTGGACCTTTCAAGTTAAATTTCTGCTCATCCGAAAAGACAACTTAGAGCTATTCTGAAGTCCATGTAAACTATTATTTTCGAGAGAACAAGTTGCTCGATGGGAGTCGCAGTGCTACCAAAGGATGTTATCCAAGAACAAAGGAAGTGTTAGATAGGATGCTCATTTTACCAAGAAAAAAGAACGTGTCGAAATACGTTATCTTTGATTGCTACTCTTTACATGTCTGCCAAGGCTTTTTGGCATAATGGCCAAGTGAACGGTGGTGGACTTACATGAAATTAGGCCGAAAGGCAGGTGCCCATGTTAATTCACAAACGACATTATCAATGGCCAAAAACGTTTTCAAAAGGTAATGCCATGTATTGGTCTCTTGAATAAAACAATTCTTTATTAAAGTTAAATTTTTTGTGTTATATTTTACAATTTCAAGTTCTATTTGGTTTAAAAAAATACTCTTTGGAATGCCTGTTTTGCTAAGTTATTAGTAAATAATAAATAAAAAGTTAAAGTTTGGCAATCATTAACAATTTGGAATATGCTTTTGGACGATTAATATGAAAACTAATCTGACAACCCTGTGTGAGGGGCGTACTCGCATATAAATTGTAAACATCTTTTTTTAATACTTCTACTTCTTTTTTTAATTTACTCTCCCACTCTCTTAAAGATTTTGTGGTAAGTGAAGAAAAATAAATTTAAACAAAAAAAAAAAAAAAAAAGTTTTGCCTTATAAAAATTTGTTGCTTTTGCTGGTGTTTTTCTTTTTCTTCTTCTTTGGTTTTGTGTTATTTCTTTTCTATTCAGTCATTTGAAAGTGCCATTTTGTTTTAGTTGGTGAATTATTAGGTGCACAGAACTCGATTTAATGGGATGCAAAACTACACACTTAAAAAATATTTTTTGTTGGTTTGTTTTGTACGAAATCAGCGAATATAACACACAAAAAACTAGTACAAAAATAATAAACATTAAAGAAAACTTATAGAAAAAGACAAGAATAATAGAAAAAAAACGACAAATTGAAAAAAAGTTAAGGCATACATGTTGAACATTTAAAAGATACAAGATATTTCAACTATATTTTAAGGATTTTGACCTATTTGACCTGAAAGCAACAAGAAGAAATATTAACATTTTTTTCCCTTGTTCTGGAAACTTAAAGGTGTTGCTAGCCTACCCTTTTATATTTAAATTTTACTTAAACTTTTTTTTAATTTATAATATATTAAAAAATTTATATTTGCTTAATGTTTGTTTATAAAATTCCAAACACCTTTTCATTATACCTGGATATCAGTTTCCCTTTCATTTCGGGCTTCATTTCTTAATTTTTTTTAGACATTTTTATATGGAAAATATCCTTGCCAGCAATAACCATTGAAATCATTTTTAATGAATATTTAAATAAATGGCAGTCATGAAATTAACACCATAAATATCAATAAAAACTTCTCTCATATGCAGACTGGGAAAACGAAAAATAGCAAATGTTTAAGCGTTTTTTAAATAAGTTGAATTGGGGCCTAAGGAGTGACATAGAAAAATTAACGAAGTACCCTTCAAGATTTTGTTGAAAAACTTTTACATAATTTTTTTTTTGAAGCAAGATTTTCCAAAAGTGTGGATCACATTAGAATGTTATCTGCGATTTCATTAATATATAATTTATCCTTGAAAAAACTTTGTATTAATTTAAATTGATTCATTTCTACACAAAAAAGCTTTGAGCCAACTAAATTATGATCAAACTATACCATAGCATGGTTAAAATAACCATCACTTAATAGAAATTAATCATATGATTAATATTGGTCATACTATGTTCATTTTGATAATTTTTACCAAAATATGGGTTATTTTTTACCACAATATGGTTAGTTTTAAGCAAATTTTGAATATTTTTAAAAAAATTATGGCTAACTTTAACCATATTATGGTCATATTTAACCATAATATGGTTACCTTCAAACATAACCATTGTTAAAATACAACTATAGTACGTTGCTCATAAAATATGGTTACCTCTAAACATATTTTTTCTACGTTAAGAAAAAATTTAAAAAAAAATTTAACAAGAATGAAAAAAACAAGTAGGAAAGTATAGTTGGGTCAAGCCTGAACCTTTGATTCCTTTGGTTCCTGGTACGTGTTAAGGCTAGTTTACACGGTAATATAATGTATTACGACTTTGTAGAATCAAAATAATATGAAATTCTCTCCGTGTTTAAAAGAAAAAAATAAAAGTCTGTTGTAAGTATATTTCATGTTTACACATTTCAGACATTTTATATGTACACATATTTTAAATGTTGGTATTTTTATTAAATATAAATGTAAAAATAAAATCCATATTAGTTTGTTCTTAATTAATAAAAAAAATACAACAATATAGCTGGTAAAATTAATGCGTCAATTTTACTTATGGTTATCTTTAACGCATATCGTGATGTGTTTATCTTTTAAGGGTTAAACAAATTTTAATTACAAACAAGCCACATCAGCTGATTAAAACAATTAGAGATGTGCATTTACTATCTTGACAAAAACGATAAACACTCGACGTCTTCGCATTGTTGTTATGGAGTGTTAATTGTTATCAAATTCATGGTAATGTTAAAACAAAATGGGGTTGACACTTAAATGATGGCGAAGTTGACGATTAGAAGACATGCATTTACAATCCTGACAAAAACGATAAACACTCGACGTCTTCGCATTGTTTTTATGGAATGTTACATTGTTATCGAATTAATGTTAATGTTAAAACAAAAATGGGGCTGACACTAAAATGACGGCGAAGTTGAAGACGACAACTGGAATAAGGGTGATTGTAAGTGATAATTTATAAACTTGTTGTAATCTCAAAGAGTTTTCCACAAAAGAAGTTTGGAATTCTCGTCTTTCGGAACGAATGAAAAATTTATAACTTTTAAAGGTTTGATAATAAAAATTACATTGAAAATTATTTATCAAAGCGATTTTTGGGAATAAAAATGTTAAATTAACAATTTTTTTGTTTGTCGTGCTTAATTCCCAATTTTTATTCTTGATAAAAACACTGTAATTTATTGTTGATGGGATAAGCTATTCCTATGCGCATTTCACTGGTTTTTAATTAATTAATTTCAATTTTATTTATTTATTTAAAAAATTTATACCTATACATAATTAATTATGAATATAAAGGTGAAATAGAAAAAGGTATTAACAAAACAAAACTTATAAAAAAAAATTATATCGAATTAAATTTAAAATGTTTAATAAGACCGTTATACACTATCCCACAAAGTCTTTAGTAATTTACGAAAATGCAACCCTGTCATGATAAATTGTTATTGTTTTTTAAAAATGTTCAAAGAATAATTAGATCAGGGAAGCATTTTTGAAAAATACGCAAGACTTTGTGGGATAGTGTGTAACGGCCTTTAATAACAATTGTAAATTTATTTTTATTATCGTATAATTGAAAAAAAAACTAACTGTATTTGAAATTTATTATACCCATTCCTGACATGTAAAGTGCAAAATGTAATAAACAATTCCTTTAAACACCGAGAAACTTAAAACAAAAAAAAACAAAAAAGGAAAGCCAAAGGAGACTAAAGAAACTCCTTTTAAAATCCACCCCAAAAAGAAACAACCAAACCAGTTAAAGGAGTAAAACTGTAAAAATTAGACAAAAAGAGACGGGGAAGAAATAACAGAGAGTTATGGCGAAATGAGAGCCAATTCTGAGCAGTATTGTCAGCAATAAACGAGAATAACAAACAACAGCTGCTTGTTTAGTATCAACATAAAAATACACGCAAATCCCATGGAATTGACAATAAACTGTTTTTGCTGTCTGCCTATCTTTCATGGAGTAGCTAGCCGGAGCTGCAATTGCTGTTGCTGCTTGTTGTTGCCCCCAACAATTACGACGACACATCATGAACAAACATCATCATTTCAATAATGATGATACACAACTGCAACTACTTGACAACAGCAACAGCCAGCACCAAAGAGGCAAACAAATTTTTGTTGAAAGTTGCTTTTTTTTTTGTCCATGTTCGAATTGCTACCAACGTGTCTTCCAAACTCCCAAGGAGAACAAGTGTTGTGTGTGTTATGGACAAGAAAAGCAACAGAATTGAGCAACATTTTTTACCAGGAGTTCAGTAAATTTAATTGGTGTTTGGATGTTTCCATAATGTAAAACTACAGACTTTTTCATTGGCGATGATGGACGACTGTAAGACTGGGAGTAGAGGAGAATAAAATTGAAAAATAAAAGGAAAAAAATATGTAAACAGATTGAGAGAAGAGTTTTTAAAAATAATAAGTTTCGTTGTTAGAAAAGAGTAGAGTATTGTTGTTTGAGACAATACCGTTAGAGAAACAAATTTTTATTTAATTTTTTAGTGATTTTTGATGGGAATTAAAAGATTTCTCATACATTTATAGGAGTTGTGGTATTTTTCTTTTTTAACAATTATGGCTGCGTTATGAAACAACTCAGAGAAGTGCAAGCTTTTGCGCCCATAATACTTTCCATTATTATTATGTATTTGTATAAAGAAAGAGAAGGGTAATAATTTAAAATAATGGGGCTTTTAAATGTTAAAATGGAAATAAAGTAAGTAGGGAACTTAATTTTTAATTGAAAGACAAAAAAAAAAGATTTTCAGGGCCATTTTTAAGATATTGCTAATTTATAGGATTATTTATGTTAACTTTATGAATACTGTCGATTATTGGTTATTGGTAAGTACGGCGAACTCAAAAAATCTTACAATGGAGTAATTCGCTCGACAATGACAGAGAACTCATGTTCAGCTTCAGGTCTAACTGGCCCAAATCGGTACTCATATCCTTCAATTCGGCTCAGAAAAAGGATATCATTGGAGTTCCTATTAGGAAAAAATTTCTGAGGAACTTCTGAAAAAAAACTTTAAAATTTAAAGACGGAAAACTTCAGGAATATCTCTGGAAAGTCTTTGACTTAAAGTAAAGGTTTCCTTGGAGGTACTAATTGGCAGTTAAGTTAAGTATAGTGATCTGAGCGAATTTTCAAGAATATACAAATAAAGCGAGAAATCTGTTAAGTTTGGCAAATATTTTAAGCTATATTAACAATTTTTCATTACGAAATTCGAATATCAATTTAAAACAATATCGCGATTTTTTCTTAAATCTATGGCGACGCAAACAACAAGTGCGCATTTATAAGGATTTGACATTTAATCAATGTACTCTTATTTTAGAAAAAGATGCAACATAAACGAGCTCTAAGATCTGAACAGATCCTGAACCATTAAGCATAAGTTTTTTATATTAAGACGATAACTAATTATCAATAATAGCATAAATCTTATCTCATTCAGATAATTCTGTATCAAAATTTTCCGAAAATTTCCGGTTATAAATTAAAAATTTCAACATTCCCGGAAAAAAGTTCGGGAAAATAGAAAATCTAGTTATCATTAATATATTGTGCTCACTATGGCCAAGGCTCTGGGTTTTTTGAAGTTATTTTAAAGCTCTTCCGCAATTTAGTGAAGAAATATTGAAGAGCCAACTCTTAAATTTACTAAAACCAATAGGCGTAATAACAGATGCTAAAAATAATTATAGGATAACAACCAAAGGTCTTCTCTATGGTGGATCTTATCCACTAGATGACAATCAAAGCGTTAAGAAGCCGCCTCCGAGTGTTCGAGCAACCAACACACCCGGTAGCAATTTGAGTGCAGAATCTGGCAAAACTCGCCCCTGTTTAGAAGGTGTAGCTTTCTAACCTTCACTGCTTTTGACAAAATGCTAGCAGCATCTGCTGAGTAGCAACAGCAACTAGGAATGATCCTCCCTTAGGTAGAACTCTCTACAATCTTCCTAAGACAAAAAGCATTTCCAGCACGAAGCATACTAACGGAGGTCTCAACAAATCAGTCCGTTGCCGTGCCACCGCGGGCTACTAATTCCTAAGGTACCACATAGAATATCTGATCATCCGCGATCGCAAGAGATCGTAAACTTCTCTTGAGACCTGTCCATTTTGGATTTCGCCGAAAAAAAATATGAAATATCCTAAGACGATCCCTACAAACCACCGAGGGGACAATAACAAAATTTTTGGAAGTCAATTTATATCATAAGATTTTAAGCTTAATCGTGTATATTTACATTAAGATTTAGCCGTCACAAAATTCGGTCATCTCTAATTTGCTATGGAGAAGGAAAGGTCGAAAGCAAATTTAATTTGTCTTCGGAAAATACAAAATCTTTAGATTTTGAACTGCAAGTTGTAATGGAGTGTCTATTATCCACTATGTAAAATAAAAACCTTTTCAAAATCTATAATAATAGTGGAAAATTTGGCTCTTAGAGGCATTGAGAGAAAGCAGCAGTTACAACCTAGATAAGGGCGGCAAAATTGTTTATATACAGTAGAAACATTTATGTTTAGGCAACAAGACTAAGTAAAGTCTAATGAAATTAAGGTATATATTGAACATCACAATGAGTTTGTAAATAACAGCATACCACAGAATGAAAAAACGGAGAATACGTTCCATATCATGAGAATATTATCTGTCGTATTATTAGAGACTAGCCAAATAGATTATACCTGTATGCAACTGAGAGAAGACCCACTTCGCTTATAATTTTATGAATCACAGTCAGCTAAACGTGCAGGGTTGCCAGGACGATTAGAGCAATATCGTGTTGGAATATTATACCATCGCATCTTGTAGCATATTCTAAAAAATTTTCGTTAATTTGCGTTGTAGATTTTCGTTAGAAAGCTATATTTTTTATTTAGTTGGCACCTTAGCCATAATAAAGGTTTGCCATTTTCTGTATTCCCGCTTGCATGAACTAATATTGCTCTACTTTTATTTTTAAGACAATTGTCTGTATGTCTGTCTGCCTTTGTTGGTAGCATTCAACTTTGCTTAACCACCAACGAACCGGTTTTACAGGATTTTGTTATAAAACTTTTTTTTTATCATCTCATACTTTGCACTTATTCCCTACGAACATGAAGCCAGTTAACTATACTAGTACTTCGTATGGCCAGTTGCCATTGTTTTAAGTAACGCTTCCTTTTTTCTTTTCTTCAGAGCCAAACTAGACAGAGAGCCAGAGAAACCAGTCATTGACAAATTGCAAAAAAGTGAATAATAAAAATAAACTGGAAACAAAGAATTTACTCCACCACACTCTTTGGTTGAGCAACCATTTAATACTAGCAGGCTGTTTAATGGTTCGACGAATGGGTTGGATGGAGATGTTGCTTTGGGTTTAAAAAAAAAAAACTAAAAAGTTGATTATTCTTAAGGATACGCTGAAATGATAATGAAGTTGTTAGTAAATCTTTTGTTTTAAGTTTGTTTGCTAAATAAACTGAAAGCCTGGTAGTTGGTGGCACAAAACAACAACAGTTCCGCCCTTTGCAACATACTTAAAATAATAAATACTCCTTCCTGTTCTTAAGTGAGCCTGCCACAAAATTATTGTCTGCATACAGCTGGCTTTAATTTTCCACATATTTCACTAACAATTGCTCGTTACAATTGCCTAGCACGAACAACAGGAACTGCAGCAGCAGCAGCAATCGGAGCAACATTAAAACATTAAGACATTGTTGCCTTCGCGCAATGTGTATTAGAAATTTTGTTGTTTGGCATTAGAAGTACTTGCTAAAATTGCTGGTCTTCTAGTTTAGGGAAATAGTAAATGTTGCTTTTACTTTTTTCATATTGGCCTTCTGAATGTTGAAAAGTGGTAACAAAATGTTGCATGCATCATTTTGCACCAACAACATACTAAAAATAAACGAAAGAGCAGGATATTTTTGCAATGCTACAAAGAAAATATTGTTGCCACCTTTGCTGGTGGTAAGATAAGGCTGGTTTTCTGCACAAACTCTTTTATTTTTATTTTTAGTACAAGCGTCCGTCCGTCTTTTTAAATGTGGCATGCATCTGTGTCTGTCTGCTCAACAATACACATCTGTTAGGTTGTACCAAGTGCTCGGTACTACAACAGACTAGCGGTGGTATATTGTACTGTGTCCTATGTATATCTCCTGCTTTTAGTTAAGTACACATTTCATTCGTAATGAAATAAATACGTGTGTGAGTATGACTATGCCACAGCTGCAGCTGTTTGTGCCACCTTATACCAAAGTGTATTCAACTTCAACAAATTGCATACATACATATGTGTGTGTATTTATTTAAGGCATATATTTTAAGCTTTCAACACCACCATTTCAGGCAACAATAGCAGCAACATCATCGACCACCACCAACCATCATCTTCATCCTCGTCTGCTCTGCAAATTCATCGGTACTATTCTCTGACTCAGTAACATCATTAGTTGTTTTGTCTTGCGAGACTTGCAATGAAGCAAAATAAAGTATTTTTATTGAATTTTATTTAGGAATTTTAATAAATTGATAATGTCATTAATTTAAGAAAAAATACACTCGCATTAAACCGAACACAACAAAAAAAAAAAAAAAATACTTTAAAAATTTAAACAGGTGCCGTAAAAGTAGAAAAAAATAATAATTTAAAACAAAAAGTCTTATTTAACGATGATCCTTATTAATGCAGTAATCTAAACATCTTGAAAACGATTGAAAATATAACCTAAACTACACAGGGTATTTGGTAAGAAAATCGAACGGATCAACCCAGAAGACTGATTAAAGTTTTATTAAAAAAGCTAAGAAAACCACTTTCTAATAACTTTAAAACAAACGAACCGATCATCGATCTACAATTCCATGTGAAATGTTAAAGCAAAAGACCAACGAGGCTTAGAAGTTTATAATACTAAACTAGAATAGAAGCACACAACTTTAAAGGATAATCGAAACAATCAACCCATGCCTAAAGGCAAGAAAATCTCTAAAAACAAACTTTTAAGTTGGATAATGGTTTTAAACGAGCTTGGCAAGTCTCTTTAAAAGCTGCAAAGTAAATTCTTAACATAATTTACGTAGTCCCAACAAGAAACCAAAACAGAATCAGAGATTCCGGCAGCTAATGGTTTCCGTGGCACGAAATATGTCCTTAATATGCCGAAATTTTTCAGTGACACTTAACAAGCAAATTTAAGAACTTGCATACATTTATATTTCTCAAGCCATTAATATTCAGCCTGGTTACGGTTTTCGTTCTCTAACTTTTTTAATTTAACACTTATTATTGTTCATTAAATCAAATAAGCGAACAGGTGTCTGGTAATTCTTTGAAATTCGGCCCTTCCAGGGAGTAAACGGCTAAAACCTGTATTTTGGAACTTTTTTGTGCCCCATCTATCTTTTAAACCTATGCACATAGTAATAAAAATTATACAACATTTGTAGCTTATCTAAAAAATACAAATGCAAATTTGGTACTTTTTCGAAATTTAAACACTTAAGGGGTGTATATGTATCTAATCTTGTTACCTTTTTTTCAAAACATTTTTGTCTAAATATATATATATTAGAGCGACTCAAAATGTATGGAAGCAAAATTCGTGCTCAATGTACCCTCCTAAAAATGAACCTTGGACTTTTTTAAGATACCATTTTAAATATTTCGGCTCCAGCTTTTACCTCTCGTGAGCTGGACCATTTTTAAAAAGAGTCTATTTTTGCATGTTTTGTTAATTTGAGAATCTGTTTCCTTACCAACATATACAAATTGGGTATCTTAAGAAAGGTTTTTTTAAGGCGCGTCCAACTGTATATACAATTTGTCCAAGGACGATCATCCATATCCTTTTTTTTAAGGTTTTTCTGTAAAAAAAACGGTTTTTGAATTTTTTGTTCGGCGTTGCTTGTAATAAAAATGCCAAATTAACATATTTTAATCTTTAGTCGATTTAATTAAATACGTGTTTCAGCTTTTTTGGAAATTCGCGCTAGTTCGCGTTTTGACAAAAATGCAATGGGGTGGCAACCCTTCGATTTAAATATAGCAATATGGGCATCAAATTTCTTCTTTTACCAAGTACATCATCTTTGTATGTAAATAATATTATTTTTTGCAAATTAGATGCATTTTACACGGTGCTCTGGAATATATATAAATGCAATTTTGTAGTAACTGTAATATGTTAGCGGATTTAGTTTCTAGATCATGTATGGATAAAAATAGAACTAAAGAAAGAAAAAAAGAAATGATCTACGACTTAAATTTTTTTTTAATTTGCAAAAAAAATATGCCGCCAAAAAGTCGCGGATCATTCCTTTTTTTCTTTCTTTAGTTCTATTTTTATCCATACATGATCTAGAAACTAAATCCGCTAACATATTACAGTTACTACAAAATTGCATTTATATATATTCCAGAGCACCGTGTAAAATGCATATGATTTGCAAAAAATAATATTATTTACATACAAAGATGATGTACTTGGTAAAAGAAGAAATTTGATGCCCATATTGCTATATTTAAATGAAGGGTTGCCACCCCTTTGCATTTTTGTCAAAACGCGAACTAGCGCGAATTTCCAAAAAAGCTGAAACACGTATTTAATTAAATCGACTAAAGATTAAAATATGTTAATTTGGCATTTTTATTACAAGCAACGCCGAACAAAAAATTCAAAAACCGTTTTTTTTACAGAAAAACCTTAAAAAAAAGGATATGGATGATCGTCCTTGGACAAATTGTATATACAGTTGGACGCGCCTTAAAAAAACCTTTCTTATGATACCCAATTTGTATATGTTGGTAAGGAAACAGATTCTCAAATTAACAAAACATGCAAAAATAGACTCTTTTTAAAAATGGTCCAGCTCACGAGAGGTCAAAGCTGGAGCCGAAATATTTAAAATGGTATCTTAAAAAAGTCCAAGGTTCATTTTTAGGAGGGTACATCGAGCACTTTTTTTGGTGAGTCGCTCTAATATATATATATATATATATATATCACATTTTTTTCGAAATTCGAACGTTAAGCAGTGAAAAGCGACTTGTAAATGTTAATCCTAATTGGACCATCCGTTAAAAAACTGCAGACGTATTTTCGCTTTTTTCATATTCCCCATTGTGCATCACTTGCTACATCTTCCGGGGATACAGGTGCAGCCAATAGAAATGGCAGGGCGTCCTTTTTTCGAGGATGGTCACGGCTGGACAGAAATCATTATGTAGCATCTCGGAAAGTAGTAACCCCTAGAAATTTAGTCCGGGACTCAGTGCTGTTGGTTATCAACAGAAGCTCCTGTCTTTTATTGGAGGTAAGATAGCTCTTGCTCCAAACAAGGGACGAGTGTAAGGTAATGTGTGTTCAAAAAGTACCAAATGTAGAACACAAGAGTAAAAAAAAGAAATTTAATTTCCCGTATTTATCCTGTTTGATACTTTTTTCTCCCCATTGAAGTATAAGAAATTTTAATATTGTATGAAAGAATAATATTTATGAAAATCCTGCCTATTTTTGCTACTTTTTTTACAAAATCTTTTTCTTCATTCATAAATATTATTCTTTCATACAATATTAAAATTTCTTATACTTCAATGGGGAGAAAAAAGTATCAAACAGGATAAATACGGGAAATTAAATTTCTTTTTTTTACTCTTGTGTTCTACATTTGGTACTTTTTGAACACACATTACCTTACACTCGTCCCTTGTTTGGAGCAAGAGCTATCTTACCTCCAATAAAAGACAGGAGCTTCTGTTGATAACCAACAGCACTGAGTCCCGGACTAAATTTCTAGGGGTTACTACTTTCCGAGATGCTACATAATGATTTCTGTCCAGCCGTGACCATCCTCGAAAAAAGGACGCCCTGCCATTTCTATTGGCTGCACCTGTATCCCCGGAAGATGTAGCAAGTGATGCACAATGGGGAATATGAAAAAAGCGAAAATACGTCTGCAGTTTTTTAACGGATGGTCCAATTAGGATTAACATTTACAAGTCGCTGGCAAAGGGAAATTCGAGTTTAGAATTTAAAATCGGGCACGCACAAAACGATCCCGATCCGATCTGAAAGATCGTTTTTTATATAAAATTTGCTTGACAAAATCTTTGAACTATAAAACTTCGCCTTCAACACTCACGTTTTTGACTTAGCATGTTTTGGAATTGAGTTGTCGATATTTTGGCAGGATAAAACTGAATTTGTGTTTTAACTTACATATTTAGCCTTAATGTAGCTAAAATTTTTGTTGATGGGATAAGCTATTCTAATGCGTATTTCATTGGTTGCTTAGGCCAGATCGTCAGGAAACTTCATCTAAAGATTTTAGAAAAACTAAAGATATTATACAAATAAAACTGTTAAGAATATAAGAATTATAAGCCCTTACCAGTTACTACTATTTATTAGAGAAAATTATAATGAGAATTTTTAACATCTTGTTAACAAAGTTAGTTAAATATGTATCTAGAACAATTTGATTTTTTTTTTCTTAAGCCAACTTTCTTAAATACCACTTTGTATTCTTTACGTTTTTCAGTAATTTCAAATTCCCATTCAAGTTAAACATGCGTTAAAAATTATTTCCTTCTTAGCTTCTGTAATCTGTGTTCTTTAATATTCTACAATAAACGACTCAGGCGTATACGCCAACCGTAATCAACCTGAATAGCTCACACCTGTTATTACTATCTAAATTTTGTCTTTTATATAAAAAATTGTTACGTTACTTATTGACTGAGTGATTCACAATCGCACAGCTGAAGCTAGAAATTTGAAATTTGGACCAGGAAGTTGGTCTCTCGCCATATCGATCCACTAAGAAGGGTGGAAATTCGAATGTTTAAGGGGTAGAGAAAAGTTAAAAATAGGTTAATTCGCTAACCTCATATCTCCTTAACTAAAAGAGATACAACCACAATGTATTACTAAATGTTGTTCATTAAAAAAATAAGCGGACAGGTGTCTGGTACTTTTTTGAAATTCGGTTGTTTTGGGGACTAAACCGGTAAAACCCGGAGTTTGAAACATTTTTGTCACGCCAGCTATTAAAACCAATAAACATTAAAATAAAAGTTATACAACATTCATAGCTTATCTTAAAAATAGAAATACAAATTTGGTACTTTTTCAAAATTCGAACGTTTAAGTGTTGAAAATCGTACCTATTTTTTTACTTTTTTACATTTATTAACATATTCATATTAAATTCTAGACTCCTACTTCCATATTGAAATTTGTGATACTTCAAAAGGGAGAAAAAAGTATCAAAAAGGGGAAATACGGGAAATAAAATTTTTTTCTTTTACTTTTGTGTTCTACATGTGGTACTTTTTGAACTATCCATAAAATTGAACTTAGAAACTTGAAACTATAAGGTCTTGAGTGAATGAGAATCTATAAGATGAATAATGTTGGAACTTTTTTGTTAAAACCTAGAAACATACAGCCAATTCCACGATGTCAAACGTTAACGTTCGCATAGAAAATAACATTTAAAACAAAAACCAATTTTTGAAAGAGAGGGAAATGCTAAGAAAGTAGCGGGTTAAATGCTAGTGAAGTGTATTTATCCAATGTGGGGTCATAGACTTTTTAGAAGTTTTTCTAAAAATTTCCATTACATAACATAATGTAGCAGTAAAAATACCCCCTTTCAAATGTCCCAGATACGATTTTTTTTTAAGGAGTTAATGGTTAAATTGATTTTTAACTAAATCGATTTTCCAGCGATTTAAAATTTTTTTTTTAATAGGCTGGGAAAGTCGATAGATTAGGCTTTCCACGTATGTTCATATAAATATCAGAATCGGTCCATAATTTCCAACATAATAAGATGGTTTAAGGTAACAAAGACCATATTCCGAAAAGTAGCTTGTATGGAGGCCATCTGAAATTATTGAACAATTCGCCCCATTTTCAATAGCATTGGTCATTGTGCCAAATTTCATAAAATTATCTTAAAAATGCTACCTGTACTTTGCGCACAAGGTTACATGGCCAGTCAGCCGGACGGGCATCGTTAGATCGACTCAAAAAGAGATTCTGAGTCGATCGGTATACTTGAAGGTATTATTTTAAAATTTTAAGGTGTTACAAACATCAGCACAAATGCTGGTTTGGTACAATAAAAAGCAACAATTGGAATCAATTCAGAATTTTCTTATATTATTTTTAAAGAAAACCAAATAAGTTTACGACGGAATTGTTAGTAAATGGAGTGTGTTTTAGAAATGTATGGCATTACGTCCTACGTTCTTATGACGTACGACCCAATTGTGTTCCTAGCATAATTGATGGATCTTAATGTTTTACTTTTCAACATTAACCAAGTTGAGTAGAATATTGGTAGTAATTATTACCGATAACGGTTAATAATAAGCCAAGTTATTGACAAATGAACTTCTTTTTTTTAACCGAAAAAAATATGTATGTATTTGTTGTAAAAGTGCCTGCACCAAGAACGAACCCTAGAAGGAAATTTTATCTATATACATACATATTTTGTCACAAAATGTAATTAATAGTTTCATATTTTAAACACAGACCGATACATAATTGCTGAATTTTATTATTTTTTAAGTTGGGTTAGGAACATTGAAAACTTGTATCTGGCATCGCCAAACAAACTACAACACTTAACATTAGTAAACAAACGTATCAACGCATCAATTCATGTAATCAAAATAACATACACAGCTGTAAAAAAAGTCTAAGAGAACAAAACAAACAATAAAAACGACAATAACAAAAATAGGCAATATATTTAACACCACAAAGTAGATTTGGTTAAACTCAACAATAAATTGGCAATATGACAACAACAATGAATATTCAAATAGACAGTGGGTCAAAAACCGTTTCCACAAAAAAATTTTTATTCAAATCTTTTTAGGTGTGTATATAAAATACAAACGTTTCTACCTTTGTCCGTTATGGACTCTGAAACCATTCAACCGATATGCTCAGTTTCACTTAAAAGGCAATTTTGTGAAAATGGTTTTAGGCTATACACTTTTTTTATAACTAGGACCACGATTGGAGTTAGGGGCAATTTCTGACTCTCCGAAACTATTCAACAGATTTAAATGATATTCAAAACATGGATAAATCCCTGTTTAGGTAGACAAGCTATGAATGTTTTTTAAAATAGGTCTGCAAGAAAGTGGAACGTAGTTGTTCACGTCTGAACCGAAGGCAGCGGATTTCCCATCCCTGGTTTCTGTCATCATGTATGTATTATATTTTAAAATTTTCTTTAATGTTTATGTATTTTTCGTTGATTTTCTTTTTAATAGTTAAATGGTTTTTGTAACTAATTTTATAAATTAAATAATATTAAATTGTTTTGAATACCTTATTAAATTGTTTTGAATACCTTATTTTTGACTTTTCCAACAGGAAAGTGATTTTTATATGGTGAAAAGTGCTTCCTGTTTGTATATGTCTGCCTTTTTGCCTCTTGTTTTATCTTTTACAATATCGCTTAGTTGATATTTTAGTGCTGAGTCCCGAAGCCTTCCTATACACTCCATAACCCAGAAAAGCAATCGGCGTTCTCTCAAAGAATATCAGCAACGTGCTTGGATTTTTGATCCTTGAATCCTTAATACAGTCCACACTCCACACGTATCGGCGTTTCGTCCGGACAACCATAAGACGTAATCGACGTTTTTATAGTAGCAACGCTGGGTATCCGCTTATTTTTAAAAACAATCCCAAAAATTATGCAAAATAAAAAACCAGTACTATCCGATTTGAGTACATATTTAGAAAATTTATACACTTAGCAGCAAAAGCGGGCGTACAACCATTGATATTTTTTTCAAATCTAAATACGTAAAAACATTTTATGTAAATTAATACAAACATTTTTTTTTATTTGTTTATGAGGATAAGTTCTAAAAATATTTGTTGTTATTTTTAGCAAAAGAAAACTTACACCCTAGTTAAAAAGGCATATGCAAAAGTCTGCGTACAAAAATTGTTTGTAATGCTTTTTGTTTCAAATTTTTAATTAAAAAAAAATAATATCAAATTAATACCTCCGCTTAACGTTTTGGCATAAAATCCCATCTTTAATTATCCAATTATTAATGTTTGTTTTGAAGAAATTTTGTGCTGTCAAATACGGGGAGCCAATAAATCTCATTCGTGTTCTACATTATTTAAATCTGGAGGCTGCGGTGGAGTTTTGCGCTATTGTGGGACATTATAGGGTAGCCAAAGCTTAATTTTATTTGCCTACGCTGGCCTACTATTAAGATATAGTTAAGTATCTATTTTAGTAGGGATAAAACCCAAATTTCCGACTCCTTGACACGTAGAAAGCCTCTGGTGTCACTTTTAAATCGTCAGAAGCGAATAGCCACGCCATAACGAAATAAAATTTATGTATGCGGAAATAAAAACAATATATTTTTGCCCGATCGCTACAACACCAAAGGTGAACTACCTTTAAGATGACCCCTACATACCCCTGGGAGTTAAGTCGAAATTGTGTATTTACTGTTTAAAGTTTATTGTAATTTTGTTTTCTGATTTTCTTTTTTCCAATTCTATTTTTTCTTTTTTCTCCCAATTGAATGATCAAAATTTCCAATATTGTAGTGGGAGACCATAATTTATTGAATCTATTGAATCGCTCGCTTTTAATTATCCTAAACTAAGAAATACTTTATTTCGGAGCTACTCGACCGCGTGCAGGAGAGGGCGGAGGTTCCCATCGGTGGCAGTAGTGTTACCAATTCTACTGACCCCCTTGAGCACCGCCGCAATGTAGGTTGTATTTAACTATTTTATCGTTACTACAATTGGATGTGTTCTGAAGTTTGTTCGTAATACGTGCTTTTCTTCCATCCTTTTGCGGTCGATTGGCCTGTGCATCGTATAACGCATTACTGGGAAAATACGTTCTTTGACCGAACTTTTTATATGTGCAATGACCTTTCTGCAGCAGTCTTCCCGTTCACTTTCAACATGAATGCGCTGAAATCGAATATCCACAAGCACTGCTCGCCATATCGTCCTTCCCATAACCTGTTTTTCTAGTTGCAACACAATGCAATACATTAGTCGGGGTCATCCCCTGAGTGCCGGTCATAACATAAAAACTTCCGTCTTAGTGGATCGATTTTGGGAGAGCCCAACCTCCGGTCCCAACTTAAAATTTGTAGCTTTAGGCGTTAAGGCTGTGAGATGAAGAATCAGTCAATAACGTTAAAATTGTATATACCGGATGTTTTATTTTTAGCAGCATGAGAACTTAAAATAATAGTACAAGACATAAAAATTGTTAGAATGTTTTTTTCTTTCTTATAATCAGGTAGACAACTTGATGGCATTTATTTTTTAAATATAATATCCGGCATATGTCCGCCGCCGCGGCTACCAGTTACATGATTCATTCGATTAGTCGAATTTTTGACAACTTTTTTCAATAAATCTAGCTGTATATCGGCTTCCAATTCTTCAAAAGCTGCTGGTTTGTCGGCATAACCCAATCCCATAATATCACACGAACGAGGGGCCCAGTGAATTGATTAGGTAATAAATGGATTGTTAAGCGAGCTGCAAGACAAGTTGCGCCATCTTGTTGGAACCAAATGTGGTTGATGTTTAACTGATTAATTTTTGAAAATAAAAATTCAGTCAGCAATGCTCGATAGCGGTCGCCATTTACCGTAACGGCAACTCCATGATCATTTCGAAAGAAATAAGGGCTGATAATGCAGCGCACCAAACAGCAAATTTTAATGGATGGTGATTTGTTAACGGATTTAGGATTGCCTTCGCTCCAAATATCCATTTAACTAGTAATGAGCTTTATTACTAAACACAATTCTATATATTTATATAGTATGTAGTAGGTGTTTAGATAATATTTGGAACAAAAATATCTTAACCTTACAACATACTCTTTTTGGCGGAAACATGATCGCCTATAGGTACCAAATACTGTAATGTAGGATTACTTTCTTCTTATTTTTTTTATTAAAAATTAGCTTCTTTACTCTATATTTTTAATCTGTTAATAGTACATTTATTATCGTTATTGTTTCACAAGAACTTTTTTGTGTCGTAAGCTACCGACATTGCCGATAAAAATTGTTAAAATTTCATTACAGAATAGCTCTTAATGACAATTATCGTTAACTAACGAATTTTGACTACTTAACGACAAAGTTTTGTCGTTAAAAGTATTTAAAAATATGTATTAAATTATTTAGTTTTCAAATGTTTTTGTGTATTATTATTAACTTAAGATTTAATTAATGTCGACTTCATTACATAATAATAAAAAACTTAACAATATAACAAATCAATTTACATTATAATTTATAATAACAAAATAACAACTAATTTAGATGTAGAATTAAAAACAATATAATACAAGAAAAATAAAAAGAAAACTTTGTTCATTTTTTATTTAATAATAAAATTTAACTACATACATACAAAAGTATGTACATATGTACATAAGTAGGTAGAATGTAACAAAAAGCAATAACAAATAGAATTTTTAAAATTAAAATTTTAAATGTAAATAAACTTAAGTTCAAAAAACGCTGAGCCAAGCAAAAACAAAAAACAAACAGAACAGCAAAAACAAAATCAAGTAAAATTAAAATAAAATAATATAAAAAAATGGTTTTGTTTTGTTGTTAAGCAAAAATTCTAAAATTAGAAAATATATAATTTGCAGAGAGGTAAATTAATTTTAAGAGCAAGAAACCTTAAAAATATTCTTTCCTCTCTTCGAAATAAAACAACTCTCTTTTAGAGATAAGAGAAAACTGTTATTTCTTTCGAAAACTGTTAATAACAGTGAAATATTCTTAAGAATTTCTGTTAAAAGCGTAATAATTGCTTATTTTTAACACTTAGTTTTGCATAAGCCTCTTTAGCTCAGTGGCAGAGCACTGGTCTTGTAAACCAGGGGTCGTGAGTTCAATCCTCACAGGAGGCAACTATCCATTTTTTTATTTATTTATTTATTTTTATTTTTTACAATTTTATATTTTATTTGAATTTTTTATAAATTTTATTTAATTATTATATATTATTATTATTATTATTATTATTATTATTATTATTATTATTATGTCTTTCTTTATTAGTATTTTAAATACTTTTAATGTACAATATGAAAAATTTATGTATTAAATATTTCTAGCTCTATTAAAAAATTTAAATTTTTTACAAAGCATACAATAAGTTTATTAAATATATTTATATTCGTTTCCGTTTTTATGCTGTTTGGCAAAGAGTTAAATAGTAGCTGTAATCACTTATAGAACAGCGATCGTTGCATTGCAGTTGTTGATGCCCTCTGAGTAGAGTTTTTTTTCCCCCGGACTTTTTCGATTCCCGGGAAAGCGGGAAATTTTTTCAAATTTCCCGGGATCCCGGGATCCCGCTCCATATAAATAATACAAAGTAAATTTTGTTATTAATTAATGAAAAAAAACTTTTATAAAAAAACGTAAGGGAACTCACGCCTTTATTCCCTATTATTATGCTTTTATTCAGTATTATTATGCTCTGGATAGAAGATAAAAAGATAACATAAACATAACAATTTAATTCATAACACAAAAATAAAAACAAAATAAAAATTGAGGTACTCAAGATATGAGATCAAAAAGTTAATTAATAAAATAGATAAAATACTTTAAAGAAATATATAACATTTTTTAATGGCTTAGGAAATAACTTTCTGACACACTCAAAGCGCTTTGTAAGTCGTCAAAAAGTATATTCTTGATTTTATTTACTAATACCATGTTTCCGAAAAATTTCGTTCATTTTTTAGGTTGGACAAATAGTTAAAAGTGCACCGTTGTAGCATGCTTCGAATTTACAATCAGAAGAAATTTTTTCTTTTTTATAAACAACGTCTATATCAGTCAAATGTATGTCAAGGTTGATGTAAAAATAGCATCAACCGGACTGCTTCTTACAAACCTTTTCATTTCAATAGGTCCATTTGTAATCTTTAGGACAATGTGTTTTTCAAGTATCTTACACGAGTTTCCAATGTTATTTTATGTTATTTTATTTCGGTTTCCCCGCATTTCACGGGTATATAAACCAACACAAATTGAAATTGAAATTGGGAATTTGTGTTTATCACCTAATAAACATATCGCTCCTTCATTGCATCATGGTCATATCTTAAAATCTGAAGTAACTTTAGCAAAGTTTTCCTTCATACCTTCTCGTATTATATCTCAAACTGAACCGAAGTTATAGCAAAATATATCTTTAAATCGGTACATTTTGAAAACTTTAATCGCATTTTGCCAAGATCGTTTGTTGTAGATATGACTATGTTGCAATAAAGGAGCGATATGTTTAGGTATCTCCTATTTTTAAGACTTGTTCATGAACAATGAAACTTTACTGCCTGCATCTTATTTTGAATTAATGTACTTTATTAACTCTTCATTTCACTAAATGTAGTAATTATCAACTGTTGCACTGCCCATTCTGCTTTTAGTAGATTTATTGCATCAGGAGACATTGATTTAAATACATGTACTCACTTCTTGTAATTGATCAAATCCACAACCCATCCACAGATGCTAATTTCTAGAGAATAGAAAACTAAATTTCAAAGTATGAATACCTATTAAGAGGCATTTTTTATTTCCCGGGATCCCGCAAGAAAAATCCCGGGAAAACGGGAAATAAAATAATTGAAATTCCCGGGACGGGAAATCTCGGGAAAAAACCCTACCTCTGAGGTCTAAAATCTTCAATATTTCGAAGTTGGTAAGGTTGAACCTCTCTCTCGTATATTATTTGTTCTGTTAAATATTCTGGTGCTTTTCCGTTTTTTATTTTTTTAATAAATTTGATTCCGTTTTATTTAAGGTCCAAATACATTGATCAAAATACTCATCAAGCATTGTGGTAGTATTAGTGAAAATGTGTTTGTGTGTGTCACACCGACGATGCTGGATGGAAAATCAAAAAATTTAGATATGACGGCGAATATTACGTCCAGCACACGTACACGTTGAATTCGCCGGCTGGACAAGCATTTGACAAGTGTATTTGGGCCTTTAAGTCTTTGTTTAATATTTAGCCATCTAAGTGATTCTAACATGCAATTAATTGATGTGTACCGATTAGACTTTAATATGACACGCATAGATTTATTCTGGAGTTTTTGCAATCTTTCAATTTGATTTATTGTACAGCATGAGTATAGAATTGTTGACCCGAATTCGAAATGAGGTTTAATCATTGTATTGTATATATTAATTGCTGTTAATATCGTTAATTGTTTTCGCAACCTTTTGAAGAGACTTATTTTTTTGCCAATCTTTTTACAAATATAGTCGATATGATTTTTAAAATTTAATTTTTTGCCGATTACAAAACCCAAATACATACTTAATTTGCTCTATTTTTTCAATTCTGTTATTGGTTATTTTAAAAGTTATGTTGCCAATAGTGTTTATTTCCATTATTTTTGTTTTGCCTTTATTTAATTTCAGATTGTTCAGTTTAAGCCACTCCGTAACTTTTTCAAAGTCCCGATTTAGTTCGTCGTAGCATTCACTATCCGAGCTTGCTTCCGTAAAAATAAGTGTATCGTCTGCATACAATATTATTTCACAGTCACTATTCAACTATTTTAGGCATAACATGTATGTATATGATAAATAATAGAGCTCCTAGGATTGATCCCTGCGGTACTCCATAGTCACTATTAATTTTATTAGATTTAATATTGTTTACTTTTGCGATTTTAGAAAAGCTAAAAATATTATACAAAGAAAACCTTAAAGCGAATAAGAATTATAAACACTCAAAGTCTTACTTGTAACAATATCAAAATTTCAACAAAACACCAACAATAAACAGTGAGTTTATCTTTTGAACTGAACTTTTCTTACGAAGATAATAGAATGAAGCAATTTGTTTTTTTCTTTTTACCCACTTACAACTAGTGTTTAATGTCACATGTCACATGCCGATGTTCTTTGTTGTGTACAGCTTTTCGTTTTTGCTTTTGCCTGGACTACGACTGTTTTCATTTAATGAATCAGAAGTAAAAGCAACGGTTTATTGTTGTCCAATGAAAAATCAAAAAGTTTTTTTTTTCATTATTTATTTATTGAAAATTCATATATTAAATATGAACTAGCAATAATTAATCAAATCTTAACTTAATTCTTTATTTTATGTCCTGCCAGTGCCAGACAAAAATTTTCTTCATCACGGGTTCTGTTCACATATATAGGAGTTTATCGCTCATCCAAATGGGTAAGTGCTGCAGTGTCTCTTCTCCTTAAGCGAGTGTGGCCGCTATCATTTAAAATATTTCGAGCTAGTGGATTTGGGTGCAACTCTAGCCTTTTTAAATATTTTACCGCATACTTCGTAATAATAGTCCTTACCAGTGGCACATCGAGATCCTTGTGGATATTTGAGATTTTAACAAACTAAGGGGCAGCTGTGATTATTCGAAGAAGTTTATTTTGGCGCCTTTGAATTTTTTCGATATTTGAGGCCGAGGCAGTGCCCCACAGTTGAATACAGTAGCACCATTTTGGTTTTAAAATAGAGTTGTAAAGTAGTAGTTTGCAATCGAGACTAAGAACAGAATTCCTTCCAATTAGACAGTTAGTTTGAATTGCTTTTAGTTTCATTTGGGTTAGTTTTACTTCTATATGGCATTTCCATGTTAAACGCCGATCTAGATGAATACCGATATATTTGACATGCGATTGTTGAGGCACTTGTCGATTATTGATTTTAATAGGGGGCCATTTTCCCGGCGCAAGGTGAATGTAATATGTACGCATTTTTGCTCATTGACCTTTATTTTTCATTGTTTTTACAACAGTTCTAGTGTAAATATATGTTCCTGCAGGTATCGAGATGCTTCACGACTGTTCTCGTGTACGCTTAGAAAAGCTGTATCATCAGCAAAAGTTGAGGTTAGGGTGTAATTGTTTGTTGGCATGTCCGAGGTATATATAAGGTAAAAAAGTGGACCCAGGATGCTTCCCTGAGGGACTCCAGCTTCAATTGGCTGAGGAGAATTTAAAAAATCACATTCTTTAATAATAAATTTTCGACCGACCAAGTAGCTTTCTAACAGCTTGTGTGTGTTAACCGGTAGGTTTAGCTTCGATTTATGTAACAAGCCTTTATCAAAAGCTTGAGAAACATCGATGAAGAGAGCGGAGCAATATTTTCTTTCTTCAAGTGCTTTTCTTATGGCGTTTACTATCCGATGGGTTTGTTCAACTGTGCTATGTTCTCTTCTGAAACCGAATTGATGGTTAGGTAATCACCCATTGTCATTTAAAATTGGGGTTAATTTTGACGCTAAGAGCTTCTCAAACAGCTTTGATATATTAGATAATAAGCTAATAGGCCTATATGACTCAACTTTTGCGTGATCTTTTCCTGGCTTTAGTATCATCGTTACTAAGGAGACCTCCCATTCTTGAGGGTAGTATTCAAGGCGTAAAAAAGCATTAAAAATATAAAGAATAATTTCTTTGCTATGCGAAAGTGGAAGAAAAAGCATTTTTTTATTTTGACTGTAGTTTTTTAAACCCTGCTTACAACTAGAATTCGAGTCGGAAAAAACCCAACCAATTCTAGGGGAATGTAAGGAAGGATAATCACACTGTTTATTGTTGGTGTTTTGTTTAAGTTTTGATATTGTTACAAGTAAGACTTTGAGTGTTTATAATTCTTATTCGCTTTAAGGTTTTATTTGTATAATATTTTTAGCTTTTCTAAAATCTTTGAACAAGGTTTCCTGACGATCTGGCCTAAGCAACCAGTGAAATGCGCATAGAAGCTAGCTTTCCCTCAACAATAAATTTCAGTGTATTTATCAAATATGAAAAATTGGGAATTTAGCACGTCATACAGAATTTCTTATTAATAATAGATTTTGTATTCCCAAAAATAACTTTGATTATTATTTTTTCTAATGCTTAATTATAAAATTATTATTTGCCCGATCCGTTGAGCTGGGAGTGGCCAGCCATAATCAGTAAAATTTACTTTAGATAAACAATAGAATCGTAAGCCATTAGGAACAGATAATAATAAATCATAGATAATAAATTATAATAAATTATAGGATGGTCGATTCGTTAATGTTAGGAGGGTGTGTATATTGTAAGTTCCATTTTTTATTTTTATTTTATTTTTTTTTTTTTTTTTTTTTTTTTGTTGCTAAAAGTTGAGATGTAAAAAGGGTTAAAAATATTTTTGATAAAATTTTTAAAAATATTACATTTCATTGCTACATGGGAGATATAATTCCAAGGAATAAATCTGTTGAATTCTCCAATGTAGAAGAAGCCTTTTAAAACAAAAAAAAAAAATTGTCTAGAACTTTAAAAAAAATGTTTACTGTGGCTGTTAAGGATTTTTAGGGACGCATAAATTTAAACCTTTACCAAATGTTTAATTTTCCCACCTTTTTTGGGCAAAACGGCATTTAAGTCTATACAAATTAATTAAAAAACTTAAAGAGGTTTCTTGTAACAAATGTGTCTTGTATAGTGCTGCCAGACATGTTTTTCAAAAATAAATAAAATTAACTTCCAGAATTCATGTATAAAAAATTCAAATTTTTTTTTCAATAAAATTATTTATTTGTTTTATGAATTTTAAAAATTGAACATCAAACTTTAAGCTTTGTTCACAATCAGAGCAACAATTTCGTTTTTTCTTCTATCTTATTTCTTCTCAAAGTATTTCATATATTTTCCTTTCATTTTTCAAACAAAAATGTAACTAGAGTTTTTTTTTTAAGTTGAGTCATCTTCTACTTCAGTAACCATTTGTATGAAAATGTTTATGACGTTTATAACTATTTTATTAGTTTTGAATGAAAATTTTAACAAAATGTTTCAACAAATAATAATAAATGCGTAATATTGTGAACGAAGCTTTATATTTAAAAAAAAAAAATTTTTAATTCAAAATTGTTTTTATTGAACTTAAAAAAAAATTGGTGCTTTAACAGGGAAGTTTAAGGCACCGACACAAAATTAATAGTTTTAATATTTAAAAACGGGCAATAACATCTTCGCTTTACAGAATTTCAGCTTTAAAAAATTATCTATGAAAAAACTACTAACAATTTGAAGAGTTTACATAAAAAGTCTGTTTAATTCTCCCTACACTGCTATTTTAGAGAAGATAATTTTTAAATTAAGGTTTTTTTTGCCTACTTCTGGCAACACTTGTCTTGTTTATGGGAAAAAAAACTTGAGCTTAATATATGACCAGGATAATAATTTGTATATAGAGACACATGAGAACCCATTAAATACACATGTATGGCTTTAAATTTTATGTTCATTCAAATATCATTTGTTATTTAGTGCCACCAAAAAAATCGTGTGTCCTTTTTGCAGATAGTTAAAGGAATAAAATTGAAATACCTAAAATTAACTTAAAAAAAACAGTGAACATTTTTAATTTTAATAAAAATATTTTCACCAATTAGTATATTTTATCATACTAAGTCCAGAAAAAAGTTAGAATTTTCCAGGAAAATTAAGAAATTAAAAAAAAGAAAAGTAAAATGTCATACCGATGGTTTTCTTCCGAGACCTCGTAACTCAAAAACAACTACTTTTTAGGAGAGACAAAATACTTTTTTTTACCAAATATTTGAAACTTTTTGCTATATATTCTTTTATAATCCAAGAATTAGGAATAATTCCGATATTCTGCCAAACAAAAAAAATTGCAAAATTGTAAAGCGGTATTAACTGATTACTTTTCCGGTTAAAACGAAAAATCGGAAAAAATCGAGTTACGTTGTTAACTCACGCTGGTTTCAAAAGACTCAACAGAGAAAATTAATTTTAGTGTCAAATTGATTCTAGTTCTCCCTAAAATCTCGGGATTAAAAAACAGAAGAATCGGTTGAAGCTTGTGCACCAAAAAATGTAGCAACAAGCAACAAACTTTAACTATACAAATCTGCCATTTGTTATTTTCTCTAGGTATCCTGGAGTTAAAATAGTATTTTAGATAAGCCCGCCCATTTTATTGGGCGGTCTATCATCAAATGCTTTATTTTACGTTTTTACAAGGCAAATTAAGAAAAATTATTATCACAAAATAAGGCCTAAAATACGTTTTTTAGACGTTAAAATTAGACTGCAAAATTTTGAAATTGTCGTTCCGTAATGTCTGGAAAAAAATTATTTTCGGGATTGGGATGGCTGAAATCTAGCGGAATCGGTTGAGTAGAAAAATAAATATACACCTAAACGAGGAATAACCTCCCTAACAAATTAGAGAAAAATAAAGTAAATTGGTATCGGAATGCACTGATTGTCCTTAAACTTCAACAAATTGGTTATGTGTCATCGGTCAATAATTTAAATTAGGCCATATATAAAAACCACTCTCGGAAATCATGTTAGTGTGTGGCTAAAAGCGTAATGAATAATTTTTTCATAAGACTCATGATCACACGTCCAAATTTCGTAAAGAACGAGTCATAATTATTCAGAGGCCCCATATAAAACCCACTCTCGGACAACACTTAACTACGCCCTTAATACTTAGCAACTTTGTTGAACATTTTACGCAAATATTTTTGTGGAACACATTTACCCCCTTAATCCCCTTCATAACGGTAATTTTTGGCCCTTTTCTAATAAATAGAAAAAAACTCCCCTACGTGGCTGGGTTTTACTATATACTTGTGTAGTACAATGTAAAAAAAACGCTTTAATTCCTTAATTCGTAAGGCATAATAAATTCGCAAAGAAATTGAGCACAAATTATTTTTCAATCACTAAAAATTATATGTAATACAAAGTTCATCCCCGACTTTTATGCTATTAGTGGTTATAAAAATCACAATTTTAAAAATCTTTCAACAAGAACTTTGTTTTTTTTTAATTGTGACAACACCAACAACATGATAGTGTTGACATTTAGTTTTTTGACGTATTCGTAATAGATACATTGGCAATTATTACAATGAATTCAATTTCACTCGAAAATCGCATTAAAATAATTAAAATCCACTATTAAAATGGTGGTTCTGTTCAAATTACATTTCGTAAAATTCGTGATATTTACGGACAACATCTTCGTCCTTCTGAGACCAAAAAATGTGCCAACATCAACAGGACGGTGCCACATGTCACACAGCCAATGAAATTATCAATTTATTGCAAACCAAATTTCCCAATCGCATAATTTTTCGAATCGATTGCAGCCATAAAACTAAAAATCCTTGATGTGATTAACGAAACAGACCCGCCAATTTGCCAAAAAGTGATTAAAAACGTTGATGAAAGAATCGACATCTGTCAGCGTGCTCGTGGTGGACATTTGCCAGAGATATCATTTTTCATTCATAATTGCCGATCTTTTCTCTTCGTAATACAATAAAAATTTAAATCATCTTCATCTAAATTTTTTGTTTTATTTTGTCTTAGAAAACAAAGTTCTTGTTGAAACCCCCTTACAATTCCTTAAAAAAGATTTTTAGTTAAGTTTCAAAATTTTTTTTTTTTCTTTTCTTTTAAAAAGCTGTTTTCTTTCAAACAATTTTCAAAACTTCACATTCAGAATTTTAATTCATTCTTTGAACTTTCTGCCTGGAGACAAGTGTATGTACTAGTGTGTGCTTAAGAGTGTATATGCCAAAGAATATGATTTAAAATACCAATGGCCGTTTTCTCAATGTATCGACAAACTGGCTGTTACTTAATCTCGACATAATTTTACCGATAAACTCACCGTTAATGCTTTTTGTATAGCAAATAAACGACAAAAAATAATGGAAAGAAGAGTGCTGGCTAGCTTTAGAATAGAAGCAAATGAGACATTGAGTAAACCAAATTTCTTTAATCTGCAGATTTTTGTTGCGAAAAAAAAGATAATCGCATAATGAAAAACCGGCCACTACTTTTGTTTGTTAAGCAAGATTTGCTTGCTACAACTAACAACCGTTAGTTAGTCGTATAAATACTAATTGTTAAGGGTTGCAAAAAATGGGGTTCCTTTGCCGTTAAACTAATGCACACTCACTAAGACACACATTTAGAAACAACAATAATAAAATTTATTAAGTACTCTTTTGCTTTATGCGACTGTGTTCACTAATTAAAGGGAAAAAATCAGCAGCAACAACAAGAGCACCACCAACATTTAAAAGCATTTCTTTTAATTAATTAAAATTTCATTGTTTGATTTAAAAATCATAATTACAAAGAAAAAAACAGGAAGCTTTTAACGACAAGAAAAGTGTAAAAGTTATAGAAAATATTTTTCTGGGACTATATTTTCTAGGACTATAGGACTATAGGTATAACCCTTTCAAAAATTACTTAAAGGCAAAAAAATCTCATACAGATGAAGAACTTGTACATGAATCTTAATCACATAGCATAAATTTGTTGTCATACCGTGTTCAGATATGCACCTTAATTGAGTTTTACGCAATAAATATATATCCATATAAAATTGCAATTTAGTTATTGCTCAATTAATACGAAATTGTGATAAATATTGAGTAAAATTTAAATGCGACCCTGTCACAAGTGTGTTTATTGAGCATAACACAACTTACTAAACAGGGTTTTGACATTTGGCAACTGAAATTACAACAAAAAAATGCCCATCCATTAGGTCGTCGCTAAAGCCAGATGTTTATTCCTTAAGCCCTTATGACACTACATTTTTTATTCATTAATTGATATAGAATTGATAGAAAGAAACAGTTAATGTTAGAAAGAGCTAACTATACATAATGTAAATAAAGACTTTTGTTTTTTTTTTCTCTTGTTATGGTTTTGTTTCAGGGATGGCGTTGAGAATTTTTAAAATTGTACCAACAACCTTTAAAACTTTTACTTTTTTACCCTAATTGTACTAAAAGATTTTTTTTAGTTGAAATTAATTTTATTTATGTTCATAAAAAACACCAAAAAAAGGTATTATAAATCTTAAGGTACGTTCAGACTAATGAAATATTTGACAAAAATATTTGTTCTGATATTTGCTTCAAACTATGTAAAACAAAAAAATATTTTGTTTAATGTTCAAACTAAGTTCAAATATTTGACAATTTTTGTTTGTTAAAACAGTTGGCAAATAGTGTCAAATAAAATAAATTAATTCATGTTTTCCATGCGTTCAGACTAAAACCAATATTTGCATCAAATAATTATTTAATAAAAGTGTCTAAAAATAAAAATATATTTCCCAAATAGTAAAAATGACCGCAGAAGCTATTTTATTTGTTTTATTTTGTGGAGCAGCATCTCTTATAGTGTTAAAGGAAAAAAAACTTAAGGACAATGGGTAACGGGAACATGGCTAAAATTTGCGAAAAATTGCAAACTTGGAAACAAAGCCGAAAATATATTTGAATTCGCTAAATCGGTTAAAAAACAAAATGTCGGGAAAAAAGAAAAAAAAATTGCAAAAAAAGCGAAAATTCGCGAAAAATTTAGATATTTCAAACAATCCATAAAATTTATTAAAAGCGCCTAAAATTGTAAGGAATGGCAAAAATTCGATAAAAATTGTTAAATTAGCGGAAATTCGCAGAAATTTGCTAATAGCGGAATGATAGCAAATCCTAATAATTATTAAAAATCGTTAAAGCTGTAAAGATTCACAGGGAAAAATCACTTTTTCGCGAGCATGGCTAAAATTCGCGAAAAATTGCAAACTTGGAAACAAACCCTAAAATTGATTTGAAATCGGTTAAAAAAACAAATTGTCGGAAAATAACAAAAATTCGGTAAAATTGCTAAAATCGCGAAATTTTGCAAAAATTTGCTAATAGCGGCATCATAGCAAAGTTTAATAATTATTAAAAATCGTTCAAACTGCAAAGAATCACATGAAGAAATCACTTCTATCGCGAAAATGGCTAAAATTTTTAAAAAATTGCAAACTTGGAAACAAACTTAAACCTATTATTTATTTAAAATCGCTAAATCGATTAAAAAACAAAAAAAAAAAAAAAAGTTGCAAAAAATATCGAAAATTCGCAAACCATTTTAATATTTTCAACAAGCCATAAAATTGATTTAAAGTCCCTAAAATTATAAGGAATGGCATAAATTCGACAAAAATTGCTAAATTAACGGAAATTCGCAAAAACTTGCTAATAGCGGCATGATAGCAAAGTCTAATAATTATTTAAAATCTTCAAAACTGTAAAGAATCCGAAAACTTACAGGAAAAATTGCTTATATCCAGAACATGGCTTAAATTATTTGTCGTTGTTTGCTCTTACAATTTTTTTGTAATATCAAATAAATGTTTGCTCAAAAATAACTAAAATATTTGATATTTTGTGTTCACACTATGTTCACATTGGACAAATATTTGTTTGCCGGCAAATACTTTTATTTGATCAAAATCAGCTTTTATTTTATTTGACACTCAAAAATATTTTGTGTTCAGACTACGTTAATGAAATATTTGATGTTTGCTTTCAAATATTTGATCAGTCTGAACGTACCTTTAGTTTAAAAAGTATCAACAAAAAAGTACAATTGAAACAACTTAGCCATCCCTGTTTTGTTTATTTTATTAAATGTTGCCAACTTTTTGTTTATGAGAAACCTAAAAACAGAAAGCGGTAAATCGCTGAATTTGCCCATAAACCGCTGATTCAGCAACACTTTTAATATTTCAAGCTGGAAATGTCAATTTTAAGTTAAACAATTTTACATTTTTTTTGACATAACTTAATTTTTTATCGATAACTTTAGTAAAATTTTTGACGGTTTGCCATTTATCTTAATACAGCTTAACTCTTTGCACTTGGTAAATTTTTGTATTACATTATATTTGTACTGCTCACCAAAACTTGAACAATGCATTAAAAATGTAGTGTCATAAGGGCTTTAAAGATGTTGTTTACGTTAAATGTTGTATGTAGCAGTAATATAAATTGAGTTAGCTAAATTGTGTATATGTGAACAGAAAGATAATTATATCAATAAACTAAATATTGACTTAATAAAAAAGGTATATCTGAACACGGTATCAGGTACATGATTGCCTATCCCTTTCAGACTGTGATGCATCGATTGTCTGGCTGGGACCAATGTCAAATAGACCGCCATGCATCGTTTGCGCTGATTGTTCTTTATGTTTTTCCGCTTTTCACTTTACCGTTGCTTGAAGTACATATTGCGAAATTCCTGAGTGACATTTCAGTTTTGTCAAAATGAGCCGCAGAATTAAGTTGTATTTTCAATTACAAAAGTACTAATCGTTAACAAATAGTGAAGTGGGTATATTTTAACTAAAAAAAGGATACATTTTTGTTGATTTTTGCAGTGAATAAAGCATTTTTAACAATGTTTGAGTCGGTGATTAGGTTATTTTAATAAATTTCCGAGGTAATACAAACAAGAGATGGTAATTTCGTTCCATCAGAATCTGAAACTTTAACTTAAGATAAAAAGTTATTTATTTTTGGGGAAGATCTAGCTTCAAGCTCCGAATCTTTGTGGGTTTCGGTAACCCATGTCGTTGAATATGGTACTTGCTTCTAGTATACATATCGTTAGCTAAAATTAAAAAAGGCGAAACTAACAAAAAGTGCAAAATGGAGTTTTTGATTGATTATTATGAATGCAATTAAACTACATGTCTTGACAAACTTTTACAATTCTGCGACCAAAAATAACCTTCTTATTGACAAAAAAACAAACTGACGTAACAACAAGTATGTTTGTTTAATAAATGCAAAACGACGTAATTAAACATTTTTTTTTCTAACAAAATATAATGAAATGCTTTTCTTTGAAAATTGCTTGAAGAAATCTATGGATGACTTATCAATGCATGTTTTTCTGACATCTTTATAGTTCTCATTTTACAAAGTTTTTTCCAATTCCTGTTAAATTATATTTTTTTTAGTTACGCCTTTTTGTATTTTAGCTAACGATATATACAAGTGAATCTTAAATTGGCCAAAAAAAGAGCGATAGGGCCAAGCTCCATTTAATAGTGGCAAAAATGGTCTAATTGTGCCATTAATCCCATCACTGGTGTGCACGTGTACGAGTGAAAAAATAATAAGAGTATCGCTCCATGCGCATGTTTTGCCAATAGCTGGTGAAAAGTAGAAGAAGAAAAAATATTGGTGTTAGATGCACCAACACCATACATAATTACATATTTAGGTCCAGAAAAGCCGTGCGAGTAGCGCTAGTACTAAAGCAACATTTTTATTTTAGAGTTGAAAAAAGTAACCAAATTAGAAAAAAGTATGTGCACAAGTATACATTGAAAAAAAGGAGCAAATTTTGGTTAAAAGTAACCAAAACGGCAACGCTGATTGTTTTTGTTTTTGTTCTTGCTGCAAACGGAAGAAAATCGGAAAGTAAAAGTAAACAAAAAACTGAAAAAAAACCATCAAGAGCATCCTGAAAACCGGTAAATTTTTTTTTTGGAGTGTAAAATAATTGCAATTCTCTTTTGAAATTTACAAAACAAACTTAAAGAGTATTTTATATTCATCTCTCTTACACTGTTATTTATAAAAATTGTCCTATAAACAGGAAAAAAATTGCTAGAATTAGAAACTCGTTTGCAAAAATCTATTTTTAGAATTTATTTTCAAACATAAGCAAATAAATAAAAAAAACTTCGTTTATATTGGCAAATAAATATGTAACAAATAAATTTTTGCCGCTTGACATTAAAAAGTTGAACATGAATATAGGTACTTAAATTTAGAAATCAGGCGACAATATTTTCTACACAGCGAGATTCATATTTTGTTAACATTTTGTTGCCTTATAATGGCGAACAAGCTCTTTCCGAAACCACTTATATCGTCAGCTCATTATTGGTTTGTCGCATATCATGGTGAAATTACCATGACATGACTTGATTAAAAACAGTGTAAATACTGAAGAATTATACAAAATCAATACGAATACTTCAGCAGTGATGTTAACCGTACGGTAATTACCCTTTTTTAGGGTAATTTTGGGCCGCAAAAGGTAGCAAGGTAATTTTATTTAAAATACCGTAATTTAAAGAAATTTGAATTTTTGGTATCCTTATACTTAGGGTTTATAATTTTAACTTTTAAGAGGAAATAAAAATACATACATAGATAAATGTTATAACAAAAAAATTAAGAACATTATGTTTCTGTAAATGTTTTCGTTCTTAGAGATATGAAATAGCAGCAATGTTATAAATTTAACTATGGCTTTCAGATTGTTTTAAGTACGGATCAAATTCTAAATTATTTTACTACCTTATTCATAAAAAAATACTATAATTTTGGTGACAAATGTATTTTAAGACGAAAATTTCCATTCAGATTTTTCTTAAAACACATTAAAAATTTAAATAATTGGTTTATGAATACGGCTTTTATGTGCTGTTTCCAAATGACAGGCGATGCACTGAGTGCTTTTCATATAAATTTTACCACACCTGTCATTTGGAAACAGCACATTAATGTTTGGATTTATAATCTTGGCGTACGGTAATTTCTTCTCAAAAACGGTAATTTTTAGAGGACCGTACGGTTATGAAAAAATAAAAGTTAACATCACTGTACTTCAGGAAGTTTTTTTTTCTTTGAAAGCTTTAGATATAATTCGCAATCAAGTAAACTAAATGATGCCTCATCGAAGGAAGGCCAAAGACTCCGAACGTAAATTTTTCATTTTAGAAAATATACTTCAACGATACAAAAAGAAGGCTGTAAAATCGTATTGTAACTGGAGTGGAAAAAGGAATTTATAACAGCAATCTGAAGTTTAAATTGGAATATTAAAAGTTACCCAACGCGCAAAATCAACACCAAAGCAAAATATCCATTGCGCTAAGTTCATCTTCTGTTATAAGTGACATTAAAGTAGTACTTTCTCATACTTAGCGCAACCAGCAAAAAATCCACTTGAAAAAGACTGTCAAGAAAAAACATTCTGAATATGCCACAAGACTAGGCATTAATCGCAATAAAAATCTTCCGTTAAATTCAAGGTAATTTTTAAACGGGAAATTTCTGCAATTTCTGTTTAAACGCCTTGACTTAAATTTAAGATTTGTAATGTTAAATAAAACTTATTGCCGTTATATTAATGTCAATAAAAAAAACATCGATGACAAATTTTTGTACACTCAAAATATTATGTACTTAAATTCAAACGAAAATTTATTTTAAACAACTTAAAATTCATTTAAAAACCGATCATTTACATTTCATTTAAAACAAATGATTTTAACATTAATTTTTAAATTTTTTATTTATTAAACTGCATATTCCTTAAAATTTAATAGTTTTTACTTTAAAAAAAATATATTTTAACCGAAAAAATCAAACTACATAAGAAAATTAATACGGAAAAACATTATTTTTTTGGTACATAGTTTGTTTTTTGAATAACAAACATAAATGCTAAAAAATAAAATTATTCGTAAAATAACAATATTTTTATTAAATTTTAACAGTACGGAAAACGAATTTTTTAACCCACAATCAGTTACTGTAATAATTTTATAAGTGTACCGGAGCAAATTTAAATCAAGTCCAAATTTACCCTTAAAAAGCGCTACAAAAATATCAGTCAGCGTATCGATATTTTATCGAATGGCTTTGTTAATAAACATAAATAAATTATCGCATAGAGTGAAACCAATCCAAAACAAACTATACAGACTCTACTACATCCAAAAAAATGCACAGTTTGGTGCGATTTATACGCTGATAACATCATCGGACCTTATTTCATTAAACTTATTTGTACTACCAATAGCTTGTGGTTAAATTTGTTGTTTATTTTCGTATAAAAAATTGTAATCATGAATGGAAAAGATTTAAAAAATTAAGTTTGTTAATCTTATTGAAAATAAACCCAATTACAATCGTACTCCCGATTAATGACATTTTTATTTAGTTTAAACAATTTACATACATACTTACTATTAGATTTAATATTAACAAGAATGGATGTTAAAGTTGAAACATTTTTTTTTTTTTAATTTGGTTAATAATAATTTTAAATAAAAATGTTCTTTGTTTTGATATTCTTCGAATATCATCCTCAGCGAAAAGTAATTAAAAAAAAACTTAATAATCACTGTGCTTGAATTTAACACTTTTTTTTAACAAGCTGGACACCCTTAAGCCTACAGTACACGGAATGTAAAAAGCCACATGCGCATGTAGTTCTGACGTAATTTTTGATTACGCTAAATTCAAGAAAAAAAAAATCTTAAAAAAAATGCGGAAAAAAAATAAAGAAAATTAGTATTTAACAGAGTTGAACTGTGTTTAATTGAACAATTATCCCAAAAGTATAAAAGCTATCGTTTAAGGCCGTTATACACTATACCACAAAGTCTTTAGTAATTTACGAAAATGCAACCCTGTCATGCTAAGTTGTTATTGTTTTTTAAAAATGTTCAAAGAATAATTAGATCAGGGAAGCATTTTTGACTTTATTTAGTATTGAAAATTTCAAATGTAGCGAAAACGACACTAACTTTGAAAAACGGCTGTCAGACACCATTGAATTCAGAGTATTCGAATTAGCTTAACTAGTAGGGTTTCCAGGTTGATACAATTTGCAACTAGCACAGTGTGATGTTTGACTGTTGGCTGGCAGGCACCGCAGTGGTGCAGAGGTTAGAACTTAAAGAATTCTGATGAAATTCAACCCAGGTTCGAACCCCAGCTCAGCCAAGAAAATTATCAATAAATTTTAATAAAAATTTCATGTTGTAAAATTCCTTCCTTCAGTAAAAAGGTAATTTAATGAAAATTAAATTTAATGACCTAAAAATATATTTGTTTTAATTTTCAAAGCCTTTAATTGTTTTTTTAAAGCTGCTGGGACTGCTCTAAGGACATTTATCCGTTCAGTACAATCGCGTCGATAAGACTTGTATAAACTTTATTTTATAAGATTTTTTATTAAAATATCATTTGTCATTTTTCCCATCGTTTGGCAAAATATGGATTTTGCAACAGAGAAAGAAGCTTTTCATCTTTTCAATTCAAAAAATACTAAGAAGCCAGTATTGCGTCGTGGAATCGACATAATCGGATTATACGCCACACTTTCGGTAACCGCTGCGATATTTTCGGCAGTACGCACATTGCGATAATTTTTATTTCCTAGCGCAGTAGGTTGATTATGACGACCATAATCACCACGTAATGCTCGAAAAGTACGGGGCCACTTTTGAACAACCAATTTTGTAGAAAGTTTTAAACTATTTCTACGCGTTTTTCGGTTGTTAAACGATAAATGGCAAACCGTTCACTAAATAAATGACACTTCAGATGATAGATATTTAACAGCTGCCAGTCTTGCCAGACAGAGGGTTTTAAAACCATTGAAAGTATAACATTGTATTGCTCCTAACAATGCATCAAATGTTTCATTCATTTTATATCTAAATCTGTGCCTTTCAAGTGTGTAAACTTATCTCCATAAATTGTTAAAGAATTTGTTAATAAGAATTGTTTAAACTTAACAATAATATGGTAACTTTTTTTAAATCTTTGCTTTGTTCTTAAAGTTTTATTTTAACATTTTTATAAAATTATTTTTCTTTTTTTTTTGTATTATAAGACGTTTTTGGTTTTTTCTCAAAATCTTATATTTATCTTAAACAATTCTAAATATTTTGTTTAAAATAAAATCCTCTTAAATTGAGATTATTTTTAATGATTTTATCAATTCATTTAGAAAATTAATAAAATCATTTGATTATATGCAATTTGTATCCCCCTCAAGTAAATACAATTATTTTTTTAAATATAATTATATTTTTCAGTATATAAGAAATTTTTTAAATTTTTATATATATATATATATGTCCTTTATTTATTTAAATACAATATAGATACAGCGATGTAACATAAAATACTTAATACTTGGGGGACGGGGTCTTTCAGGCGGGACGGGGTCTTTCACAGAGGTTGAAAGCTCTCTGTCTGCTATCCACTAGCAAGAAGCGATTCCTTTGTCTAAAAATTCCCAAGCATCTCACAACTTCCGGTCTTAGACCAAGTGTTCCCTGGAAATGTTATTCAGGCACCCGTCTGATGACAGCTAAAGTGAGAAGGCGTACAGAACTGAGTATCCTGAGTGCAGGCTTACGCCGACGCGTCTCAGGAAAATAGGTGACAACTGATAACATTTAGTCACTGAAACTCACCTGTATTAAACCGGCCTAGCGGTGTTGGCAGCCCCAACTCTAGGATCGGAGGCTTTGGCCTAATCAGTCAATCTTCCTAAACTCGTATGATTACAGAAACGTCAACAAATTTAAATAATAACGATCCCCACCCGATGACGACATTTGGCTTTAAACAACGGTTTATAATTTGTATACTTTACATATATAGTGTTGAAAAAATAATAGGAACCTTAAGCCAAAGTACAAAAAAAGGACAGCAAAGCACGGTGGTGATTTGAGGGAATTTTTCAACCTCTGGCGTAGTTTGACCTGTCTGGGTGCAAGGAAAAATCACTTCAATGTATTATTAAGATATACTTCAGATATACTTCATTCTTTGTGTAACTATATATGATGATATTTATATCATAGTTAAGAAAATGCCGTCCATATAAGAGTTTATGCAGGATAATGGTCGTAGGCGCTCTGCGAAAAGTGTAAAATCGTGATTTTAGGAATATCAAGTCTGCGTAAAATATAGAATAGAGTTTTATGAAAAATAAAAACCTATATAATTTTATAAGGCCAAGCTGTAAATGTTCCTACCATTTTTTTTCAGGCCTATTTTACAATCATAAACACCATTTTAAGAAGAATTAACGACTGACTTATACAGAAAAGCATAAGTATAATCTCGCGAGCTTTTTTACAGATGGTGTGTATTAATAACTATTCCTTTTTGAACAATTTTGCTCTAATTGCTCTCTAGATTAAAAAAATATTTTTTGTGCCACGCCTTCTTCTTCAATGCCGCCCACTGTTTTGTATTTATGTTGTGTATTTATTATCAAGCTGTTTGTATTAAATTTAGAAACTGTAGCTGTTGTCGGTCTCTAGATATACAGCAATCGATATTATCTTTGTATGGGAGGTGCCACACACAAGAAAGTTCGGAATTTTCTTTTTTTCTAAAGCCATTATGAACAAAACCGCAGAAGGAAGTATACAATTGGGTCATAGCATTAGCCTGCAGCCACACGTTCAATAAACCACTTTCAAGTTGTTTACAAAAACTGCATGTCAAAACTTGTTTGAATTGACACTTAATTTGATAAAAAATTCATTTTAAAAATATCCTCGACTAAGACACAACTCAAAATAGTGGCTTGACTCGAAGTATTTTTTAATTTTTTTTAATAAAGCACATTTATTTTTAAAGAAATATATATAGTTTTAATACAGGAAGCGTCAAAATTAATTTGTGATCAGCTGTTAAATTAAACGTAAAATTGCCAATCAAATAGAAAGGTAAAATTGAAAGCAATCTGGTGGTCAATTTAAAAAGTGTGAGTGTGTTAGTAAAATCGGTGAGAGTGTATTGCAAATTGAAAGGAATTGAAAGGCAAAACTTGATCGTGTGGTCTCAAAGTTAGAGAAAACCACTATCAAGTTTTATATACATATGCTCATATCGTTTCAATTCAATTTATTATTAATGACCTTATTGGCAACACTTGCATCATCTCCTAAAATATCACGGTCACATAAGGTACCGTTACGATTTTATAGCAAAAACAATTTTACCTTAAGCGACAACCTTCATACAAGGTTTTTATGATATAACATAAAAAAAAACCTGCTGAAAAATTTTGTTTCTGTCACTTGAGCTTTTTTGCGGTTATGACTCGATATGTTTATAGAATTTACATGTCGCTATTTTTATCCCCAACACTGTATGTTTAAAAATGTTCATAAAGCAAATTGAAGTGATAATTAAATTAAGTTTAAATCTAAACGCAATAAAACTTAAACTGCGTGATTTTATTAAATTTCTTATCATCAAATATGTATTATTGCTATTTGTATATAAGCAATTACATTGTACTCAAAAAAAAAAATAACAGGTTTAATAAACTAAAAATTTAAAATAAAAATAAAAACTAATAACTAACATGTATATTATTCAAAATAGGTGCTAAATAAGTGGCGCCAAATTTATTGCAAATTCCCACACTCTTATCTCTCCGTGTATGATTGAGTAACTGTAAATCTTATAATCAGTGTTGCCATAAGATGAAAGATGAAAAAATATGCTAAGTCGCCGAAAAAAACAATATATAAGCTATTTAAAATTTTTAATTTACATTGATTAATTAATTAATTTACAAATTCACGTTGTCATTTTTTTCATTATTCAAGTTTTTGTTTTCAAAAATTGTATGGTATATCGAGCTTTTTTTACGATTATATCATAAGCGACTAAAGGCAAATTATACACACGCAAAGAAAAAACATGGTTGTGGTAAACATATTCTAAGAGCAACATATTATGATAAGAATTATGATTGTAGTCACCATATTAAGATTATTATTAAAACATATTATGACTCAATATACTCGTAATATGTCATCATAATATTTTTCCCTTAATCATATTATTATTCTGTTAATCATACTAAGTTAAGAAGTAATCAAATTATTGTCATGTTAATCATAATAAGCTAAGAAATTAATCATATTATTGTCATGTTAATCATAATCAGCTAAGAAGTAATCATACTATCATCATGTTAATCATAATAAATTTAGAAGCAATCATATTATGATACAGCACCTTTCATAGCTGTCATAAAAATACAAAATAAATTTAAATATTTTTGAATCGATTTTTTATTTTGTGGCTTTTTACAATTTTTCTTAATGTTTATCAAATAGCGGAGTTCAATATAAGGCTTGCAAAAGAGCAAATGAAAAATCTGTGGTTTTCATGGGCAACCGCGTGTGTCCATTTTTTTGATTTTAAGATGTTGATGCCATATTGCCTAATTTTAAACGCTCTTTATATTTTTTTGAAAAAAGATGGATCAATTCCGTTTTGTAACGTAATGACAAAGTTTAAAATGTGCAATACCTAGCTTATAGTTTGATCTAGAATGGGTTTTCGGCTTTCCTGAACAATTTGTTTTAAGACATACGCGGTTGCCCATGAAAACCACAGAAATATCGTAGCACTTTTATAAAATATAACGAAATCTCTGTGTGTTTTGTTGTTGGATTTTACAAAAAACAATGATATTTTGCATTTGCACTATTACATCACTAATACTTGAATGAACTCCGCTAATATTTTAATTTTTTAATTTCTTTAAACTTATTTTTTTTATGGAATTTTATCTTTTAATTGTTTAACCGCTCACAAATAAAAAAAACGACACAACTTCTTCAAAATTATTTTACAAATGGCGCTAACATAATATGATTAGAGTAAAAATAGTTTGATTGCATCTTCAACATAATATGATAAATGTATAGAAAGTTATTATGTTAGGGCTATTAAATATCATGATATGGTTGTGAGAAATATAATATGTTTAGAAAGTTATCATAATTAAGTTGTTAGAAAAAAAATTATTTTTAGGTCAACAATACTCAAATTCATAATTGCGATATGTTTACAGTAACTATAATATTGTTGATATTAAATAACAATTATTTGTGTACGACAACAATATATTGTTACATTAAACATAGTGTTGTTGCCGTAACCATGCCCAACCATATTTTTTCTCTGCGTGCAGGAGAGGGTTTTTATTTATTTTTTCTTAAGTAGTGCAGCACTTTTTTTATTTCATATTATGCATTTACTTATTTTTAAAATTATACAAGCGCATTTGATTGATTTTAAGAGCATTCTAAAATTCAATTGATCATAGTACCTGTCGCTTACGATAGTTTAATGATGTCGCTTACGATAAAATCGAAAAAAGGTCTAAATATCTATTTACCCAGAAATGTTTTGTTTAGAAAATTCAAAATTTCAATGACATCGCCTTTATCCATCACCTTTATTTGTTGGTACTTGTTAGATAAACCGATTATTATCCCCGCTCAAACGCTCTACTTCAGCGTTTGAGAAAGGTAGAACTGAAAGAGACAGAACAAACTCTGAAAATTCCTTATTTTCGTTAACTGGATTTTTGAAGTTATATGCTTAGATCCAGAACCTGGATTGAAATCTATTTGTTCCAGAATAAGAGAAATGGGCGACTTTATTTGTTTTAAATTAAAAATGTAGACATTTTCTTTAAGGCCTAAATATTTTTTGGAAACCGATGTTTTAATTAAATTTCCAGTGTTCTTAAGAATTGTATACATCTTTGTCTGATGTTGAGTTAACTAATAATTGCAATATTTTTGGAAATATTTTGTGCTAACTTAGAAAAAGTGGTAGATTTAGCACTAAAAGTGCTAAAATGGCAAGCCTGCTTATAATCAACATTCCGTCACACATACTCACCACTTACTTATCTCCAACTACAATACTTTTACTTAGTTACACTTAAAAAAATGTTAGCCGCTATCATAAAATCATGTGTGCTTTCAAACCAAAAATTTTCAAGAATGTTGAAATAAAAAAAGGCTAAGAAAAAAAATTACTATATTCAGCAGTGCCGAATCTTTGATATACTCTACTGAGAGCTAGATTATCTCGGTAGTGGGCTTTGTATGGGATCTAAAAATTATGAAAACCAATCTTAATTCCACAAGTACTATTGATATGGGGTACGATATATATCGATTTGTGTTTTCTTTTATTATAAGACCAAATTTTTCAACAATATTCGACCTTAGGAAAACAAGGTTCTATTTGGAACTAAGCTACGTGTAAGATAGAACCTGGTTGTCCTAAGGTCGCGAATATCATTATTATAATAGTTTTCAAGTACTTGAGAGTTTTCTGAGAGTGAACTTTTTTTTGGCGCCTTTAGTACATAAATTAAAGAACAATCTTTGCGAAATTCGACACTGTGATTTCTAGTTTAAAAATACTATGATAAAATTTTACCACAATAGCAATATTCGTTAGGGTTTTAGGAGAACTAAAATTTTTAAGTCCAACATAACAAAAAAGTCTAAAAAAGGTAATAGAAAAACCACATATTTCTAGCTTTAAGGACCTGTCGCTTAGGGAAGGCGTTGTCGTAAGGCAAATAGTAAATATGGAAGGCCCACTACCAGACCTGGCTTAAAAATTGGTTGGGTTGGAGTTTTGAATTACCCATTTTCAAAAAAAAAAAAAAAAAAAAAAAAACGAAGGATACACTCATTTTCAATGTCAAAATTTACCACAAAGGCCCTGTTGAAGTGTGCTAAAAAATATTACAAATTTGGGGATATAAAATTCGATATGGCGCGGAATGCCCCATTTATACTTTATGGGGTCTTAGATTAATATCAAAAAAAGTTTCACACGGTATGACAAACTTTGTATACCGCTATTCACCACTAGTGGTGGAGAGTATTAAAATCTAAATTTAGAAGATACACAATGGCGGCATGCGTTAGTTATTTGGTAGAAAAACGTGCCAAGTATTAAAAATATTTTAGAAATGAGTGTCTACTGATAAGAATCGTTAAAAGCGCAATTAAAAAGATACTACAAGCCAATCGGAATATACATATTTAAAAAAAAAAACATTTTCATTAATTTTTACAAAAAACCAGCAAGAAAATATAGTCGGTCAAGCACGTCCATTTGATACGCTACAGCACAGTATTCAAAAACAAATTTTTGAGAGTGTAATCCGAGATTTTTTTTGAACTTTCCGCCTCTTAACTGAAAGCTCAACACTGCTCCTGTCAATTGGTTTCTGTCGTTGGACTCCTATCAAAATTTTCATAAGTTAGTTTCGGTGTGACAGACCTATTAATGTCAGCCTACCTTAAAGGTAGATCTATTATTTGACTTTTTTTCAAAAAAACCGATTTTCGAATATTCCGAATAGCTGTTATTTTAAGAAAACCAGGTTTCGGTTAGGCATTCTTAAAATAACCGGTTAACCGGTTTTAATTCGAATACATAAAAATAGAAAAATCAAATTAGTTTTTATAATAAAAAGTTAATTTGAATAAAAACAAAACAATTTGCGAAGGTCAGGAACCAACAAAATACATACATAGACATGACTAAAGATATGTTCAGACCTAACAAATATTTGACGATATAATCCAAAAAAAAATCGTGACCAGTATATTGATCAAACTTAAGTTTTATTTTTAACAATTTCTATTTATTTACTTATTTAACTGTATTTCTAAGATGATAATTGTATAATGTTATTTAGATTCTGTTAAATAATGTTTGCTCTAGCCAAACGTTTTGCAAAAGCAACCAATTCTTTAATAAAACTAGTGGTTTCGTGTAGGACGTCAAATATTTAATAGGTGTGAAAATAGATTTTGCATTTTTGAAAAACTTTGGTTTTAAAAAATTATAGGAATCTAATAAATTTATTATTTCATATATTCTGAAAAATTTATTTGAAATGAATTTTAATTTGTTGGTTGCTAAGCATGTCTATATAAATCATTACACTTTCACCATATTTTTGAAAAGTTGCAAACAAAACCTCTTAGCCAGGATTATATATTTCAAATTATTTTGCTTCAGCATAATAGACACGAAGAGTAATACATATGAACATGCTTTTTGTATTAAATATCTGTCAATTCGTCTGTCACAATTTAAAACCTCCTGTGACATTGTTTGAGTCCTTCAACTTTGTTTTAACTTCTTGGTGTTTTAATAAATAAAACTGATGAATTTTCCCATATCGTTGATTCCGCCGTTATGTTGTAGTAGAACTACTTAAGAGTTTTTCACTAATTTTTGGCAGCATATTTTAGTAAAGTATAATTTGCAGTCTCTTAAGATCTACTTGGAACAGAGTCAAGTTTTACTTGCCGTATATGTCAAGCTTGTGGACTAATTAAAGGTTATTCATACGTCTTGAAGTTGAAGAACCCTTGCAACTTATAATTTTAGGAGCCTTTCAGCACCATTGTCTTTTTAATCAGTTCGAAATATCACCAGAGATGACATCTTTATAAAAATAATTACATATATAAAATATTTAGAATACTGTCCAATTGCTAATTACTTTTTAAGCTGAAAATTTTTTTGTAGTATGTATTTTGAATTGTTTTTGGTTTTTGTTACATTGCTCATAATGTTTTTTGACTTTTGTTACATTTTCTTTTGACATTCTTCATAAAAAGTTCAAGTTTGCCCAATTTTCAATCAGAAAAATAATTAAATTACGGATACATATATAACAAAAGTAAGAAAAACATATATATATATTACACATAACCGGTTTATTTTTCCATATTCGAAAAATGGACATTTTAAAGTATTCCACTTGGGCAAAACTAAAATAACCGGTTAAAGCCGGTCGAATACTATCCGTTCGATCTCCCTACTACTTTATGACTTGAGATGAAAATGAAAAAAAGGAAATTTCTTGTGTTCATTAAGCATTCCATGTAAAATAAAATCCATAAATTAGGCTATGAATAGCATCCTCATCCGCCTTATTCTCCGGATTTAGCCCGCAGTGACTACTTCTTGTATTCAAACCTGAAGAAATGGCTCGGCAGAAAGAGATTTAACATCATTGATGAAATCATCTCACCAAAAAACACCTATTTTGACATCGAAAGTCTTACTTTTTGTAGGGAATAGAAAAATGTTTTAAAACGTTGGCGAAGTCTATAGAGCTCAAAGGAGAATACATTTAAAAATAAAATGATTTTTTATCCACAAACCTAAGTTTCATTTAAAAAGTCATGGACTTATTTAGCCGCCCTCGTAGAACTCGATATCGATTAAAGTTAAGGCTGTATTTATTAAGAACACTTAGCGGGAGGAATATTTAAATTCACACCTAATCAAACAGACCGGCTAGTTTGATCAAAAGATTAAATCTGCATAAGGCCGAGGCCACGCAATGAGCGGCTAAGCGTCAAGCGTCTAAGCGATGAGCGTCAAAAAAATAAAACATATGAAATACTATTGAAGTGGCCACGAAATGAGCGGCATGCGAGCGAAATTTTTGAGCGGCTAAGCGGCGTCGCTCAGGAATAAAACTTGTTCTAATTTTTAGTTGTTTTCTGAGCGTCAAAGAATAAACATGGCAAAAGTGAATGTGGAGCTTACAATTTCATCTGTACAAAGCCGACCGCTATTATGGCAAGACAGATTACCAAATTTTAAAAATAAAAATATAACCGAAAATTTATTTTTTGTTTTGTCAATCTAGTGTTAACTGCTTGCAACAGCAAATCAATGGATTTCACATTTGAGTAGATTTGTATATATATGGTTAATGATGAACACCAAGGCCTGTTCGTCGATTTCGATTAATATATTTTATAATTTGTTTTTGTTTTAAATGTAAGTTAAGCGAACGAAGTCTTCGCTCGGAATCGACGAACAGGCCGCAAATTGTTTTTTTTTCTTAATAAATGCATTAAATTCATATGAATACGATTTTCGCGTAATAACATTAAACAATCCACTCTTTACAATAGCATTTTAACAACTAACCGCTCAGAAATGACGCTCAGTAATAAGCCACTTGCCGATCAAACTTGACGCTTTGACGCTGATCGCTCAGACGCTTGACGCTTAGCCGCTCATTGCGTGGCCTCGGCCTAAGGCGACACTTTAGCCGAGCTCTGTTTTAGGATGGAAAAAATTTTATTTGAACGAGTTATTCTTATGCTACGAGTAGACAATTTTACACTTACCTTTTATGTTTATCTGAAATTAAAAAAAAATAACAATTAATAAAATTAGAATTTAAAATTTTTAAGAAAATTTTAAGAAATTTTCTTAAAATTTTCACAAAATCGGGTCAGTTCTGGACCTATCAGTAAATATTGCCATGACATAGTAGCTACTATAAAAGTTATCGTTGCCAAGGCTCTGGGTTTAAATCTAATTTGGGAGTGATATTTGCATGGTGTTTAAATATGGACCGTTTTTAAAAAATCCCTTATAAGATTTTTTGGACCGCATTTAGTTCTAATAACAACATAAAAAGAAAGTTTAAGAGCACAAGGACCCGCTTCTGGAAATAAGTGTGTATTGAGGACATGTGAAATTATGAACCGATTTTTACCATTTCCAGAAGGCTTCAATAGCCTCAGGACAATTGAAAGGTATGTATGTAAAAAATTTCATCAAATTATCTTTAAAATTGCATCCAGTTCTTTGCACACATGGTTAACATGGACAGCCAGCTAGGCGGACGGACATCTTAAGATCGACTCACAAAGTGATTCTGAGTCGATCGGCATACTAAAAGGAGAATGTTCGTAAAAAAACAATTTGGCTGAGCTGAAATTTGAACACAGACAGCTTTATACATATATCGTGTATACCTGTTAGGCTTGAGTCCTACTCACTGCTTCAAGTCCGAATTTTTTGAACTTGAGTTTTTCTTTCTTTGTTGATGTTTGTAAGCATTGCGCTAAAGCCATCTAAGCTACGTTGATACACGAATAACTGTCTGAATTACGATAAAGTAAAGTTTTTGCTGGGATAACTAACCGTTATGTAGTTGCCAGATGTCAAACTTTTGAAATCAATGGCATCGCTAACAGTAAAAATCAAATAGAGTCATCTGTTAACAAAAAAGCAATAAGTTATAATAAATTTTAAATGAAATCTGCCTCTATTATATTCCCTCAATCTGCATTTATGATTTATTAAAACAAAATAAATTTTCTCTTCAAGTTAAATATATTTTTGTTAACATTTTTGTTATTATTCCTCTGATAAGCTAATTGTTCATTAATTAATCTCTTTTTTGTATATTTATTTTAATATTTTTTTATTAAAATTAGTCTATAAAATTTTTGTAGAAACATACGATCATTTGTGACTTGGCATTGAAATTATCAATTTTACAAGGTTTTTTTGGTGTTTTAAATATTTTTTTTTTTTTTTTTTTGATAAATGTCAAGCAAGAAAATTTGTTTTAATATTCTTAAATAAGATTATGTTTGTCGTGCTTAAGTCCCAATTTTTGTTCTTGATAAAAACAGTGAAATTTATTGTTGATGGGATAAGCTATTCCTATGCACATTTCACTGATTGCTTAGACCAGATCATCAGGAAACTTTATCCAAAGATTTTAAAAAGACTAAAGATATTATACAAATAAAACTGTAAAGCGAATAAGAATTACTTGTAACAATATCAAAGCTTAAACAAGAACAACAACAATAAACAGTGAGTTTATCTTTTCTTTCATTCCCCATTACAATGGTTGGAATTCTCCCAACATTAATTGTAGTTGTAAGTAGGTTAAGAAAAAAACACAATAAAACAAAAACAACTTGCTTTATTGTTTTCGCAAAAATAAAGCATGTTGCCAGTTTAGTTTTTTTAAGCCGTGCACTTGCCAGTTTATTATCAAAGTAATTTTTGGGAATAAAAATTTTAAATAAAATTTTGTTTGTCATGCTTATTTATTATTGATGGGATAAACTATTCCCATGCGCATTTCGCTGGTTGCTAAGGCAAAATCATCAGGAAACTTTTTTAAAAAATCTTTAAAAAAAAAAAATATTATATGATAATAAACTAATGCAAATAAAACAAAAATTTTTCTGCCTGTTTTTCAAACTAAAATAAAAATTTTCGTTTATAAATTTATATTGGAAACAAAAACAAAGTTTTGTTTTTTTATTGCTGTTTCAATATAAATTTCTAACCCTGCCTTTACGCATGCAAGTAGTGGCATGCAACTGTTGTATACATATTATCAAAGAAAAATTGTTCGAAATTGTCGAATCTCATGCCATTTGCTTTTGTGTTTACATATGGCACTACGAGTACATTTTCAAAATGTCGTCGAAGCGCAAACTTGAGATAATTTGTTTACTTCTCAAATCAAAAAAAAAAGTACCAAAAAACCAAAGAGAGTTACCAAGCCAATCATATAAGCACATTTTTGGGGGAATGGTTAACATTTCTTTTTATAAGCATTATTTTAACAATATTAATGTTCTATAATTGACAAACTTGCTTTTAGTAATGCGCGTTTCAAAAAATTAATCATAATAATACATTTATCAAGTCAAAACTTTAATTAAAATTTGACAATAATCCAGTTAGTTTGCATTAAATTTTAAACAGGGTAACATTGTTCATCGTTTTGTCATTTAATGGCATGCAACTGCCAAATTTCCACTCGCATGCAATTTTTGCTGCCACTGGAGCTGCCATTGCGAAAAATGTGAGTGTATTAGTAAAAAAGTGTGAGTGTATTAGTAAAAAAGTGTGAGTGTATTGAGTTTTTCGAACTGGCAGTGGCATGTGTAAATGCTAGGTAAACGAAGTTAAGTTTAAAAAACAAGCAGTTAATCTTTCATACAAATATATAAAAAAACAAAAGCCTGAGTTAATATGGCAACCCTTCTTATCTAGCAAAAAAATTTTGCATTCTTTCCAAAGTTCTTGCATCAAAAAATTGTTAAATAAAATTATGTAAATTTTTAAATAAGAAATATTGAATAACAATAATAAATTGCATTAAGTAATTTGATTTGAAAGAAAATTTATTTTTATTGATTTTAATTTAGTTTAAAAAAAAAACTCTCAAGCGTCAAATGTGTAATAAATAAGAAGTTCTTGTCAATATTTGTGAAAAAAATCAAAATTTGTTATTGGTTCCCATGGAAATAAGGAATAAAATTTTTATTATATTAAACATTTCTTCGACTGTGTTTTTTGAGCAAAATTTCAATTTATAAGGCTCTCATAAAATAGTCATATTCCCTCAACATTTCACATAATTTTAGGCTTAACCAAAAAGTATGTGAAATATTGAGGGAATAAAACTATTGTAAAAAGCTTTATAAATTAAAATTTCACTCAAAGAAAAACATTCGAAAAATGTTTAATATAATAAAAATAATTTATAAAAAAGAAATAACTCCCACATTCTATTTGTAGAACGTATTTTTTATTTTTGCAGTTAAAATGCATTAATTGTACATATGTTTTATATCTTAATTTTTAATTCACCCTCCTTATGATTTCGGTAGAAATCTAGACACCACTTAATCCTTGAAAAGGGCCCACCAATAACCAGTCTTACCCCTATCTTAATCGTTATAGGGCTTTCCATTCTGGCAAAAATGTTGCCTTTTTCTAAAAAAAAAAATAGTATTGTAGGCGCATAACGTTTTATTTTCTAATAATGTTGCCCAAAAAAACCATAAATATGTTACATTATTTACCCACAATTATATAGAAGAGTTAGAAATGCAACATGATTAAAACAGCTGTTTAGTTTTTCTAAAATCTTTGGATGAAGTTTCCTGACGATCTGGCCTAAGCAACCAGTGAAATGCGCATAGGAATAGCTTATCCCTTCAACAATAAATTTCAGTTTATCAATAGTATGAAATGGGAATGTAGCACATTTAAACGAAACCTTGTTAATTAAATTTTTGAATCCCAAGAAAAACTTTGATAACTAATATGCATGTGGCAGTGTAAATAAAACTGAACTGGCAAAATAAAATAAAGTAATTTGTTTTTATTTTTGTTTTTTCTTTTCCCACTTACAACTACATTTAGAGTTGACAAAAAATCAACCAATTGTAGCCGGGACTGTAAGAAAAGATAAACTCACTGTTTGTTGTTGTTGTTTTTGTTTAAGCTTTGATATTGTTACAAGTAAAACTGTGGCTTATAGTTCTTTTTCGCTTAACAGTTCTATATGTGTGATATCTTTAGTTTTTCTAAAATCTTTGGATGAAGTTTCCTGACGATCTGGCCTAAGCAACCAGTGAAATGCGCATAGGAATAGCTTATCCCTTCAACAATAAATTTCAGTTTATCAATAGTATGAAATGGGAATGTAGCACATTTAAACGAAACCTTGTTAATTAAATTTTTGAATCCCAAGAAAAACTTTGATAACTAATATGCATGTGGCAGTGTAAATAAAACTGAACTGGCAAAATAAAATAAAGTAATTTGTTTTTATTTTTGTTTTTTCTTTTCCCACTTACAACTACATTTAGAGTTGACAAAAAATCAACCAATTGTAGCCGGGACTGTAAGAAAAGATAAACTCACTGTTTGTTGTTGTTGTTTTTGTTTAAGCTTTGATATTGTTACAAGTAAAACTGTGGCTTATAGTTCTTTTTCGCTTAACAGTTCTATATGTGTGATATCTTTAGTTTTTCTAAAATCTTTGGATGAAGTTTCCTGACGATCTGGCCTAAGCAACCAGTGAAATGCGCATAGGAATAGCTTATCCCTTCAACAATAAATTTCAGTTTATCAATAGTATGAAATGGGAATGTAGCACATTTAAACGAAACCTTGTTAATTAAATTTTTGAATCCCAAGAAAAACTTTGATAACTAATATGCATGTGGCAGTGTAAATAAAACTGAACTGGCAAAATAAAATAAAGTAATTTGTTTTTATTTTTGTTTTTTCTTTTCCCACTTACAACTACATTTAGAGTTGACAAAAAATCAACCAATTGTAGCCGGGACTGTAAGAAAAGATAAACTCACTGTTTGTTGTTGTTGTTTTTGTTTAAGCTTTGATATTGTTACAAGTAAAACTGTGGCTTATAGTTCTTTTTCGCTTAACAGTTCTATATGTGTGATATCTTTAGTTTTTCTAAAATCTTTGGATGAAGTTTCCTGACGATCTGGCCTAAGCAACCAGTGAAATGCGCATAGGAATAGCTTATCCCTTCAACAATAAATTTCAGTTTATCAATAGTATGAAATGGGAATGTAGCACATTTAAACGAAACCTTGTTAATTAAATTTTTGAATCCCAAGAAAAACTTTGATAACTAATATGCATGTGGCAGTGTAAATAAAACTGAACTGGCAAAATAAAATAAAGTAATTTGTTTTTATTTTTGTTTTTTCTTTTCCCACTTACAACTACATTTAGAGTTGACAAAAAATCAACCAATTGTAGCCGGGACTGTAAGAAAAGATAAACTCACTGTTTGTTGTTGTTGTTTTTGTTTAAGCTTTGATATTGTTACAAGTAAAACTGTGGCTTATAGTTCTTTTTCGCTTAACAGTTCTATATGTGTGATATCTTTAGTTTTTCTAAAATCTTTGGATGAAGTTTCCTGACGATCTGGCCTAAGCAACCAGTGAAATGCGCATAGGAATAGCTTATCCCTTCAACAATAAATTTCAGTTTATCAATAGTATGAAATGGGAATGTAGCACATTTAAACGAAACCTTGTTAATTAAATTTTTGAATCCCAAGAAAAACTTTGATAACTAATATGCATGTGGCAGTGTAAATAAAACTGAACTGGCAAAATAAAATAAAGTAATTTGTTTTTATTTTTGTTTTTTCTTTTCCCACTTACAACTACATTTAGAGTTGACAAAAAATCAACCAATTGTAGCCGGGACTGTAAGAAAAGATAAACTCACTGTTTGTTGTTGTTGTTTTTGTTTAAGCTTTGATATTGTTACAAGTAAAACTGTGGCTTATAGTTCTTTTTCGCTTAACAGTTCTATATGTGTGATATCTTTAGTTTTTCTAAAATCTTTGGATGAAGTTTCCTGACGATCTGGCCTAAGCAACCAGTGAAATGCGCATAGGAATAGCTTATCCCTTCAACAATAAATTTCAGTTTATCAATAGTATGAAATGGGAATGTAGCACATTTAAACGAAACCTTGTTAATTAAATTTTTGAATCCCAAGAAAAACTTTGATAACTAATATGCATGTGGCAGTGTAAATAAAACTGAACTGGCAAAATAAAATAAAGTAATTTGTTTTTATTTTTGTTTTTTCTTTTCCCACTTACAACTACATTTAGAGTTGACAAAAAATCAACCAATTGTAGCCGGGACTGTAAGAAAAGATAAACTCACTGTTTGTTGTTGTTGTTTTTGTTTAAGCTTTGATATTGTTACAAGTAAAACTGTGGCTTATAGTTCTTTTTCGCTTAACAGTTCTATATGTGTGATATCTTTAGTTTTTCTAAAATCTTTGGATGAAGTTTCCTGACGATCTGGCCTAAGCAACCAGTGAAATGCGCATAGGAATAGCTTATCCCTTCAACAATAAATTTCAGTTTATCAATAGTATGAAATGGGAATGTAGCACATTTAAACGAAACCTTGTTCTTGTTATTGTTTTTAAGAAAAAATTATTTTTTTAGTTTTGTATTATATATATATATATATATATTGGTTCCTTTAGTTCCTGTAAGGAGCATAGGGCCTTTGTATTAATGGTAATTTAAATATTGATTAACAAATCCATTTTAAAGTTTTATATTTTTTTTTTAATATTTAATCCCTTAAAAACAAAAAAATTAAACAGTGAACAATTGAAACCCCTTTCAAGACGTTTAAATTTTTATCATTTAATTCGAAAGAAACATTTTCACAAAAAAGAAAACTAGAAAAAAATTAAAAATCAATTTAAATGACAAAATGCCAAATCGTAACAAACAATAAATACAGAGAGGGACACATAGAAGACATAAACATTGCAAAATGATTAATGTTTCAAAGGTGCATCAGCAGCAGCATTACTCATTTCACTCGTATTTATAAAACGAATAATCTGTTTTCGGTATAGGGAATATGTTGTCTACAAAATACATACATTTGACCAAAGAATGATTGATTAAACAATGTTGACTGACACTTACACACACACACGCAGCCAGCCAAAAAGTAAGTAAAACTTAGTGAACAAAAGCAAGCCGTTCGGGTACAGAACGCAACCAACCAGCCATCCAGTCGGTCATACAATGAACTAAGTAAACACCCATCCAGCCCGTCTATCGATCCACATTAAGCAAGCAAACATTTTAGAAATGGCGAAGAGATTTTTTTTTTTAGTTTTTTCGTATGGCAAATACTGGCTGGTTGGCTCAAACATAGATTCTTAAACTGCCGGTTGCAAAGTTATCCTTTTTTGGTACTCTTTGATCTTTACAAGTACAATGGCACAGCAATAACTAATTGGGTACAATCAGGGGAAATTTTTCGTATTCACCCCTATCGTCAATAAAATATCCCTCGAAATGTATACCCTTTTCCTAAAGAGAATGTAAACAGCAAAATAATAAATAAAATTTGTTTCCCTTTTTCCATATTAACAATTGAAATTAAATAGGAAAAATGGGAAAAGGAACAACTCCCGGGAAATTTTTTTTATTATTAGGCTAAAAGAGAAGATTTAGAGAGAAAAAACTGGTCACTTTTTATTCACGATAGGCGTGATTATTTCTTAAAATATTGGCATTATTTCAACAAAATGCCGCACTTTAGGCAGAGTGTTGTAAAGAACCGAAAGAACTGAAGTTTTCCACTAAATTTACAATGTGACAAAAATATAAGTCTGCATAGCTCCCATTTCTTAATATAGTTTTGATGGATATAGCTTACCCAACTACTTTGAACCTTTAAGGAAAGGTGATGAAGTCAATACTAACAGTTTGCTGCAGACTTTTCCAGTCAAAGATTCTGCTAATTAAGGAAATTTCGGGCCAGATTCGTTTGAACAACCTAAAAAAATATCACTTAAAGAAAATGTGTTTTGGTACAATTTAATGTAAAAAATGTACAATTTTAAAAGTAAATTTATACAATTGTAAAACTCATTTTCCCATCTTTGGCTTTTGTACGATTATTTGTACATCTTTAGTTTAGGTCGAGTGAAATAAATAGCATGATTTGTTAGAAAACGAAAATAGTAACAATTTTTTAAAAAAAATATATCCATGAAACATGTAGTAGGTATATATAGTATAGATAAGTGTTCTTAAAGATATAAAACAATTTGTTAAAAATTTAAAGGTTTTTTTTTAGTGATTAATTTAAAAAAGTTGACAAAAAAAATTCCGTTACATACAATTTACCTCAATGAACGGCAACATTTATGTTCTAAAATAAGAATTGGGGGTGAGAAAAAAGCAAACGAGGCGTCGAATGCAAAGCTAACTGCCTGTTTGTAAAACGCGAGCGCAAAAGTGACTCGTTCAACTTACATTTAAAACAAAAACAAAATTTCAAAATTTGTTTTTGTTCAGTTAAAATGTCGAAGTAATGGAGAAATTTATGTACCTCCGCTCCGCCATAAACAGAACCAATGATATTAATAACAAACTAGATATAGCAAAGGATTATACGAAGGATAGTAATAGCAAATGTATGCTTTTTCGAGCTAATCCAAAAATTTAAGGACAAAGCTGAAACATGGATACTTACGAAAACAAATGAAGCTGTGCTGGGTGTTTTTGAAAGAAAATTCTTCGCAAAATCTATGTCCCAAACTTTGTAAAGGCATGTTTACATGCTAATACATGTATTTCGGCATGTCAACAAATTATGTAGCATGAAAAAAAACTTGTCATGTAAAAGCAAAATGTATGGAGTAGAAGAGAATACGGAAACAAAATTTGACAAGCGGTCGGTAAATTTTTTTTTTTTATCCATTTTAGAAAATTAAGTATTCTCATCACTAGGGATAAGATTTTCATGCACTAAAAAATCGAAAATATGCGCTTAAAATATGCACTAAAAAATCCAAAATATGCACTAAAAAATCCAAAATATGCACTAAAAACTTAAAAAATTTCCATAAAAAATCGTTTTTTAATTTTGATAAAAACAAAAATATAAAAAATTCGGTCTACTGTTGTTCAAATATCTTTAAAAAATTTAAATAACTTATTTAAATTTTTTTTTGTTTAAATAAATAAGTACTGTTTTATTAAAAGTAAAACTTTGCCTTGCACTTGAAGAATGTCAATGCATTTTAAAAAAATTTTTTTTCAGATCCCACATTGATTCCAAATCTGATCAAAAATATTTGAAATTTATTTTATTTTTCGCAATAGGTACTTAATTTTTTTTGCAAAACATTTCAGATTTTTTTTTTCATTTGTCAGGCTATTTCTCCATTATTTTTTTTAAATTCCCTAAGATAATCCCGCGAATCTCTACGCTTATCTGCAGGAAAGAAACCAGCCTCTGGTGGGAATAGAACCGGCAACCCAGGCGCTAAAAGACTAGCTCACTACCAGCTAGCCTACCTACTAGTCATTGGTTTCAACCAGGGTTGAAAAAAATACTAACGAACAAAAAAACGAACATTTGTGTACAACTTTTCTCTTTATGAGTTGGTTTGACAGCAACTGTTTACATTTAATGAATTAGAAGTAATAGCAACAGTTATTTTGGCCAATGGCAAATGAAGAAGTGGAAGAAATTGCAGTTTTTCTACTTTGACTGCAGTTTCTTAAACGCTGGTTTCAACAAGCCTTCTGACATTCTTAAATTACACAGAGAAAACAGATTCGTGATCACAACCGAATTTGGCGCCAATCGAATTTCGTCGGTTGCATGTACTATCACACAATTCGGTTACAATTACTGAAAATTTCGTTGCTTAGCATAATAGTTTTGTCAGTCATAACAACAGATATTGTTAGTTGTTAGTATGACTATTAGAAACAAAATTGTGCTTATACCCGAATATATGATAGCTGCCAGTACGATGTCCTAGGGCAGGAACATATAACCCAGCTTGCATTATAAAGGAGTAGTCTTAAAACTACTCCATGGTATACTCCAGAGGATTAGCTTTGAAATCGTTTCAAAACGAAAACATGTCGTTAAAAAACGAAGACATGTCGTTTCACTGCAAACTCTTTTTAATAATGACATGGTCCATACTTGCACTACATTGGACCAGTCCAGGATCAAAATGGATCAAGTAGTCCAATATAATTTGCAGGGTATAAAAAAAATAATACATATATACATACATATGTACGTGTATATGTTCATACCTATAGGGTGTTTTTTTTACAGGTTTGTTTTTCGAATAGAGATAAAACTGGCATTTTGTGTTCAAATCTGGCAACTCTAATGTCATTTATGTTCAGTTTGGTTTGCCATTTCATCATGAACAGGTTGACAAAAGAACAACGCTTGGTGTATGGGCCGAAAATGAGATTGATCTCGATGCTGATTTTCATCGCAAAATTTTGTTCAGTGATGAGGCTCATTTTTGGTTGAATGGCTACGTCAACAAGCAAAATTGCCGCATTTGGAGTGAAGAGAATCCACATGAGACCCTTGAGACGCCATTACATCCACAAAAACTGACTGTTTGGTGTGCTCTATGGGCTGCTGGAGTCATTGGGCCATACTTCTTACGAAATAATGCTGGAGAGGCAGTTACCGTTAATGGAGACCGGTATAGAGCCATGATAACCGACTATTTTGTTCCCGAATTGGATGGCATGAATGTGGATGAGTTGTGGTTCCAACAAGACGGCGCTACATGCCACACAGCGCACGCCACAATCGATTTATTGAAGGAAACATTCGATGAGCGCATAATTTCGCGGAATGGACCTGTCAATTGGCCACCAAGATCGTGTGATTTGACACCATTGGATTATTTTCTTTGGGGATATGTGAAGTCGCTCGTCTACGCCAACAAACCAGAAACGTTAGGGGAATTGGAAGCCAACATTCGTGGCGTTATTGCCGACATACGGCCCCATATGCTCGAAAAAGTGGTTGAAAATTGGACCTGTAGAGTTGGCTTTATTCGAGCCAGCCGCGGCGGCCACATGCCTGAAATCATATTTAAACATTAATGGCATAAAATTATCCTTCCAATAAAGCCAAATTGATGTTCATTAAAACGATTTTCTTGTGTTTTATTTCAATTCGAAGTTCTATACCACTGAAAAAAACACCCTTTATAAGAATACAACAATCAATAACAATCAATAATTAGCTGCAATAAATGAATTAACATTTATATTACAAAATTTATTGACGAAAGCAAATTATTGATTGCAATGACCAATATTCAGTATTGCCCTGTATTAAATTCGGTTGTGATTCTAACCATTTGTACTAATTTTTAGAACTAAATTAAATTAGTTATCATAACTAATAAAAGAATTGAAGGAATCATATTTCAGTCAGAACAACGTTTTAATAATCAAGAGAATTAAAAATCAGTTAGAACTACACATTTTTAATAGTTGCAATAATAAATCATGTTACTTGATCAATATTTTATTACTGAAACCGTTTTCCAACCAATTTGTTTTCTATGTGTTCTCAAAGTTTTTTGAATAGAATTCTGAAGCATCTAGCCAGGCCACCATCTTGTTACTACTGGCAACGGTCCATGGGAAATCAAGGAATACATTTAATTAAAAATTGCAATATAATCGCATTGGCTTCTAGTTTCCTCTGCAATGCGGTATAACCCATGGGCCAAGCAAGTAATTTGTAACAGTTTTGGATAAAATAATTTAAGCCCATTGGAAGCCTTAACCATGTAAGGTGATGCAAAGGTTTAGAAAACAAAGGATCTTTTGTCGAAATCTTGAAAATCTTGTATTTTAAGCAAAACTCTAAAGAATTTATTTATTGATTTAAAATTTTTTTTTTAAGGTTTTTCTGTGTATTTAAAAATTCTTTTAAGAACTTTTTTTATAATATAGAAATTAATGCAAAATATGCACTTAAAACCTAAATATGTATTTTCACCGATATATGCAACAATATGCAAAAACAAATCGATGCCATTTTAACGCAAATTTAATGATTCGGAAATATAATTGGTCGACATCGTTCTTAGACTTTCGACAAAAAACATGCAGTTGCATGGAAATTGCATCCCTACTCATCACACTAGAGGTGTATTTTAAAGTAAACATTGGCAATATTACCAGTATACATATGGGGGATTTCATGTCAAGTGACCCAATTTTGAAATCGATGTCTTCCGATTTGGATGAAATTTGCACCAAGGTTAGTCCTATTGGATAGTAGTTTAGACACAAATTTTCAACAAGATCGGTCTAAAAGTTTCTGAGTTAGTGGGGGTCAAAATTTGACATTTTGGCCATACAGGTGTTCTTTCTTATCCATGTAAATTATTACCTATTGGTGTTAGCAAAATTTGTCCCAAGTAGCTTCGATAGCTATTTGATCCATCTTTTGAAAAAAATTTTTTTTGTTTTTTTAAAAAATTTTTTTTATTTTTTTTTTTTAAATTTAAAACTTTTTTTTATTTTTTTTTTTAGCGGGTATGTTTTTTTTTTTTTTTTTTTTGTTCAAAAGAAAGCTTATGTCTTTTCCTTTAAGGTAGTTTTGGTCCCTTTTTGGGATGCGAGCGGCTTATGTATAAAAAAAAATAATTTCTAACTCTAGACAAGGGTTTTTCAATTTTTAGCATATGCAGTGTTCTTTCTCATCCATTTAACTTATAAGCTATTAGTGTTAGCAGAATTTGTCCCAAGTAGCTTCGATAGCTATTTGATCAATATTCTGAAAAATTTTTTTTTTGTTTTTTTAAAACTTTTTTTTTTAAATTTAAAATTTTTTTTTTAAATGTAAAATTTTTTTTTTATATTTTTTTTTATCCGGAATGTTTTTTTTTTTTTTTTTTTTGTTCAAAAGAAAGCTTATGTCTTACCCTTTAAGGTAGTTTTGGTCGCTTTTTGGGATGCGAGTGGCTTATGTATAAAAAAAATTATTTCTAACTCTAGACGAGGGTTTTTAAATTTTTAGCATATGCACTATTTTGAATTTTTTCCTATTTGTGTTTAAGTGTTTCTAAAGCCTTAAAAATAAAACGTTTGCAAAGAAACTAGACAAATTAACCTTTCCGACGGTATGTTTCAAACCCAATTACTATTTTATACCTTCGATACTATAATGCCCACGATATGTTAATCCCAGGAATAAAATCACTTTTTTCTGTAGAAATGTTGACAAATAATTCTTTTTTTAATTTTTCCTACATAAATTTTATTAAATTTTTTTAATCCAAATTTTTAATAATTTTAATTAGGCTTAAGTTCATTAAATTTAATTTTCATTAAATTATTTTTATGAAGAAAGGAATTTTACAACATGAAAATTAATTAAAATTGTTATTGATAATCTTTCATTAATGAAAATTAAATTTAATGATCTTAAGCCTAATTAAAATTATTAAAAATTTGGATTAAAAACCATAAATAGTTCAACAAAATAACCACAATACTAATTATTTTATTAAATTATTTATCTTTATATTTTTATTATTATTATTAGAAATTATTATTATAATTATATATTAATTTAATTATTATTACAAATTAATAAAAAGAATTTAATTTGTCAACATTTCTACAGAAAAAAAGTGATTTTATTCCTGGGATTAACATATTGTGGGCATTATAGTATCGAAGGTATAAAATAGTAATTGGGTTTGTAACATACCGTCGGAAAGGTTAATTTGTCTAGTTTCTTTGCAAACGTTTTATTTTTAAGGCTTTAGAAACACTTAAACACAAATAGGAAAAAATTCAAAATAGTGCATATGCTAAAAATTTAAAAACCCTCGTCTAGAGTTAGAAATAATTTTTTTTATACATAAGCCACTCGCATCCCAAAAAGCGACCAAAACTACCTTAAAGGCTAAGACATAAGCTTTCTTTTGAACAAAAAAAAAAAAAAAAAAAAACATTCCGGATAAAAAAAAATATAAAAAAAAAATTTTACATTTAAAAAAAAAATTTTAAATTTAAAAAAAAAAGTTTTAAAAAAACAAAAAAAAAAATTTTTCAGAATATTGATCAAATAGCTATCGAAGCTACTTGGGACAAATTCTGCTAACACTAATAGCTAATAAGTTAAATGGATGAGAAAGAACACTGCATATGCTAAAAATTGAAAAACCCTTGTCTAGAGTTAGAAATTATTTTTTTTTATACATAAGCCGCTCGCATCCCAAAAAGGGACCAAAACTACCTTAAAGGAAAAGACATAAGCTTTCTTTTGAACAAAAAAAAAAAAAAAAAAAACATACCCGCTAAAAAAAAAAATAAAAAAAATTTTAAATTTAAAAAAAAAAAATAAAAAAAATTTTTTAAAAAAACAAAAAAAATTTTTTTCAAAAGATGGATCAAATAGCTATCGAAGCTACTTGGGACAAATTTTGCTAACACCAATAGGTAATAAGTTACATGGATAAGAAAGAACACCTGTATGGCCAAAATGTCAAATTTTGACCCCCACTAACTCAGAAACTTTTAGACCGATCTTGTTGAAAATTTGTGTCTAAACTACTATCCAATAGGACTAACCTTGGTGCAAATTTCATCCAAATCGGAAGACATCGATTTCAAAATTGGGTCACTTGACATGAAATCCCCCATATGTATATTGAAGGTGTTAACATTTTTATACAATTCCAAAGGAAATTTTCGTGTTGTTATTATATATATTGTAGAAATGTAACCATCAGCTGTTTTTGTTAATTACTCAGCTGTTTAATATTTTTGCTTGATTTGGCTTAAAACATCCGTGTAAACATGGAAAATACTTGCAACAGACTTTTGTTCTCTTTTCTTAAACACGAATAGGATTTTATGAGATTTTGATTCTAAGAAGTCGAAATACTTTGTACTACCATGTAATAAACAACCGTGAACTATATTCCGACATATTCCGCCATATTCCGCCATAAATAAGGTTAAGTGCATCAAAATACAGCGATAGCGCTGGCATGGCCTTGTCGGTTGAATGAATCCAAGCGTTCCAGTCAGAAAGGCGTTGAATCGCAATTACCACGCGGATATGGAAGACCGAGACTTCGAGACCGAAACCAAGTGGAAGAAGAGTGCTTGGAAATAACTCGACAAAACTGGTTTTGTGAGAGAATTTTACGTGTGTTTTTTTCAATCTTAATCCGGTAAGTAGTAGTACCTACTAGGTAATGTAAGAGGTATTACATGTTAATAATACATTTTAAATGTTGAATTATTTTATTATATAAACAAACATAAGTTTTTTTCTAGTTTATCTCTTTTATTTTCCCAGTTTGTATTACAAAAAGTAATGTTATTAAAAATTATCTACATACATAATTAATGAAACACAAAAAAAGTGAAAGTAATGCAATTATGAAAAACACAAACTCTTAAGTAAATAGCTACTTTAACACTTATTTCATTCATTAATTAAAAATTCCCACTACATGTAAATACTTGTAGCAAAAATATAAAGTAAAAGCCATATTTATAGTATACCCTACAAATAGCAATTTTGGACTTTTAATTGCCTTAGTCACATTTAGCAATAACATTTTAAAAATTTTATAAAAAAAAAAAAATTTAATTTTTTATATTTTTTAAATTAAAAAAAAAAATACATTTATACATAAATATTCAAAATTTTATTCAAAAAATTATGAACAGCGGTGATTATAACTGTTATTCGTTTGCTGAGGTAGCAAACTTAATTTATTTAATAAACACTTTCCGTGATAAACACTAAAGCGGAGGTCCACACCACGCAATCTACGCTTTCCCGAATCCTACGCACTTGTCCGAACAGAAGAACCAATGTACAACTTCGCCTAACTGATTTTAAATGCTCATAACTTTTTTATTCTTTTTATGATAATCAACTGTATACAACGCAAATACGGCAGCAGCTCCCAGTGTAAACATGGTAAAAATCTAAATTTCCCATTTTGAGAGCCAGGGCTCAGGCGGTAGGGAGCAACGAAGAACAGTTGCTCGACCATTTTGCACTGGAGAAACTGTGCAAGCTGTACGAGAAAGAGTCCTTACGGATCCATCTGAGTCTACTTGTCGACGTGCTCCCCAATTAGGAATCTTCAAAACAGGGATTGGCTCAAAAATTAATGGCCACGGATGCATCACAACGGCTACAGTCAGTGTAAACGTAAAGGTAGCAAGTTACATTACGCACAAAAGCAAACAAATCAAATGATTTTGAAAAATAAATATATTTGCATAGGAAAACTGGCTAAGTGTAAAGAGTATGATTATATCATAAAAAATCTTGAAATGTAAAACAAATATGTGTGTGTTCGATAAAAAATCTTATGGCCATTTTCTCAATGTATCGACAAACTGTCTGTTACTTAATGTCAACATAAATTTATTATACCGATAAACTGTCCGTTAACGATTTTGGGTTTCTCAATATACCGACAAAAAACATTAGTTTGAGTTGGCAACACCACTAAAAATACATGTAAAAGCTGGGAGTCAGCTGATTGCATTTATCTGTACGTCAAATAATAGGAAAATAAATAATTGGCAGATGAGTGCCGGTTAGCATTGCGATAAAATAGAAGCAAATGAGACATTGAGAAAACCAAATTTCTTTAATGTGCAGTTTTTCGTTGGGAAAAAAGATAATCGCCTAATGAGAAAATGGCCATTAGACTGTCAAACAAATATAAAAATTTTTAACTTAAAATTGACATTTCCAGATTTAATGTTAGCACTAATGCCAATTTTTTTAGTTTTTGATCGAAAGTAGCGGTTTTTAACTTTTTGCGATTTTTAGCTTTTTTTTACCGGTTTATGTGGGAACAAAAAGTTGGCAATATTGTTTGTTTTGTTAACATTTTATTTTGGAATCACAAACAATTTTTTTTTAATACAACAAAATTTAATGCAAATAATAAAAAATATTACGAATGACATCGGGGTATATTTTTTAATTGAAAATGTATGATCTGGAATTCCATATGAAGGGCACCTGCTTCATTTCATTTATCAAAAACAAAATATTTTTATCTGCCCAAACTTTTACTATTTTTTTTTTGTTTTAGTCAAAAAAAATATACATATACAAAAAAGGGTTTGTTTACATATTGTATTTCTTGTTCTTTCTCGCATTTGTTGTTTCATTCAGTCAATCCTAAAAAAATCCAATACAAAAAATAGCAAGTATCATAAGGGCTTAATATCATTAAAGTTAAAATAAATAAGTTTAATATGACTCAAGGTATATTTACACAAGGTAGACTCATTTGGGAGTGTAGACATGCTGCTCTATAAAAAGAACCGAGTTGTCAAAATTGTCGTCATATAAAACAAAAACAATTCAACTCACACATGTACAAATTTTGGCTCATTTACACGAAATTTGACGTTTGGGTTCCAACTAGGGGTAAACAGCTGACAAACATATGGGCCAACGAGTTTACCTTGTGTAAATATACCTTGATATGACTAAACATTTTTAGTCTAGGTTTACACTATGAAACTTATTTTTCGGAAGTCTGAGCTTATTGGTGAGAGGGAAAAAAAGAATAGCACCAATAAACTCAGACTTTCTGAAAGAAAATGGTCATGGTGTAAACCCAGACTAACATAAAATTTTAATAAGATCAGTTTATAATTGGTCTAAGCTCGCGTTTATAGCCTTTTAATAGTAAAGCGCATAGGTTTAGAATGAAACTAGGTACAATTATGTTGCATTCGGCTATTAATTACACTGGTCTACAAATTTGGAAGAAAATGACTGCAGAAACGAAGCATGTTTTTTAACTAATCTGGCTGAATTCGAATTGGGCTATCACGTCTTGTTCATTTTTTATCGCATGCTGGCAATACTGTAAAAAAGTCAATACTGACACTACAATTTGGTTTTGCGGTCAGAACCTTTGACAAACCGTGTACACCGACAATGTTTTGCATATTATTCATTCGCATTTAGATTTTTGTTTCCCCCCAAGGGGAGCGTGCTCACCAAGATTTAATGAAAATTGGACGAATTTATCAAAGATTGTGAGACAAAAACATGCTGGGAGACTATTGCTGGACTCTAATAAATAAAACCGAACCAACAAAATAAAAACGAGGTTCAAATAACGCCATTCACTTTGAAAATTCATTGATTTTTAAACAAATTAGTGATTTTTTATGTAAGAAACGAATAAAAACATATTTTTGTATCTCGAAAACCTGGCGTGATAGAGAAAAACCAATTATAGATTCGAAATCAGCCCACTAAATTTCCCTAGGAAAGATATTTGGTTGCTCCAGTCCCAAACCTTGTCGGCTAGTGTTATTATTTAGTACATTTTAATAGAATCAGTTCATAATTGCTCTTTACTTTATCCCAAAATGTACCTTTAAACACCTGATATAAAATCGTTATTCTGGGCGAAGAAAATCAAATATTTCTGTACCGTTGAATAAAGTAATTTAATAGCAAAAATGTTTACTAATTTTTTGCAACTACATATTAGAATTTCAAACTCGTTTTCATTTATTTTTCCCATTTAAACTTCTTAAATCTAAAACCTAATTTTAAATCCAATTTTAAATATAAGTTCATTCATTGATTAAAGAAACTAAAAAAGGTGTTTTATGTAAAGTTATAATTGAGAAATTGAAAGAAATCAAACACTATAATGAAACCTAACAAACAATTATTTTTATAGAAAAAGTTAGCAAATTTTTCTTTGTTTTTAAAGTTTTTGTTAAAAAAAAAAAATACTGAATATTGATATTTTCCCACGCGCTACTATTTCAAAATAAATTAAAAATGCTATAGACGTTTGCTATAGAAGTATTACTATGAGCTGTTTCATGTATAGATGTCGTTGGCATTAAGGGTAATCATAGTTTGTAACATTTTGTAAGAAAGCTGTGAAAAATTTAATTAAAGCCGTTTATAAAAGGCTTTAATTTGATAAATTTGTGTTAATATATAGCAGCATTGAAAATGAATAGTTGGCAACGCAAGAACCTAAAATCACTTTGGTAACTTATATTAATCACATATTTTACAAAGTGTTTTTTTTATTAATACTTTCATTGGGGTTTAATAATATGACAACATTAAAGGATTTTGATGGTACTTGTCACACACCGTCTTCACAAGCCATTGCTATTGTAGTGATCGTCATTATACAACTTAAACTGGAATTTACAAAAATCTATTTGTTAAATTTAAAAATTTTTTAATTAAGTTATTTTTATGTTTTCTTTTAAAAAAATTTTATTTATTTTTATGATTTTTATGTAAGCGGAGTTCAGTATTAGGCTTGCAAAGTACAAATGCAAAATATAAATGGTGTTAACTAAAATGGACATAAAAATTGTTCTTTCCCAACCTTTTATTATTAAAAATCAGTGTTGTTAACGCTTTCTGGCAACCACACAAATAACGATAAAAATAATACAAAAGCAATTAAATTTATCAAAAAAAAAATGTTTTATAAGAAAGATCTATTCATGGCATTAACATATGAAAATGTTTTTAGGCATTAAGGAACCGCGGCTTTTTAAAGCGCATTCTGACTTGGATTGACATGTTGATGAAGTATGGAGGGTTTGTTGTGAATTGGTGACCGATTTTCAAAGTAAATTTGGATAATTTGGTAGCATTATTCAAACGTGAATCTATTCAGGTTGATTTGCTAGAGTGAATTGGTCAAAAATGTCAAACAATTATCGCAATAGGTGAGTTATGTGTGTCTTAAAAAAAACACCCTTCATCTTCAATTTATTTACGCGCGATACCAAGCAATTGTGTCGGCCACAGTCTAATATTTAAACGCTTAGCAATTATGAACGGAATATTTGCACATCTTCAATTCATTTCAATATGAATTGTGCTATAAAAATACAATAAATAAATCAATCAGCTGACAAACCTCTGGCAACTTACAAGCTTCAATTATTTACAGGAGTTGTTTTCAAACCGTATAAGCTACCAAATTAAATTTAAGTGTTGCCAATTAATCCACCAATAAAACACTCTTAATAGCCCTAATTATAGCAAATTTATCACAACTTTTACGAATCGAATAAAATAATAAAAAAAACTATTTTTGAATAAAAAAAATATAAAAAAAAATATTATACAATATATTCACATTTATACTCGCAACCACATACTCAATATTAATTAGCATGTTTTGAGAAATAAAATGTATTAAAAATGTGTTAGCGAATAGACTGACAGACAGCGGCAACAGCATTAGACAGTATAACAATTGCGAATCTATTTTGATTTTTATATTATAATTCTTTAACGAAAAAAATTAAGCAAACACACACACAATGTTTGGTTTTGAATGAATTTAGATTTGAATTAGATTGGCTGACAGTTTGTATTGCCTGTGTTATCGTTTTTGTTTGATTTATAATTTATAATCAAACTTGTTTAAGATTTTCCCTTGTGGTCAGCGTTGCCAAATGTGCAGATTTATCTGTTTTTGTTTTCAGTTTTTTTTAATTGAAAACAGTATTGCAGATTTTTTATTCAAAAAACAGTTTTGGATATTACTGCAGGTTTTTAATTGTAATTCGAATAAAACAAAAAAGCAATTTATTACAACCGATTAACATATACATACATACATAAATATTTACAGCCAGGCCCACGATGTCACACGTTAACGTTCGCATAGAAAATTACATTTAAAACAAAAACAATTTCTAAAATTTGTTTTTGTTTTAAATGTTATGTTCTATGCGAACGTTAACGTGTGACATCGTGGGCCTGGCTGTTAGTCTAATGCAACAATGTTATAACTTGTACTGCCTTTTAATAGCAACATTCATATTTAAAAAAAGATATGGAAATTAAATTTAATAAGAATCGGGTATGTGATCAAAATCGATTGATTTCAAAACGATGGTTTTAAAAGGTGTGATGAATTTCGAGCCATCCATCACATACCTGAAAACGGAAATTTTTTTTTTCTTTTTGCTTCAATAAAAATGAATTAAGAATACACAAATATTGTTTTATCATTTTTCTTTAAGGAGCAGTTTTGTTTTTTCCATTTTGTATAAAAAATATGGCAACACTGGAGGTTATTTTTCAGCTATAAATATGACGGTTTTTTCTTATACAATTTTTTTTTTGTTGCTTTTAAAGAAAAAAAGGGTTTTTATATGACAGTATGAAATGATGAAAATACAACAATTGTATTTTAACACAGCTTCTCCACCAGGTGCTTGGTATTGCTCCATTTATAAGCCAAATGTTAGAAACGAGTTTAATATTAAACTTATTTTGAGATTTCTTATAAGACTTCGCTCGTAGATTTAATATTTTTTGATTTTTTTTAATATTGGTAATTGTTAGCTGTCGTTTTTAATAGTGAATGGGTAACAAATCTATTCTTTAATATTTCGCGGGCTGTTTTTTTAATTCTTCTCGAGTTTAAGTTTTTAAAAATTTCGTTTAAAAATTCGCTCGAACTCAATTTTAGTTGGTGCGATTGTTTAAACAAAGACTATCTAGGCCTACTACAGGGTGGGACAAAAGTCTTCGGAAGTTGCCAACATTTTCGCAAATGACTGTAAATGTTAATTTTGCTTTGAAATTTGTGAAGTAAACAGATACAAAATGCATGTAAATAAATAATCGAACGCTATGCCGCTCAAAATAACGAGGAAGACAATTGTTTTAATGTCATATTTTTCAGAAGTTATGTGTTAAATAGCCAAAGGATTTTTCTTAATATTTTTTTTTATAACAAGATAAAATTAACTTTAAACCCCTTTGTTTCGTTCATACGTATTTTCTACTTCAAAGAGAGACCATCATGCCAGTTCAAATGTAAACAAAAACTAATGAAAATTCATGAAAATGTCAAACACAACTAGAAAAAGACAAACAAGAGAATACAGAATATAATAGAAAATGTCTAGCAATAAATGGAATATTCCACACTCCAGCCACCACTTTAACAAGAAATCATCATCAAGAGTTAGAAAAAAGTTTTTACTTTACGCGTAGACGACACTAATACAATACAGATAAGCCGATGATGAGAAATAGGCAACAAAATGTAACAGAAATTGAGTGGAATACAGGGATGGAAAATTGAGATTTTTGAATGCTACCAAAATCCCTATCAAGACAAAATAAAAAAAAGAAATAAAAGTTTCATAATGCTAGGAACACAATTGAGTCGTTCGTCGTATGAACGTAGGACTTAACGTAACGCCGTAAGTTTTTAGAAACACGCTTCACTTACCCACAATGTCGTCGAAAACGGGTTTAGTTTTTTTCTGAAAATAATATTAAAAAATTCCAAATTTATTCAAATTATTCGGGCATATTCTAGAAATCAAAACGAAGTGAATATAAAAATTACTATGGCTTTTATTTGTATACCTTTTTTGTTTTTAAGAGATCTTCTGGTAAAGATAATTGGTACTCAAAGTGTGAAGTATATAAAAAGAAATATTTTTATGAACTTTCTTTACAGGTTCGTTTTCAAATTTGTTCGATTTTAAATCCACTTCATTTCAATTTATAGAACATGCCCGATTATTTATTTTTCTTTCCTTTTATTTTATTATCATATATTCAATTTGAAAACACAAATATAATTTCATTTTATATTTTTAATTTTTCTTTTTCTATGGCAATACGGTCGTAGGCGGCGTACGCTTAATGTTTACGTCAGGTATTGTGTGCCTTTGTATAAAATATTATACGTTTTTATTTGATTTGCATACGTTCATACGGTGGAACTGTGTTCCTACGGTAAGTAAATATTCTGTGATATGACTATGTTATCGTAAAGTAGTGAAATTGTTGTTAATCAAGACGGCCATACCAAAGAAGCTAATGGGCTTTTTGTTAATACCAGCGTCATCTGTCTCGACAAGAGAGTTGCGTGATAAGCGCAGATCGTACATTTTGCTTCATTGACTCAGTATTGTCGCTCCTGTAGCAGTAAATCCCTACGTATATCTAACAGTTTTGCATTAATATCTAGCCTATTACGCTCTAAATTTTCCGTTACAAATTTAAATGTTTTGATGTACCCGTGTTCTGTAACTCCCGCGTCGAGGAACTTTTCGATTTAAATGGGTAAAATTAAACAAAAATGCCATACGTTTAAGCAAATAACTGTTTTTCTCACTTAACTGTGTCTGTAACTTTTTTAGCGAGTACTAGCTGTGACGTAAGAAAATTAGTCGCAAATTTACGCTTTGAACTGTCAAATAGACATACAAATAAAAATTCAATAAGATTATATTAAAAAAAATAAAAAATCAGCCCTATTACGGTTGTCTTTGTCGTAAAAGACTGCCGTTTTTTTTCTGTAATAGATCAAAGTAACATACAACCTATGTTCTTTAATCTACTACTAACGCGACTTAGTCGTTTACGATAGTGTTCAGATTGTCCACTTTTCTTGAGTCAATAAGAGGTTATTTCTTGGTGAACAGTGCGTAATAAGGAAAAGGTACATTTACGTCGTAAGGGTGTACTACGGTATTTTTTATTTAAAACAGACCCCGAAAACAATAATACTAAATTCTCCAGGCCTGGTGTGATACTAAAGTGGTTTAAGAAAAATAGAAAGAGAGAAAGTTGCCTAAGAAAAGAATAAGAGAGCAAATTAGCTACTCTGAGAGTGTAAAGTATGGCGGATAACATGGAGTTATTTATTCATTTTATATGATTATAACTGTTTTGCTTTTAATACACGAAAATACAAAAAAAAACATGTCTGACTGTATGTAGCCAGCAGGCAGCTGTTTGCAACATATGTTGCATGCAACTTTCATTCTTAAACAAATACCTATATTAACTTGCCACCAATATCACAATTTTGTTAAAGCTTCAAGAAGTATCCCGTTTTGCTGTACAATAATAAACATGCAGCATGTTGCACATAAACCTCTGCATCGTATTCCTGTCCCATTCCAGGTGTTTTATGCCTCATTATTATTAGGCGTTCAGCATTTGCAGACAAGTGAAAAACTGCAATGTTGCAACAGCATCAACACCACCAGTATCATTGAGAAACTCAATAAAATCATGATGTTTGTTGGATGGCTCCTCTCTAGCTGGTACATTTTTACTTTTTTCCATTGCAGTGTCTGTGATTGTGCAGTGTTTTAGGTAAGAATTTGGGTAGTTGTCATTATTTTTACTTTATTTGTTTTCCTTCTTTTCCCCTTTTGTTCATATTCGAGTGTGTGGTGCCTGCGTTGCTTGCTCCTTTATTCTTGTAGTTTTGTTATGCTACTATTTTCTTGTTTTTTCTTCTACCATGAAGTTGTTTTATTTTTCCTTTACATTTTTAATTTTTTATACTTATATTTCAGAGTGCAGCCTTTGGTCTATCTCTTATGGAGTACGAATACATAAGTAAGTGAGTATGTTCAGATACTTCTGTTGATGGTTGCTTTCATAAGCGAACCAGAGCTGCGTGTGTTTAATTGCATCCATGTTTGACGCCGGTTTTTATATATATACATATGGGGGATTTCATGTGAAGTGACCCAATGTTTTAATCGATGTCTTCCAATTTGGAAGGGAAAAGACATAAGCTTTCTTTTGAGCAAAAAAAAAACATTCCGGATAAAAAAAATAAAAATAAAGTTTTAAAATTAAAAAAAAAAAATCTTAAAATTATTTAAAAAAAAACAAAAAAATTTTTTTTCAAAAGATTGATCAAATAGCTATCGAAGCTACTTGCGACAAATTTTGCTAACAACAATAGGTAATAAGTTACATGGATGAGAAAGAACACCTGTATGGCCAAAATGTCAAATTTTGACTCCCTCTAACTCAGAAACTTTTTAACCGATCTTGTTGAAAATTTGTGTCTAAACTACTTTCCAATAGGACTAACCTTGGTGCAAATTTCATCCAAATGGGAATGGTGGCTCTATTTAAACCTCCATTCTTGAGGTAGATTCTACTTTAAAAACACGACGGAAGGACGAGAATATGCGAAATTTGTTGTCATTTTAATGAAACCAAATCAAACTAATACAGTTTTTATACAAAATAATACCACATTTAAAAAAAAAAAAAAAAAAAAAAAAGTTAATTTCTGATGTGGAGATGCTCTATTATAAATTTATCCAGCCCTGACAATAGCATATTTTGTTTGACTCAAGGCGAATTAACTACAGGTGGTGTTGAAACGGCATCTGATTTTGACAGTTCGGGCTTATTTGTTTTGATTTGTTAGTGTTTTGCTAATAATGGTTGACATTTTGAGCTAATGGCACTAACAATGCAATGCAAAAAACCCTATGTTGTTTCTGTTTTTTTTGGATTGTTGTAGTTCCGACACCACCTGTAGTTGAATTCGCCTTGGTTTGACTCTGTAAAAACTGGGTATAACCAAAAATGTTTTTGTTTAACTGTGTAAATATAAAACAATGTTTAACTACCCAGTAAAAAAAATGTCGGGGTTTTGAAGCGCTTGAGAGAAAAAGCGCATAATCGAGCGCTTCAATAAGAGAGCTCTTATACAGCAGTAAATGATAAAGATAAACTATACAAAAAGCTGATATTTTAGTGCTGACAACGAAGAAGGTTTCATAGCGAAAAAATAAAAAAAAATATTGTGGTTTGCGAAAATGATTGAAAAAGGTCATTTTAACAAGTAAAAGCCAAACATTAAAGGATATGTTAATATAGTTAGCCCTTAAAAAAGCCTTTTAGGAGTGCTTTGCTTGCATGTTAAAAGAAGCGCTTATAGTCAGCAGAAAATAGTCCTCCAAACCGGGAACATCCCATACAAAAATCAGGCATCCCATCAGCAGGTTTGAAGCGATTTGAGGTATGAATTCATACATAAAACCTGCTCCTTTTGGAGCACATTTTTTACTGGGTAGGTTTAACCCAAGGTATATTTACACAAGGTAGACTCATTTGGGAGTGTAGACATTTTGCTCTATAAAAGGAACCATGTTGTCAAAATTGTCTTCATATAAAACAAAAACAATTTAACGCACACATGTACAAATTTTGGCTCATATACACGCAATTTGACGTTGTGGTTCCAACTATGGGTAAACAGCTGACAAACATATGGGCCAACGAGTTTACCTTGTGTAAATATACCTTGGTTTAACCGAAATTATCGTTTCCGAATGCAACACAAGTTGAGTTGCCAGCAGCGAAATTAGGCAACGCCGCTCATGTTAAAATATACAAAAAAAATTTTAGTTTATATTTTAACATGAGTGGCGTTGCCTGATTTCGCTACTGGCAACCTAATTTCACTTCAGTCGTCATCCGTAATCGACCCATACGTCTATCCAATCTTTGAATTTTTTTCATACAGTTGCTAAAAACGACTACCAAGTTGTTTTGAGTTTAAATTAAGCCGTGTTTAATTAATAACTTTTAAATAAGTTATTGGAGTTATTTTTCTAGTTAATGATTAAATAGGGTTTAACTTTTCTTGACTTAAACTCTAGCCCAAATCAGCTCGTCAAGCGTTTTCTATCTATCAGGCTTATACAAAACGTATAAAAAAACCCAAAATAACGCGGCGTCAACGCTTTGCAATTAAAAAATTCGATTTTAACAGCGCGTTGAGTTGTAAAGTTGGCTTCTATTTTTAAGTAGTAATGGCAGTTTAGCTGTTTTTAGTTCCATCACCAATTAACTAACATAACTGTTAAGCGCACTATCACACAAATCTTACGTATATTGCGGAAAATACAAATCTGTCATGATTTGTTGTAACTGTTTTCCTTTTTTTTTTTTTTTTTGAAAATGATCAAGCAATAATTAGATCAGGAAGCATTTTCGTCAATATACTTAAGACTTGTGTGATAATATTTAAAGGTCTTTAACAACGTTGCCGCTCATATTTAATTATAACAATAAAAAACTTTCTTAAGCTTCGTACAGACAGACGGTGGTCAGATCTTACAATGTTGTCATTAAAATTGCCTAAAAATGTCTTGCAACTGTGTGAACATTGTAAGCTCATTTTCATTTGGCAGATGTGTAAAATTAATGCATCTGACAATGGCCCCAATGTCAGAAAAATGACAACATTGTAAGATCTTACCACCGTCTGTACTCATTAAAACATTTTCTTGTTTTGCGGAGCACTAATAGTAAATTTAAAAAAAAAATAAGCACACATTTTTGCGTTACGCAATAAGACATACAGATAAAACAAAACATTTGAAGAACCACGACATTCTCCTACTACGAAGCAGGTTTGTAATAGCCTTTTTACACGTTTTTAAATTTTGGCACTTTTGTAGAAAAAAACATTTCTTATTTAAAAAAACGTTTTTTTTTTTAAATTGTGGCATTTATGTTTGATGGTAGATATTAGATGTGAGCAATGTAAACGAGTGTTTCACATTTTCTACATCTTTGATGGTAGATGTTAGATGTTGATCAGTGTAAAAAGCCTATTAGGGAATATATAAAAGATAAACGATATAAACGATAACAACAAAAAACTCATTGTTTAAAGGTCCAAATACACTGATCAAAATACGCATCAAGCATTGTGGTATTATTAGTGAAAATGTGTTTGAATGTGTCGCACCGATGATGCTGCATGAAAAATCAAAAAATTTACGATATGAAGGCGAATATTACGTCCAGCAAATGCGTTAAAAATGTATTGCTTCAAAGTGGAAACTCGACATATTAAATTCATGTTATCCGTAACCGAGATGGTAAGCGAAACTTTTACATTTCTTCCTTACAAACCTGGCACGTTTGAAGCTCAACTTTTTATTGCGATGCTAGAAAACGTTATGATTGACGCCCTTTATTTGATTTAGATTGGCGTTACTTAAAATTTTAATCACGCTTGAGAGAGTGAGCGTGCGTTATCGTTCGTGATTTAAATTTTCATATTACACACAATTTTACACGCACTCGCGAAGACCCTTTAAGACACTATTATCCAAGGACCCTATTACGGTTCACAACTTAACTCAGTTGTTGTTGTAATTTTTTTTACTATGGTTTACAACTTTGCTATATTGCGGCGAAGAAAAACTTCAAAAAATTACAACTCAACACAACCAGTTGTTTTATTTACAACTCAACTGAGTTGAGGGGCCTAAATTTTAATTTAAATTTTAAGAATTTTAGGTATGAAATATTTATATGAATGGAAACTACTTCGTGTACCTACTTTTTAAGTTCTACAGCGCTTATTATAAATGTTAACAGGAACAAGTTTTAGCATTTAATACAATTTCTTATCTCTTACCAAAATTTCACTAAAAAATTATATCTTTCTAAGTTGTTAACCTTGAAAATCTTGCTCTATTTCTGGTATCACTGACCGGAAGTACAAACAGACAAGTATTTTAAAGTGATCATACTTGTAATCATTTGTCGTTACATTGTTCTTATTAATTATTTTTAATTGAAAGTCTTTCATTAGTTTATTAGAAAAATTTACTAAGATATTTAGCAATTTATAAATTAATAAATTAATTTTTCTCTTTACGAACAGTATAATAAGGGGTACAAATACTTAAATTTTAGAGAGTGTGCTGAAAGTGAGTAAATTAATGATCGTCCGTTCATGCGGGCAAATGGCTTGTTAAGTTTGTTGTTGTTTTTTGCTTTGAATGTTGTTATTGTTTTTAAAGGAACAACACATGTGCGACATCAGTTCAGGTAAATGACCCAAATTGTGCGTCACTTTTGGGTAGTGGAATATTTTTTCTCTTGTTTTGGTTTTTTTTTTTTTTTGTTCTTTTTAAATAATTTTCTTATTGTTTTAGATTTGTGTGGCATGGCATGTCTGTCGTTTTTTTTTTAATTTAATTTATTAGAATTTTCTTTACAGTTCACTTTAGTAAATAAATTGTTTGAGAGGTTTTCATAGGAAATTTATTCAATAAGCCTTTTATAAATCACAAACATTTTTTGTGAATATGGGGGTTAGTTTTTATTTAAACAAGTCAAATCTCCTAAGTAGATCCTGTTTGATGAGAGAAAAACACTTGTTGTAGGGAACGTCTAGAGGAGGCGAATGCTCGAACCAAACAGAATCTAACATAGTAATCAAACTTTAGTTTGAAATATGAAACAGGGAAATACTCATATCTCTCTCTCTCCTTTAGAAGCCTCGTTTCTAGTCAGCTGTTTATGATCAAAAATTATTGAGAAATAAATCTTGTAGAATTATTAACAGTTATATTTCCTTTTATTTAAAAGCATTGGAATTTATAAGGGAAATTTTTTGTCACATAAACAGATACTTTAACCCAACAAACACGGAGGTTTGATTTCAAATTGAAAGTGATTTGAAATCAACCCTTTTCGCAAACTACAAACGTTTGATAATGATTTGAAAATCATAGCATTCTCACTAAAAAGGGAAAAGTATTTTCAAATGGAGAAATTCATTTATTTTCAACTTCCTTTCAAACATTTTTCTCGAATGTTTTTCAAATGTGGATTTAAATGAGGAACATAAATAAAAACATTTTTTTAAATTTAAATTCATTATTTATTTAAATAAGCTGTGAGATAAACATTCGGCACCATAGCTAATACACTAGTGTGTTATTTCCGTCCTCTAGTTCTTGGAAAGACAAAATACTCGGCTCCTTTTTGTTTTGAGGAGTGGCATGACGTAGCACCGCGATCGTACAACAAACTTTTTTTTCACTTTCCCTTTTTATTTTTATTCACATTCTCTCACTTTGTAATTCATTTTTTACTCACAAATAATTTATATTTTTAACGAGAAATCAGGGATTTTAAAGGCGAATTCACTTCAAGTAATTTGTTACTTTTCAATCAAATGATAAATTAATTTCATATCAAAGGTCTGACCTCGTGTTTGTTCGAAAGGTGCCGAATGTTGATGTTGTGTATACAACGTGATGGATGTTTCGGGTGTAAGCTGGGGAAAAGCTATGGACCTACTAGCAAATAGCGGATAGAAAGTATTAATTTAAGCGTTTTAAAGCCTAGATCCTTAGTCTGTCCAACTTAAATTTGTTTTGACCGTTTTAAAACATCCTTTGGAAAATTAGCAGATTTCAAAATTAAGCGTCTAACCAGGCCCCACAGGCACTTATAACCCAGTGGTTTTTGAATTATTGTATTATTATATTTGCTTTCATGTCAAAGAATTGGAATTTATTAAGGCGTATGAAAATTTGTTGTCACATAAACAGATATTTGGAGGCGTCGAACACATGTCTTACATATTAACTATACAAAGAGAAGATTTTTTCACGGATAATGAATAAAAAAAGACATAAGAAACAACGGATAGAAAGTGTTACTTTAACCGCTTTGTACATCCTGTCTGGCTTACATTTCTTTCCATCGAATCAAAACATGAGGCTTGCCTGCGGCTTAAAATTTGCAAATCTCTAATAGAGAACAGCAGACCAGAGTCATATTTGGTAACACGGGAACCGTAACCAACAGTTATTAAAAATATTGGTTATTGGTAAGGTGACTTTGCTTTGTATCTAAATCACCCTTTGCCCTTTAGGATGAAGCTCCGCCTGCTTAATTTTCTTCCTATGTATTGCTGTTATTCAACAAGAGCTACTTTTGCGCTAAAAAGATAAGAAAAAATCTCAAATCGCATAATTTTTTTTTTTTGTCAGAAATTGGGAAATCTCCACATGTAGGTCAAGACAAATGGTGTCATTAAAATTTTTGGCTGTGCCTAAAATTTTTGGGAAATGAAGTTTTTTATTAAACAGGGGTGTAAATCGCAAACGCAAAACGCAAGAATTTTAAAAGTCGTTTTTTAGTAAGATTTCCGTAATAAAAGAATTTTATGACAAATATTATACAAACATTTCTCTATTAAACAGAATTTAATAACAAAAATTATAAAAATTAGATTAAAAGTGTATTAAAAACAGCCTCCAAATTCTTGCGTTTTGCGTTTGCGATTTCCAGTACACCCCCCAAAATTTAAAAAAAAAAAAATTTAAATTTTCGTGATAAAAATTTTCATCTTTTAATAAATTTTGTACAAACTTTGTAGAGATTAATGTCAGAAAAAACGTTTAAAGCGTAAAGGGTTTTTTCTATTGCCTGGCAACACTGGTTGGAACTCATGGGGTGCTTAATACCCAGCGGGAAAACTCAGAAGACCTTCTTACTTCAGGCCTTTTTAAAGGCCTGCTTAAAAGATTTTTTGATTCAATTACTATTCTTATCTAACTGCTAAAGAAGGCCTCATAGAAGGCCTCGGCTCTTTCGTATAAAAGATAAGATACATCTTCCACACTCGCTTCTATGAGAAGGGAGTAACATTTTTTGTATTGTTTTTTTGCACAAGCAAAAGCAAAATCAATTTTTTTTGGTCCCGTTACCCTTCTTATGTACCTGCTGAAGAAGCGAGAGCGGAAGGCCTTCTCCGCAATGACAACGTGTGTAAAAAAGATATGAGTATGGAATGGAGCAAGAAGGCCTTGTACATCCAAAAGAAGTGGTACAGAGGCCCTCTAGAAGGCCTTCCTACTCCTTCTTTTTCCCGCTGGGTAGGTACATATTTTTCCCCCTTTCTTAAGCCCTTATGACACTACATTTTTTTCATTGAATTGATATAGAATTGATAGAAAGAAACAGTAAATGTTAGAAAAAACACACTATAAAAAATGTAAACAAATATTTTTTTTTAGTTTTTCTCTTGTTATGATTTTGTTCATTTTATTAATTATTGTCAACTTTTAGTTTATGAAAAACATGAAAACAAAACAAAACAAACAAAACCAGTATTTCAAGCTTTAAAATGTCAATTTTAAGTTGAAACATTTTTAATTTTTTGACATAACTTCATTTCTTATCGATAACTTTTTAAAAATTGTTGAGAGTTTACTATTTATCTTAATACAGCTAAAATCTTTGCACATGGTAAATTTGTCTATTACATTATATTTGCACTTTTCACCAAAACTTGAACAATGCATTAAAAATGTAGTGTCATAAGGGCTTAAAGAATACATAATTTTTAATTAATAAGATTTTGTTTTTCGTGCTTAATTCTCAATTTTCATTCTTGGTAAATACACTGAAATTTATTGTTGGAGGAAAAGCAAGTTTCTATGCGCATTTCACTGGTTGCTTTATGAAATTTTGAAAACCGCTATTGAAAAATGTTTATACATGAATGGCGTTTCGACACCACCTGAAGTTGAATTCGCCTTGGTTAAGAGACTCCTAAACCAAAACTTGAGCTCGAATACAAGTCCTTAATTGCCACTAGAGTGTGCCACTTGTAATTTTATAACAAGCGAACAAGCTGATCACAGTTCAAATTGCAAAACCAAAAGGAAAGAAACACACAACATCTCTACTGCTTTAGTCAGTAAAAAAAAAAACAATTTAAAACATCCCAGCGGTAAAACTCAGAAGACCTTCTTACTTCAGGCCTTTTTAAAGGCCTGCTTAAAAGATTTTTTGATTCAATTACTATTCTTATCTAACTGCTAAAGAAGGCCTCATAGAAGGCCTCGGCTCTTTCATAAAAAGATAAGATACACCTTCCACACTCGCTTCTATGAGAAGGGAGTAGAGAAGGAGTAACATTTTTTGTATTGTTTTTTTGCACAAGCAAAAGCAAAATCAATTTTTTTTTGGTTCCGTTACCCTTCTTATGTACCTGCTGAAGAAGCCTTCTCCGCAATGACAACGTGTGTAAAAAAGATATGAGTATGGAATGGAGCAAGAAGGCCTTGAACATCCAAAAGAAAGGGGTACAGAGGCCTTCTAGAAGGCCTTCCTACTCCTTCTTTTTTCCGCTGGGATGTTGACTTCCGAAATACTTCGTTGTGTATAACCTTTCGTTTTTTGCTTTTGCTTTGACTGCAGGGTTGATAAAGTTGGTACAATTGTACTTTTTTGGTACAATTCAAAACTAAAAAGTACGCTGGTACCCCTGTGGCTCATTTGGTACTATTTCCAAATTTTTCAAACCTACATATTTATAATTGATATAAAATGGCAACTCGTATTTACTGTCCAATAAATAAAGCTACGACATTTTGCATTTGCTCTTTGCACCAAACACTGAACTCCGCTACTGTGAATGGATTTTTGCACTTGTTCATTGAACGATTGCTTATGCCATATTCTAAATTTAGTATCAGTGGCAGCATATAAGCGTGCATTTTCTGATGATATTAACAAGTTTTTAAAAGATATAGGAAACCACTTCTGCAAAAGTTCTACATAGTATCTAGAAGAGACGAATTCCTTTCAATTCAAGATTATTTTGGAACGAACTCATAATATTTTCAAATATTCGTCAACAAGATGGCTGTCACATCAAGAAGTAATCAACAAAATTTTGGAACAGTGGAGCCCACTCTATTATTATTTTACTCCGAATTATTTTGATGGAGATTTTACAAACGCTAAATTAAATTTAATTATATTCGGACTTTCTACTCCTTTTCTGTTCTGCAGTACATATTGAAAATTGTAAACACAATAAATTTGGAAACGCAATCCGAAGATGTTCGTATGCACATATTTTTAGAACGCTTAAAAATTGTATTTCGTTTAAAATTCGAGATTGCATTTTGAGAAATATTCGTAAATGTTCCGATAAATTCTAAAAAGTTTATGAAAACGCTCTCTGGCGGCAATCAAAAATAAAAACTACTGGATTTCTCAACCCTAAAAACCGCATGATACAGGTCTGGCTAGATCAAATATAATTCGTTTGCCTCTATTCTTGAATATTTTAAAAAACTAACTATTTTGAAAAATCCGGGGCTTGAAATTAATTTTTGACCTATGGTTTCTTTTGCAAAGTTTCTTGGAATGACTTAGAGAACAAGAATTGCGATGTGCTTTTGGACCGAAAAAAATTTTACCCACCCTATTGTAATGTACAAATGAATTTTAAGTACCTTTTGTTTTTGTTGTATTAAATTTTTGTTGTTAAAAATAAAATTAAAAAAAAAATATAAAAAAAATGATTTAGTACTATTAGGGCCGAAAAAGTACGGTTTTAAAAGTTCGTTGGTACGATATTGGTTTTCTCATTTATCATCCCTGCTTGACCTGTTTACATTTTAGAAATCAGAAGCAGCGTTGCCAAATCTGCAGATTTATCTGTTTTTTGCAGATGATTTAAGTGTCAAACAAGCAGTCTTGCAGATTTTTACTTCAAAAACATTTTTTTTAATGCACGGCAGTTTATCCAATTTTATTCGAATTATAAATAGAAGTATTCAATTATTATTATTATGATTAAGAAACATTTATTTTAATGCAACAACGTATAATTTGTAATCTTTTTATAAAGGAATCAGGGGACTGTTACAGTTAATCCTTTTTTTAAAAAAGTCAGATGAAAACAGATATTTTTAATTTATTTTTTTTGTCTTTTTGAACAAAAATAGCAGTTATTTTTTTTATTTTTATTTTTTCGTTTTTTGATCGAAAAAAACATTTATAATAATAATAATCAGAAGTGAAAGCAACAGTGTGTGTTTGGCCAATGAAAAATTAAGATGTGTTATCTTATGACTTTACTACTTTGACTGCAGTTTTTTAAACACTGACAGAGTTGAGAAATTCTAAATATCATAAAAAATTTTAATAATTTGTTTAATCTGGCAACTGCGCTGTGTTTTAGGAATTTATATATTTTTTTGGTTGTTATAATTCTTTGAGGATTTTCAACTTCCTTTGCAGTCAGTAAAAAATTTATAAAAAAAACTTCAAGAATTTCTTTATTATTTTGTTGTTTACTTTTCAATTTTTCTCTGTTTTCAAATTCGATTGTTGACATTTCTTTTGGTACGAGTATTGAAATAAATACGAGCAAAAATTATCTATTGAGTTGCTATCTAATTTACTATTTATTTGAAATTTACATATACTTATGTATTTATGTATCTGTTTATTTTTTTTTTTTTAGTTCAAAATTATTGTCTTTTTTTAGGTAGTTCAACTGTCCTGGTTAGTAATTTTGTTAGAGAGTGGTTTTTTTGTACATTAAACAAAAAAAAATACAAATTTATAAATAAATTCGGTTTATGTAGATGGTAACGTAGAATTATTCATGTCATGGTTAAGAAATAACAGTGAGTAATTGTATTTGAAATACAAACAAAACAACAACAACGAAAAAAGAAGTTTAGCAACTTTTGTTTAACATAAACTCATGTGTAGTTGTTGTATAAAACGATATCTACTTGTACTCTACTGTAAAAAGTAGCGTACCAAACACACACAACAAGAACAACAACGACTCATTTAACCCGTGGATCTTAAAGGAATGCAATGTATCTTAAAGATAAATGCTCAAATGTTCATCAACATAATTATCGATCGGGTTAATGTTAACTTTGAGTTATTAATCTTCCAAAAGTGGTGTGTAAAAAAGTGACTGTGTATGTATCTTATACAAATTTAGTTTGCGGCATTTCAACGACCGGAAATATTTTGTGTCATTAAAAAATATGAATGCAAATGGCTATTAATCTGAGAAAATACCTAGTATAATAAGTTATCGCTGTTTTTTACTTCGTTTTTCCTAAAGTGCATAAAATTTTCCTTTTATTCCCGGGAATATTTTTATTAAGAATAAAAAAAAAACATTAAAAAAATTTTTCATGCAATATAACATGTTTAATCAGGAAAAAACAGAATCATATGGTTTGGTTTGAAATATGTTTTAGACATTAGAGTCAAATAAAAGTCCGATCATGATAATCGACGCAGCATTAAAGATTTCAGAAAACAAATCGTGTTGAGAAATAAAAAAAATTTATTTTGAGAACGACTTGTGCCATTATGTTCGAGGATTTTATTGAGTTCAGAAGATTTTACATTCCTGTTTTATTATGTAAAACATTTTGTCATGATTCTTTCGGACAATAAGAAGAAAGTCACTCCCTTGCCTAAAAGTCGTTGATAATATTTGTTGGCAGAATTCACTCCATTCATCCTTAAAATGCTGATAAATTACATAAACTCTAGGATTTTTTCAATTGATGTTGATGTTGTCCTTAAAATTACAAAAATAAATTTTTTTCGAGAATTCTTACAAATGTCTTTTCGAATAGCCTTACTCCTCACCATTTTTCTGGCAAAAAAAAAAGGATTCCGCTCATTTTTTTTGGGGCCCAAAAACGAATTAAGTTTTCATTAAGTTCCGCGATATCGGATAAAAATGTTTGTGTGGGATTTGCAATTACATATTTATTTCGCTTGTGCGGTATCCATCCGTTGTTGCTGTATCTTCTCTATCATTGCGGTATTGCCATATTATTGATACCGCAATATAGAAATTTGTCTTCATTTTGCTTACGCTCAAATTTTACAACGAAAATCTAACAGAAGGAATAAAAATGTAAGAAGAAATATATATGTTATTTAAAAAAAAAAAAATAAAATTTAGTTTAGTTATTTAAAAAAAAAATTTATTATGGGAATAAAGGAATACATAATTATACAAATATGCAAATTTCAATTAGAAAAAATGGATAATTTAATGAAATTAAATCAAGACATTGCCCGAGCAGAAATAAAAAAAGTTTTGGAAGATAGGCATTGAGTCTAAATGGTTCCGGACCGCCCTTGAAATTTTCCAGTGGTTGGAGAAAGGTATTTAGACCTATTTGATTTCCCAAAGTTCTTTTTAATATTAGTCTGAAGACCTACCTAAATGGGGATCGCAATTGGGCCTGGTTCTAAAAAAAAACCCTGGAAGTCGGGACAACATATTTCCAGTGCGTTTACCCGATCCATACTGATGAGTTGATGCCGATTTCATGAAATAAGTATTTGGAATGGCGAAAAAATTATACCACGGAAACTTATTTTCAGAAAATTTACCAAAAATATTTTTAAATTATAAGGTGTTAAAACTCGACAGGTTGTGTTTTAAATATTAAAAAATAAAGGGGCTTTCAAACAGGATCTTCCGAACTTTAACTGTTGATAGCGGCAATACTGTTGAAGGCAGTTCTGTTAAATTGGCTGAAATTGGTTCAGTCTGTTTTGCCAAATCCCAACGAACGAATAACGTGTTCAACAACACGTACAAATGATAACATTTTTATAACAAAACAAAACCCTAACTTTTACCAGTCTGGGTTCACGTTATGAAAGTAAAGCTACGGTCACACTTATTAAATATTTGATCAAATAAGCGTAACCCCTACTTTTGTTAATAGTTAGTGAGGTTTAAGATGGTCTTAATATTACAAAATAAACTAATTATACTACTAGACATAGCAAAAAACAGTTTTTTGTAAGATGTGGTATTTTAATCCAAATAAATATTGATATTAAGCGAAATGATTTTTTAGTTTGGTTGTTGGTCCCTTTTTTTCGTCAAATATTTGATAAGTCTGACCATAGCTTAAGAGTTTAGCGGTGAGAGAGGAGAGAAGAATAAGATGTTTTCTTCCCCTTTCATCAATAAATTCAGACTTTCTGAAAAAAATTTTTATGGGGTTAACCTAGAAAGTATTTGTAGAAGGTAATTTCCAAATAATCCATGCCGTGTTGAATTAAACACTGGGCAATCACATAGAAGATGAAATACTGTCTCCTCAGTTCCAGGTTCTCTGCAGGTGCGGCAGCGTTCATTAAAAGGGAGACCAAATCTCATAGCGTGCTTACCGATCGTCCAGTGATCGGCAAGTACGTATACCAGTCAGGGTTGTCAGATTTGTTTGAGCTCCATCGCCAAGCCGGATGTCAGAAATCGCAAAAAATCGGCAAACTTCAATTTCGTTCAGTTTTCGTATATTTTTTTTAATTAAATTTTGTATACAATAAAAAGCTCGTATAATATTTCAGTAAAAAATCTCCTAAAACTGAGAAAATATACAAAAAAGTCGACGAAATTAAATTTTGTTTAGTTTCTGTTATTTTTTTTTTAATAACATAAAATGGAGATCATATATTCAGTTAAAAAAAACTAAAATTAAGTCTATAAGATCGTACACTTCAGCCTCATCGATTTCATTACTGGTGTTTTGACCTACATACATACTATTAGAATTAAATAGTGACTGAAAATAAAATTCACCTAAAATGATAACAAAACAAAAATCATGTGAAGAAAATTGCCAGATTTTTTTTACTTTGTAATAATAACAAAATATGACAAACTGTTGAAAAAATCCCTGAAATAATATAAATGGTAAAAATAGCCAAGTAAAACGCCAGTTTTAGCAAAAATAGCCAAAAAAAAAAGTCGCCAGTCGTCAAATGGAAAATCCCACCGCCAAGCACGTTTCAAAATCGCCACGTTTGGCGAGAAACCGCCATATATGACAGCCCTGATACCAGTCTCGAAATGTCCTTGGAATTGACGTTGAGACGTCGCTCAGAGCGACCTGTATTGTATGTGGGCCCTCCAGTTTCCTCCGTTTGAAGATTTCGCTTCTGATAGTTTACAGGGGTGTTGCGACTGGCACATCCTGTGAAATATCAAAAGCAGCTCCAGTCTTGGTCAACCCGTCCGCCTGTTCATTTACATAGTTAGTAAGTTCTTCTTTACACTGGTTAACGAGAATGGACTTTGTTTTATGCGACTTTAGCGACATTAAAACCGCCTGGCTATCGGCGAAAATGCGCATTTTGGGCTGGTGACAACAACGGCCTATACATATTTTTTTAAAGACGACGTAAGGCCAGGCTATCACGACAAGTGGTTTTACTACGACGGCTCTACGTGCCATACAGCTTATGCCTATTGGATATTCTGCACGAGCGATTAACGGGCATGGACATCTTACGTGAACTGGCGATTTTATCCCATTAAATTTTTTTTTTTTTTTTTTTTGGGATTTCTTCGCTGATCTATGCGTATAATCCATATGCCAATCGGTCAAATTCCTCCTGATTTTTGAGCCCTAGTCAATGAAAATTTTCATTTCGGGATTTTATAAATATTAAAGTTCCCGAGAATCTGGATTTTGGTAACCCCCAAGGTACCGTGACTTCTTGTTTGGCATCCCTATCCCAAAAATAATAGAAACTATCTTCAGCAACTAAATTATGTTATTACGTTCAATACTTTATAGTTGTCATATTAAACACAAGTTTTGGATTTTATAGTTCTAATATTTGTTTTAGAATTTAATACGACAATTATGTATTTGTTTGTTGATTTAAGGTGCTTTTTGAATTTGTTGGTACATTTATTATTACGGACTTTATTATTTTAATTTTTGATTTTTTTTGTTTGTATTCCAACTGTGTTAAGTTGTGTGTTGGCTGGTGTGGTGATTGTGATGTGTGGTTGGGTTGTACGTTTTATTTAATTTATTTATATAAATTTTTTTGTTAAATGTAAAACAGGTTTTTTGTATTTTTCTGTCAGTCTTATATGTATTTCAGAGCTGGTAAAAGTAAATTAAAACAGAAAATACTTTAAAAATACCGTAATATGGTGTTCAGATTTACATTTTTTATTGAGTTAATTATTCAGTGTTTATTGACGAAATAATCTTTCTGTTCACACATACACAATTTAGTTAGCTCAATTAGCAATTAAGTCAAGCAAAATGTAAACAACTTTTAACATCTTTAAAGAATAATAAAATAAACATCTGGCTTTTGCGCAGACTTAATGGATGGACTTTTGTTTTGTTGACATTTCAGTTGCCAAATGTCAAAACACTTTGTTTAGTAAGTTGTGTTTTGCTCACTAAACACACTTGTGACAGTGTTGCATTTTAATTTTAATTAATATTATAACAATTTCGTATTAATGGAACAATAACTAAATTGAAATTTGTATGGATAATTGAGCTGAATAATGGCATTTAATGCGCAGAACTAAATTAAGGTGCAAATCTGAACACGGTATGATGCTAGTAATAAAATGACTGAACTTTCATTTGACTGAGTTAGTGAAAACATTAACAATTTCCGCCCGTTTTTACCAGAATAACTGCGCGCGAGTGTCAAGGCAGATACAAGTATTCTAAAAAATTGCAATTTTTATCTGGTCATTGGTTGGAAGCATAAAAATAACCGCAAAAGAGTACATTTTTAAAAAGATACAAATTTGCTGACAATTTAAAATTACTGCCATTTTGGGTACTACAAAAGTTTAAACATTCTATTTTTATAGTCGACTAACGCAAGTGGACCAAAAGAATTAAGCAGAAACAATTCTAATGTACCTAAAAACTTTATTAAGAAACAAGTAAAACCAATTGGAATAAGATTTTTAAGCACAGAATAAGTGGTGCCAACTCTCCACAGCTTACGTAATTTACGTAAATTATAACAAAATAGTGTATAAAAGCGGGCTTTCCTACAATAAGTTAAATGTTAATTTAAATCAGTGTTGAAAACTGTCTGCAGCCAAATAAAAAAAAGAATTTACATATGTTTATTAAAAAAATGTTCAAACCTGTTTAAAAAATATTTCCGAAGTCATCCGATTACGAACCCATTATAAAACAGAATAGTATAGGTACATATTTGGATCGTATTATCCATCCCTGGTATTTATGTATGCTCTTGATTAAGCATGCCCTAACAACAACGACAATAGCAGCAGCAATTGCAACAACAAACACGGCAGACACAGTTCAAAGTTATCGTAGACATTTTCGTTCAAATTAAGTAGATACACTCGAAAAAATTAACTGGTTAATTCAAAATATAATGTTAATAATCCAAATTCAAGCTTTTGAAGATAAAATAGCAAAGACTTGTTGGATGACATTACGAGTAAGTTCGAGAGTCTGAATGATTAAAATATTTACAAAACTCTCAATTCGGAAAACCATCTAGAATTACTCTTATAGTAACCAACATACTGACCGCTAGGACGAAAATAAGGCTTATACTTTGCAAAGACCCATTAACTTGCTGTAAAAAAAAATATCAGGAAGCAAAAACTTAAAGATTAAGCAGATATAGAAAAAATAAGCCATGTTTTGTACTAATATTTCGTCTAGCCCAATCAGGAAATGACTTAAAGCACAGCACACTTGTAAGTAACCTTTGTTTAATCCTTGTCTAATAAAAACACAAACACTATCAATGTTCGCTAAGCTGCCTTAGAATATGCGAAAATGGAGCTGAGTGTGGGTAGATATTTTGTTAGGAAATAACAATATTGTAACCGTAAAAAATTTTTTATTTGCAAATCCTTGCCATTTCTTTCTATTCTTTTTCACAAATTCCGAATCCATTTCATTTATTCCGGTTTTTTCCTGATTCTTTTCATTACCTACTATTGCTTGATATTCTCTCCTCTGACTTCCTCGGTCTTACTATTATTTTTTATTTCTTCTTATTTTTTTTAGTTAACTTACTTATATTTAATACAAATACATCACTCCTATTGGAGCTTCTAGCAATTCTTCTTATTGCCGTCTTTTTATTTATATTTCTTCTTCTTATACTTTCAACAAACGATTCTGTTTCTCATTATTCCTTGGGCGGAAATATGTATCTTTTTTTATGTAATAGTTTGTTAAATCGTTTCAACTTTTTCTCTCACTGTATACAATGTTCGTACGTAAGTAAGTTCATTTATTATTTTTTTTTTTTGCTGCTACTTTGCCATTCAGCTTGAATGTGTCTGAAGTGTGTAAAAAGAGTGACTGTATGAACGAAAGAGTGAGTGAGCGAGCGACCGGCCGAGTGTATTCTTTGTTTGGTACAATTTTTTTTTTTTTTAGTTTGAGATGCACATGGAACGGGTATGAGTTGAAGTACACCACCTCAACTGGATAATAAATGTGTATATTTTTTGTTTTGCTTTTTTATAAATTTTATTATTGAACTTTTCGCACCGCGTCATTTACAAAACAAAACTCATATAGAAAATGTAAGAATTGTCTTGTTGTTTTATGAAACTTTATTTGAAAACGTCTTTTTTAAGTCCACAAGAGACGCGACAATATCAGTCGACACTTTTGCCTGCGATTTTTTTATTGATCGTTAAAAAAAGTTCCTTGGAATTTAGAATATTTAAACTATGAGTCATTAGATTTCTTGGACATCATTTATTTGATAACAGATAAAAAAGACTACGTATTCACGATTTCGTTGGCTTAGAGCGAGAAAAGATTATGGCAAGAAAAGGCTTAAGAGATGTTATTTAGTATGTAGCTGCAAATTAATGTTTGCATTTGATATGAATGAAATTTTATAAATGTTGTTTAACAAAATACTATTCATTTCGCTTAAGGGTTATTGAAACTTGAACACACGATTAAGTTTTATTTGAAATACTTTAAAACTCATATATAAATATTTTTTAAATGTCGGAGAACTTAATGCAACATTACCACAATGTGTGTGAGAGTAAAAATGTTGTTTCAGTTAAATAAAATTCACTGAGCCAATTAATATAAATAATTTATTACTATCAGATGGCTTGTTAATAAACAAAAGCTTTGTTGACAAGAACTGATCATTTTGAAACGCAGAAAAATCTCTTTAAAGAGCAATCCAATAAGAACCGGTGTTGCTTAAGGTCGTTTTGAAGCAAACGGTTCAATAACACAGTTGTTTAGGTCCGGTCTGATTTAAACGATGGCTACGATTATGTTAATGTTTAGAGCATAACTCATTAACGATTTACAGACATAGAATTGTGACTTTTAAATACACCACATAAAAGGCCATATGGTGTCAAATCGTACCATCTGAATAAATGTTTTCCAAGCCAAAATATAGTTTCAAAGATCTTCGTTAGGATTGAACTCTCAAATTAGGAATGTCAAACTAAGTTTTGAATCAAGACATTTTTGGGCTTAGAGGTATGTAGTAAAATGCATTTTTTTATATTTTTTTAAAACGTTTTAAAACCACAACTATATTTTGATCGCTTGTATCTTAACTCTACTTTGATTTTTGACGTTCTACGGATAGTCGATACTTCTAGCCGTACCTACCGTACAAGAGCGGCAGGCGGATCGTTTTCTTCCGCTTAACTTTTACTCTGATATGCTATACCTAAACAAGAGTTGTATCACAAGCAGTAGTGTTAACTTTCTTGTTTAACAAAACCCACATAATAGAAATAAAAAAATGAGAACAAAACCGCTAGATTAACAAAAAATAGCTAAATTGCCATTATTTATTAACAATAGCGGCCAACTTTACTATTAAACATTCAGCCTTAAGAAAAGGTTGTTGTTCAAAATGAAGTTAAGATATTGTAGGGCGCTGAGATTGATTATACAAGATGATAGATCTGAAGTAAAATTAAAGATATTAGCCGGTATCCAGTCCATCCAGCACCACGGCGAAATGTTCAGTATAGTGAAAAAGAGGTTTAAGCCACAACGTCTTATCTTGACTAAGAAACTTCCCCATCTATTTATATACACAAAGATCCCCCGGGGGTTGTAGGGATAATCTAAAGGATATTTTACCTTTTGATGTCAAGCCTCTGAGGCAAATCAGGTTAAGGTCAATCCTGAGATCCACCAGGATTTAAATTTTACCAAACAATGACCAATAACTGGCAACAGTTTACGCAGAGAGATATCTGAAGATATCTTCCGTTTTAAAGTCGTACTTCTATTGAGTACTTCGCAACAGAGATATGGCAGAGAAGCCTGACTTTACTGTTTGTGTCTATATACCTATATACCTAGGATGCGATAAAATATCCGAAATGGCAGGGATCTTTAGGGTTTAATGATTCCAAGGAGACCGAAGTTTACCTTAGTATCTAACTGATGGTGTCTCGGTAATCAGTAACCCCCGGCCTATCAATCCGGTCTGATTATTGATGAGGTCACCGTTAGTATGATTTTCAAGATAGTCTTGTCCTTCTCTGAAGAAATACTTTCATAGAGCACGAGGTGGATATGGTTATACCCACATCGCGGGTATAAACTGGGTGCCATTATTCGTAGGGAAGGTCATGTGAAGTGGGCACCTGTTGCGATGTTTAAATCAAGGTTCTGTTGTTATCAGTACGGAAACTGCCTTGAATCAGATTAGGCAGTCTAAGTAAGAAGCTCCTGCCATAAAAAAAACTGGCTAATATCTAAATAAGAAAAGCATTTTTAAAGTATCAAGAGTCATGGAAAAAACTTAGTGAAAGTAAAAAGAATTGTTCATTTAGCAAATAATTCTACCACTTTTTACTTTTTTATTTGATTGCAATACTTAAATACTTTTCGTGTCAAATATTCGTGCAAGGTTTTATATCATTTCAATTCTTACAATTTTTATTTTTAATAATACGTCTTGTTAATTTATAGATTTCCTTAAAAATAGCAACACTTTTGTTAATTACCCACACGTGCAAAAAATACAATTTAAAACGTTAAATTATTTTTAATTTGTAAAGCAAAATATACTAAAGTAAAACAAAGGAAAAAACTGAACAAAAAATAAATAATTGTTTCATTAAACCAATGAAATAAAAAATAATAATGCCATCAGCGTTGATTACGTCATTCGAATGTAATTAGGGTGATTTTAAAAAGAGGTAGTGCACGCTCAATGGGGAAAAACAAATATGTAAGAATTATTGAAATTTGCACTTTGACGGCATAAGACGCACATTTAGGATGCAAAAACTTAAGAATTAGACCCCTCTGTGTCAAACACAAGATGATTTTCCGAATCATTGAGAATCTCATACAGATGCATATATATATATGTATATATGCAAATGAATTAGCTGCCACAAAAACAGAAATTAAAAAAGCTCGAATTCAGATTTTGAAATTCGAAAATGCTAGATCGGTCATAGGAAATACATAAATATATCTATCTGAAACTTGAATCGAAGGGGCAAGCATGCAAATAGAAATAAGTTATTCTAACGCTGGCTTTGCTGTGTCAAAAATGCCGTTTTATTGCTACCAAAATTGATGTTTTTGGTTTTTGTGAAAAAGAATAACCCCCATATTCATAAAAAACATTTCGGGCTTATAAAATGTTTATGAAACGAGTTTTCTGTGAAAATTTGTTCAAAAAACCTTTTATAAATAAAAATGTTTTTATGAATATGGCGGTAAATCTACGATATATAAAAGCCACAATTGGGGGATTGACAAGGTATGCTAGTAAAGGCTAGTTTACACTATTATACTTTGTATTAATACATGTCAAAAACTCAAGTAATATGTAAAATTCTGATAGTGTGAATGCATGTGGGATGAAAATGACAAGTCTTACGAAAAAAAGATTGACATTCCATACGACTTCGTCGTTTTTTGAAAAATTTCTAAACAATAATACTTTTCATTGGATCAGGGTTGCATTTTATTTCATGTTTGTGTGTTGGTGTGAACACAAACTGTTATGATAAATTAGATTTTTTGACAGTCGCAACAAAACTCTCACAAAGTATTATGGAATACGTAAGACTTATGAGATAGTGTAAACTAGCTTTAAGTCATATTTTCCTAATATCCTAATAAAGGGTGTCCCAGTAAGAATGCACTCGTTTATTTTAAAAGAAAGACTCGTATTTTTCACAATTATAACGAGTTGTTCATTTTTAGTAATCGGAATAAACATATGTGACAATTACCAAATTGAAATAATAGTTGCCACGTGGACAAAAATAATACACCAAATGTTAAACCCCTTACTGAGAATATTGTTGCTATATTTTCTAATTAACAAAAAACTTGCGTAGAAATTCCTTTAAAAATAATAATTTTATGTTCCTTACTACACCTGATTTTTCCAAACTTGTAATACAACAAATGTTTTCCACCAAAGCTAAATTTTTTAAAAATTTACAAACATTTTGCTCCAAATATATGCTGCAAGCCATAACAACAGCCAACCGGTAGTGTATAACAATGTTTCAACAGACACTTATGAATCACAATGGAGAAAACTGCCGTTTGTTATATGGAAAGATTTATTTGACGTACAAAAGTTTAATACTTTAAGCTCATTTTGGACTGAAGTTTATGCCGCTGGATCATGGCCATTTTAAGAATTAGCCAAGCTGATATTAACACTGCTTTGTGTAGCAACATGTAATGCTTGCTTTGAACGGGGCGGTTTTTTTGGTAGTGAACCTTATTAAAACAAAAATAAGAAATAGAATGCAAAACGAATTGCTAGAATCATTATTACGAGTAAAATTTAAGGGTATTTAGTGGGGATTTTTGGGGATGAAAAAGAATTGTTTGGGGATTTTAGGGATACAAATTTACGAATTGAGTATACAATTTTGAAAAACATGTAACAGCCCTGGTTTTGCAGACAGTTAAGCTACGGTCACACTTATTAAATATTTGATCAAATAAGCGTAACCCCTACTTTTGTTGATAGTTAGTGAGATTAAAAATAGTCTTAATATCATAAAATAAACTAATTATACTACTAGACATAGCAAAAAACAGTTTTTTGTAAGATGTGGTATTTTAATCCAAATAAATATTGATATTAAGCGAAATGATTTTTTAGTTTGGTTGTTGGTCCCTTTTTTTCGTCAAATATTTGATAAGTCTGACCGTAGCTTAAGTTTGTTTAAAATTTGAAGTTAAAGTAAGTACGTATGTACATTAATTTGTATCCCCCAAATTATTTTTTTTTCATCTCCAAAAATTGCCCACTAAAATAATTTAAATTTTAATTCAAAAACGTTTTAAATATGTAATAAAATTATGGGATTCACAAGGAAGTCATAAAGTCATATGTCTTTGAACAATAACACGAAAAAATATGACTGCTGTGAGCAAGCCCTCATAAGTAAGTGTGATATTTCAAATTTGAGTCAGCTGTTAAAAAAATAACAATGATAAATATTTGAAAGCAGGACACTAAGAACAAGAGCAAAAATAATTATGAATACTTGAACTTTGTATCCCAAAAAAACAATAAACATGGCACAAAAAGTCTTATTAAGGAAACTTTATAGTAGCATTTAAAATATGTATTTTAAAATTGGTCTTTGTTAAATAAAATTTATAGTTCTTGGTCATCCTCGCCTTCATTCTATTAATCACTGTCAAGGTGACTTTGTTTCTTAGAATTAATTTGAACGATTATCTCGTTTTAGAAACTAAACATTAAGGCCTAGCCAGAATGTGAAAAACGTTGCTTAACCAACTGAGCGAATACATGTAAATCATATGTGGCAAGCCATATTAAACTTAGTTAACTTTTTGTTAAGTTTGAACTGTTATTTGCACATTCCATACGGATTCAAATGTTTTTTTTTTATTTTGTTTTTTTTTTTTTTAAATGCATTTGAAAGGCTTTTCGCTTATTTTTGACAGTAGCTTAAGTTTGTTTAGGCACATTCTGGTTAGGCCTTTAGCGTTTAATAAGGGATTTATTATAATATTTATAGCAAAAGTATTGTTACCAATTCAAAACTTATCCGTTCTCACGATGATTTTCTATTCACACGTTTTTTTTTTTTTTTTTAATTTATAAGACAGTTTTCAAAACTCAATACATATAGCCAGAAAAACAAACAATATTTAAACGTAAGGGAGCAAAAGCAAAAACCGGGCTAAATTAAAATAACAAAACTTGCCAAAAATCTGCGTTTTTAGTTTAGAGCCAAACCTTTTTTATCGCGTTTCGGGTACTTTAAAAAAGGCTAAGTTCGCATTACAGCTGAAGCAAGCTCATGCATATTATAGTAAGGCCTTAAGTGTTAAGCAAATAAATTTTCGATGAAAGCATGATTCGTATTAAGATTGCCAAAATTACCTATAACACCATTCATCGTTAATACCGCATAACTGAGATTGTTCACTTTAACACTACAATCAGAGTTGGAAAACTACAAGCATTTGATATACTACATAAAAAAATCATTTTAAATCATCATGTATAATCAAAATCCAATTTGAGAAAGAGTAGGTACAATGTTACTGATAATTCATTATAAATAATCAATAAAATATACAGAAAAAAATATTGCAAATAACAAGAATAAGCAATTAACACTTAACACTTTATTAATTTAATTAAGCCATTAACAAGTATTTTCTTAAAATTAAAAATGAAACACAAAAAAATTGAAACAAAATAAACGAATTTATTTGTTATAAACAGGGAAACGTTAAATGTGCTATTGCAAATATGCAGTTACAATGAAGGCAGAAACATATGTATGTATCCTTTGTTTAAGAGCTTTTTATGAATTTTGGCATCTACCTATTTGGTATGTTTCCCTTTGCAGCATTTTATTGCATACTTTAGTAAAAAGATAGTTTTTTGCATTTTTCGACTTTTTAAAGCATATTTTGATACATGTTTAATTGCTTTTGCAGAAAATAAAAAAATGTTTTTAAGTTCTGGTTAACAGACAGCTTTTATCTTTTAAATATTTATCTGTACCGTGTACACCCAACCAGCGTTGCTGTTTTGGTTACTTTTAACCAAAATTGGTTACTTTTTTTCCAGTGTGTACTTGTGTACTTTTTGGAACACGAACTACCCGCTCCGCTTTTTTAACCCTTAAAATTGTGTGTGTGAGTGATTCTTAAAATTATGTTTGCGCATTTAAAACCAATACTTTTTTCATCTTCTTTTAAATATTTTTTTAACAGACTATCAACTTAACTATAGTAGGTAATACTTTGAAGTGTAGATGACCATTATCTGCTATTCTTAATACTTCATAGGTCTAACTGAAATACTTTTCTAAATAAACGATAAGTGTTTATTTAATGAAAATTCATGTTCTTAAAACTTTAAATAAACAAATAGTAATTATGAATTATTATTATAAATACATAGTCCCATAATCGGGCTCTAAAGCATACTAATTTTATATGAAAATTTTAATATTTTTTTAGATATAAACATAAGATTTATTTTATATATATTAGTATAAAATTTTTTGTAATTTTTGTTATAAAATTCGGTTTAATAGAGAAATATTTGTATAATATTCGTCATAAATTCTTTTATTATAAAAATGTTATTTCCGTCTGGAAAAAAACATATATAAAAGATCTACCGCGTAATTTAGCTCAATTTTGCACTTTGATACGATAACGTACAGCAAGACTTTTAAATTTGTACTTGTAAGAGCTCTTTATAAAAAAGGTTGAAAGATCTAGCTCAAAAAGTTTTTAAAATTTAATTGAAAAATTTCGAAAAATGATGTAGCCAATTGTTCTTTCCAGACCATCGGTAATATACTGTCAAAACTTTAAAAAAAATCGGTCCAGCGGTTTATGAGCCTACAAGATACAAGCGAACACTATTTCTTATTTAGACATACAATTTTTTAACAGAAATACGAATAAAATAGTACTTTTCAAACAAAATAATTATGGTAACTTTTTTTCGCTTTTGGTTACTTAATTTTTACATTTTGGTTACAATTTTTTTTTTGTCGTGGCAACGCTGCATCCAACGTGTTGCTTCAATTTAGTCATCTACATTTATTTTTCACTCAGGTCTGCCAAACATTTTTCCTTGTCCCCAAAAATAAGAAAATAATACCCAAAATACCCAAATTAATAAACAAAACTTTTAAAAATGAAATATTTTTTGTTTTTTTTTTTTTTGTTTCTGACTAAATTTACAATTTTTTTTTGAAAAATAATAAGCAAAATTATAATAAGAAATCCCTAAAAATCCCCAAGTAAAAACTTTTAGTAAAATAATTTTTTTATTCATGTTTTTTAAATCATTTTTATGCGATTCCAGTGAGGAATTACAAGCAGAACAATATGCTGTTTTTGAAGACGAATGAGCCGATTTATAAGAATTTGGAGCTTGTTAATACTTCGATGCATCATAAGTACTTACCAATAGCCCAGCATTCTTTTTCCCAAACTTTATTATATTGTTTTTTATATTTATTTATTATTGGGTAAGACATATTTGCTGGAAAATTGTCTTTAAAAAAATCAAAAATTGTATGTGTTGTTAACGGTTTTAGATTCTTTTTTTTAATTTATTTTTTTAAAAACACTCACTCAAGAATAATAACATATGTTTATCAAGCACCTCGTTCACACTCATCAAAAATGGTAATCTTAATTAAGACCCTTTACACCGTATTAAGGCCCCTATTACGGTTCACAACTCAACTCAGTAGAGTTGTAATTGAGACAATTGGTTGTGATCAGTTTTAATTTTTGTTATATTTTTGTTCACCGCAATATAGCAAAGTTGTAAACCATAATACAAAAATTAAGAAATTACAACTCAACTGAGTTGAGTTGTGAACCGTAGTAGGGGCCTAATTGTTGATAGAAGCAAGATAAAAGTTTTGCTACTTTTTTTTTGATATTTAAAATACGAAACAAAAAAAATAAGCGTAAAAAAAGGGAAATATGTATATGAAAAATGTGAAAAATCCGCGAATTTGGTTTTTAAATCCCCCAAAAAATCCCCAATCCCTAAATGACTCTTTTTGTAATTTTTTTCTCGCATGAAAGCCCCAAGTCTGGCAGCTCTGTTTTCACTCTACAATACAGAGCCTGTCCATGTAAAGTTTACATTTTAAGAAGGGCGACCAAATTTTTAAAAAATATAAAGCTAAATCATGCTTGGAATAGAGCTAAAAAGAGCTAAAGATGGAAATTTATTTCGATATTTTTCATATATTAAATAGTTCTAAGTAAGTTTATATAATATCCTTGGCTTTGTTCTAAAGGTCAATGTCAAAATGCTCATATTTGAAAAAATTACATTTTAATTTTTTTATAAAATTTTTTTATTTATATGTGGCTAAGAAAAATTCCAAACTTAACTTATCAACTTTGACTTAGACATATAATAGATGTGTTCATTTACAAGCAGAAACATGCAACTAGAAAGTAAATTTAAAATTTACAAAATTCTCCCATGTAAGTAAATGAATGCCTTACCAAAAAAAACTAGCAAGATGGCCAGCCATATCGACACTATTCAGATGTAATAAAAGGGATTATTTCGTAATTAATTTAATTGTTTCAAACTATTTGCCGAAAAATATTGTTCTTAAATTTAAGAAAAATAAATATTTTATGTTATTGAAAAACTTTTAATTTAAAAATTTTGAAATTAATTTTTTTAAATATAAATATTAAACAGTTTAAATAATTCTTGCCTTTACTATCAGAGAATTTTCAACCATTTAAAAAAAAAAAGTTGATAAGGCGTTGTCGTGACCGAAGTCGTAGACTTTTGAAATTTTTGTGGACAACGACAATGTAAAACACATAAGTAAAAAAATTTTTAAAACGACTAGTTTTCCACCAAGACAACCCTCTTTTAAAGTTTAGTGTTGATGACAAAAATTAAAAGATTTAATTCTCAGTTCTTTTATATTGTTTGAAGCTTCGAAAATTAAAAAGATCGTAGAATGTTTTGCTAATGTGACTATAACGCACATAATTCGATTTACTTTTGGCTTTGGTGGGCGCTTAAAGATGAAATATATGACAAATATGCTTACATCGCTAAATGGACTATTACTTAAATCCTTTATAAAGACACATTGCATTCACACTATCACACTTTGTCATATTACTTGAGTTTTTGACATGTTTATAGCCTTAAAGTGGCTATAAACTGTTGTGACTATAAACGAAAAGTACTGTATGCCTAAGCTATGCTTTTGTTTAATAATTGATTTGTAGTCTTGCTTTTATCCCTGAAAAATGGAATAGAAATATGTATGTATTTGGTTTTTATAAATCACATTAACTTACTATTTATCCAAGAAATATTTCGAAGTGTAAAGCATTGTACATACGGTGGTCAGATGTTACAATGTTGTCATTAAAATTTACTAAAAATGTCTGGCAACTGTGTGAACATTGTACGCTTTTTTCATTTGTCAGAAAAATTACAACATTGTAAGATCTGACTTTCGTCAGTACGAAGCTTAACTTTTGACAAGAATTTTTAATTTTTTTGAAAAATAGGGTAACTTTTTATTTTTCCCCTGGCAGCTCTGATATGTATGTAAATCAAATCTGCAACAGCGATTTCTTCTGCGCTGCCGTTTAAGTAAATCACACATAATTTTATTTAGATAAACTCTTTTATTTATTTTGAAATATAAATAAGGATTAAATTAAAATTAAAAAAAGGCTAAAAAAAAGCTAAATGCATTGTTGAAAAAAGCCGAAAATAAAGCTAAATTTAACTCGAAAAAAGCTAATATGGTCACACTGATTGTAAACCTTGTGCGCAAAGTAAAAAAAGTTACAATTTTATTATGCTTAAAAAATGCAATCGACAAAAACCAAACACACATAGCCAACAACAAAACGTACAAATGAAAACACAATCTTATCACTGTTGGGATCTGACAATTCTTAAATTGTTCCGTCTCAATGGCAAAATTGTACCAAATTGACATAAATTGTACCAAACCTTCGCTATAAAATAAAGAAGCAAACATAGTAATTCATAACACTTTTTATTCAATAAAATTATAAACAAAACAAGCAAAAAACTATAGTCGGTCAAGCCCGACCATTTGATACCCCACGCCACAGAATATAAAGACTATTTTTGGAACCCATGGACAATAATGGACCAGGCAGAACAAAATTCTGTTAGGAGGTAAAGGTTAATGTGAAATTTCTTTGTTTGACTATTATTTAGATATCTTCACCTATATGAGATTTTCTTGCCCTTAAGTGATTTTAGGATATATATATATATATGTATATTATATGGGACCTATGTTTAATATTGGACCTACCATTTATGATATGGTAGCTATCTTAAAAGTTATTGTAGCCAATTTTTATGTTAATACCAGCATTTACTCTTTCCAAGAGAAGTATAAAAAATATGGACCGATTCCACTAAAATTTGGTAAGACAATTTAGATTGCAATAAAATAAGTTTTGCCCAAATTTAATCCAAATACCAACATAATAAGAGCCTATTAACACAAACACTATTCTGGAAAGAAGTTTGTATGACGGCTATATGAAATTACGAACCACTTTTCACGATTTTTAGGAGGTTTAGTACTATTGAATTGAAAGCAATGTACAAAATTTCATCAAATTACCTTCAAAATTGCAACCTGGGGCCTAATTCTGGCAGTCGTGATGGGGCCTAATTTTGGCATTCGTGATCGAGTACTTTCTCGATTCGAAAGCAATTTTATTTCAGTCGATACTCAACGAATCGAAATTATTTTTTCAGTATTGTGAAACTCAAATTAATGCTTTACAACACTGAAAAAATAATTCCGATTCGTTCAGTATTGACTGAAATAATTAGATTTTAAATTGCTTTCGAATCGAGAAAGTACTCGATCACGAATGCCAAAATTAGGCCCCTGCACTTTGCGCAGAAGGTTACATGGACAAAAACCCAACCATCCTGCAACTACCCGGACTGAGGGACATTGTTAAATCGACTCAGACAGTGATATTGAGTCGATGGGTATACTAAAAGGTGGGTCTAGGACCAATATTTTTTAGTGTTACACCCACCAGCACATATGCATATGTAATACCATCTCCACTATCGAGGTGGGGCAATACAAAATAAAAAGGAATAACAAATTTCACTTTTTTGTCAAAAGCAGACAAAATTGTAGACAGTGTAACAAAAACAAAAGTGGCGATTTGGTTACACTTGATTCCAGGCTTCCTACAGGGATATACTTAGTATAACAGCATAAACACAAATTAACTCTAATGCAATTTTTGGTAGTTCTGGTCAGAGCTGGAGATATGTTAATAAAGTTTTATTACTGAAAAGAAAAGTGAGTTAACCCACCTAAAGGAAATGATAAAACTACGTGGGTATTTTATTTTAATTGTTCCAAAGATAGATGAATTGTATCAGTGTTCCAATTAAGTTTCGATTGTATCAAATTTGGTACAATTGTACCACAAATCCCATCAGTGAATCTAATGATCTCAAAACAAAACAAACAAAAAAACACAACAAAGAGGACATGAGAATAATCAGTGTTGCCAATGAAGAATTTTGAAATTGTACATGACTGTGTCTGAAATAAAAAAAAAGTTACCTTGCTAGAAAGAATTCGCCTTGCGTTACCTTTTTGTTATTTCTTGTTTGCAATTTAATGGTTATATTTACTAAAAAAAAATCAAAGCATACCGATTCCTGAAGTAGAAAAGAAATCGATACACATTTTAAACGGCAGAAGAGCAGTACAAACGTATTTACGTTCAAGCTTAAACAAAAAAGTTCTTAAAATTGGCTGTAAATTGTTCTTTTTAATGGAAACCAATTAATTTCGTTGCTACTATCCTTTATCGATAGTCTTTAAATAATTTACTAAATTAAAATATTAGGAACGAATTTGCAGCACTGGACAAATTTGAAGCAAAATTCAAAATGTTATCAATATGTGCGTTCGTTTACTTTTCCAGTAAAATCCCAGTAAAATCCAGTTGGTGAGTAATATGAAAATCTTACAAATTTTTGTGTACGCGAACGCATTTCAGTAAAATCCAGTACAAATTTGTACAAATTTTGGGGTAAACGAACGCCTCTAATGTAAATAAAACGTCACAAAACTAATGTTACCAATACTTATTAATGAAATTGAGTACTTTACTCAATACATTTATACTAATAATTCTTAATTATTTTTTACATTAATTCAAGCATAAAATTTCTACCAATTAATAATATTTTATAAAAATTAAGAGCAAGAGCGAAAATTTTCGTCAAGGAGATTTTAGTTTGTGAGCTACATATGTATGTATAAAGATCATATATGATATGAAATATTATAGTTCCAAGGCGAATTCATGTAAACGGTGGTGTCGACAAGTAAAAACAACAAAAACACAACAATGTATTTTTTTGTTGCTTTCGTTGATCCATATGTCAAAATCACAAGGAACTTTTGACATTTCTCCTTCTAATTAAGAAAAAAGAGTAGCACAGCTGTGTTTTCAACGCCACCTGAAAAATGAATTCGCCTTGTTATAGTTCCTTATTTAATAATATACCATTTTTGATACAGTTATGTCGATGGTATTTTGAGAGTTTTAGCTTTTTTAGACTGTGTGACATGTCCTTGCTACAATATTTTAATTTTTTTCCATGTCTTCAAAAACTAGTTAACATTCAGACTTTGCATTTTTTGGTGCAAACTTAAGCTACTATTTTAAGTTTAGATATTAAATTAAAATAAAGCTTCATATGTATTTAATTTTAAAAATGTTTACGAATTGTGTTTAAGAAGAACACCAATCTTCCACGAAATATTTCTGTGCGACATGTAGCATATTCTGAATCAGGTTTTTTTGGATTTTATTTATTTTTTTTTTTTTTAATATGGATTTTCCTAAAGAAGTTTCTAATTGGTTGATTTTTTAAAGTAATTTTTGCGTACCAATGAAAAGATATTTTTATGGACTTTCAAGTTATATACTCTTTTGAATACGATCATATAAATAAAAAATGGTGCATAGGTATTAACTTAATTTTCAAACTTTAAAGCGCTATCTGCAAGGTAGGTATGTGATGGAAACCGAACTTAAAAACTACGCTATTTAAAATCAGAAGTATCGTTAAAAGTTGAATTCCAATACATTCTCATCTTATATTCTGTTTGCCTACATTCTTTAAAGTTTTATGTTAACTTTCTTGATTAAGCTGCGTTTCAAACAATAATTAATCCCTATATTCATTAAAATCACTCGAAAAAAATCACACCTTTTAGTAACGACCATTTTAAAAATTATCGATTTTTATCACATACATACTTGTATAGCTTAAAAATATAAGCTTCTTAAGTTCCATTAGTTTTGCCTTGTGGTATTAAATATGTATGTACATAAGTTTCTTGTTTTTAAATCCATTTTTCCCCCAATATGTTTTCATCAAGATGCTTTTTTTTTGTATTCCAAGAATAAAGGATGCATTTTTGTGTGTGCTACCTACGGTTCAATAGTACATAGCAGTGTTCGAAAATAGACACTAAATATCGTTCTTTAGTGTTCGGTTCGGTAGGTTTGTGGAAAACACAAACGCTAATAGTGTTTTACCTGTGTGTTATTATTCGTTTAGCTTTCGTGCGCTATAATTGTTATTTTAATTTCGTAATGCCGCGTATAATAAAGTTTGGGAAAAAGAAAGCTGGGCTATAATGACGCATCGAAGTATTAAATAAATGACGGATACATATACGATGTATTTTTATTGTTAATTTTAAGGATGGCTAAAACCGATTGAACAAGCTCCAAATTCTTATAAATTGGCTCATTCGACTTCAAAAACAGCATATTGTTCTGCTTGTAATTCCTCACTGAAATCGCATAAAAAGTATTTAAAAAATATGCCAGAACCAGTTGCTACAAACAAAATAAAATAATTTTTTTTACTAAACATTTTTATAAGGGATTTCTTAATATTTAAAAAAAATTAAAATTTGGTCAGAAAAAATTTTTTAACTTTTTAAGGTTTTGTTTTTAATTTTGGGTATTAATTTTTTATTTTTTGGGGACAAGGATTACCTGGCAGCCCTGTATAAAATACATTCAGCCATGTCACAGAGTACAATTCCGTTCGGAAACGGAATTCATTCCGTATATTGGTGCTTCAGAAAATGACGAAAAAATGTTTCGGAATGAAACCATTTTTGTTTTCATGAACGGTATGGGAGATGTCTGTATCTGAAAGGCCATAAAACTATCAAAATACACTTTCCATCAACAAACAACTATGTTTTCTTCAATTCCGAACGGAATCATTCCGAACGGAATTGTGCTCTGTGACATGGCCCATAAATTGCATTTATATCCATGGTGGAATAAACAGGTGGCAGCACTACGCCAGAAGACGATTTTTTGCTCTTGCATTGTTTGTCTAGGTTTATGTCAAAGTTTTGTTTTTGTTTACAAAAAGTTCACGTTTTGTGCTGTGATTATTGTGTTTTACTAAAGTTTTTGATAATATTAAATTAAAATAAATAAGATATTGACCATAATAAAATAAAAATTGCCTAAAAATTTATTTATTTCATCACGTTCAGCGGCACGCTTTGATTTTCGTTTCAAGTATTTTTTGACGTAAACGGTGATGTAATTTCCATTTTTGTTGTAAATTTGTATTTGTTGCCGTAACGATGCCACCTGCTTATTCCACCATGTTTATATCCTTTTTTACCTTTTTTACCTTTTTACCTTATTTACTTTTTGTAACACCTCTTTAATTTTTAATAAACGCACTTAAAAAAAACAACTTTGTTTCACTTTTACTTTAAACTGCTTAATATGTACATATGTATAAACATTTGTATTTGCTTTTTTTAACATTACTAATTATTTTTAAATAAGAGTTACATATTATATTTTATCTATTTGTCCCGCGAGACATTTAAATATCTTGTTTTTTTAATGATTTTTAAAATAAATAAATCTGGCAGCCCAAATTGTATGTACTTGTAATTAAAAAAACACTAAAGAACATAATGTATGTCTCAGAACTATACAATTGTTCTGTTTTTAACGAAGAACAGAACATTATATAATGTTCGGTTCTTTTTTGAAAATAGTTAGGAACGGTATTAAGAACTGTGTATGTCTACACAAACACTAAAAAAATAGATTTCGTTCCTGGGTGTGTGAGCCGAACGCTAAATAATGTACTGTTTATTTTCGAACACTGGTATAAAGTGTGCAAAAGCAAGATAATACAAAACTTTCTTTTAAAAATTAATAATACAGAAAAAAACAAACACCTACTAAAAGTGAAAAATCATAATTTCTAAATATTAAAAATTCATCATTAGAGAAAACAAATCATCAAATTATATTTTTGTCATAAAATCATCAAAAGTATGATAAAATCGTCGTTCTGGCAACGCTGAATAATGAAAGAATAAAAATGTTTTATTTGGATGGATATTTTATAAGAATTTTGTTTAAGCTTCTTTGACATTAACAATTAAATTTAAAAGAAATACATTAAAAAATACATACACAAATAACAAAAATAATTGCAACTACTTACATTATTTTCTTTTGTTAATGCAAAATCATTATTGCACTTTGAGCAGCAGATACATTAGTTAATTGCAAATTATTTTAAATAAAACACACGATTTTAATGAGGAAAATTTTTATTTTCTTTATACTTTTGACACTCGTTTGTGCACACAATAAATGTTTTTCTTTCGACTTTTGACAGCTAAAGCTGCAGATGAAAACTGTAAATCCACATAATTTTAATTTTTTGTGATCTTTTTTGAAAACACAAGCACAAATTAATTACAATTTCTTTAATTATTCTACTTAACAAACTCAAATATTTTTTAACACATTTTATAAAAAACTTTGTTTTTATTTATAATTTGTTTGCTACCAAGCTCAATTTTTACAAGAGACGCCACTTTGTATGTCAACTTCGTTTTCCTTTATTTGTTTAAAATGCTTCAACTTTCTTTTATTTTGATTTTTACGAAAATAATAATTTGTTTTTAAACACCGCGCGTTAGTTTCTTAAACAAAATAGAATTTTCATCGAAAACACACACAATTTCTTTTTGTTGTTTTACAAATAAAAGTAGTGGAGGAAGAAGCAAAAATACACCAACAAACACTCATAGAAGAAGTTGGAATAAAATAAAAAAACGTTAAATAAACCGCCGTCGTTGTTGCTTCTGTCGTTGTCCGTCACACATGTTACGCTTAGACATTTTTCCAACGAACTAAATGTTTGGGGGGTAATTTTATTGTTTTTTATTTTGTTTTTTCGTTCGTGTATTTCTTTCAGTGTTACCAGCAGCAATATTCAATATTTAACTTGAGATAAAGTAAAAATACCCGATTTAAATGAAGTTACACCTGATATCGAAATAAATTAAGCGAGGTCAAAATAAGTCATACTACATAAATTCATATAGTAACTTAAATAAATTAAAAAATATAACATTAAAATTTTTAATATTTTTAATTAGGCTTAAGTTCATTAAATTTAATTTTCATTAAATTATTTTTATGAAGAAAGGTGTTTTTACAACATGAAAATTAATTAAAATTGTTATTGATAATCTTTCATTTTTGACCGTGGCCGGGATTCGAACCGCGGCCGGCAGGTTACCATGACATGTTTCGATCGCAACCACTCGATCTTCTCAAATGGATTTGCCGTTTTACACTCGCAGCTATCGAAGGCTGCTGACGTCAATAGTCAAACATCAATCCTTAAACCAAATTGTATTTTAACCTTTGGTAGATCGAAGTTTGCTTTTTTTTTTGAATGATTATCTATTTTAATTGATTTTACATGTTCTTCCTTACTTCTGTTTTTTCGTACTTTTGTCAAGAATTTTTCTTGAAGTCCAAAGTACATTTTTTGTTTTTTTTTTTTTTCATTTTTGTCTTTCTTTTTCTTGTTGACCTTTTTCAGCACAACTTGAAGGACAAATGAACACATAGAGCTCGTGCCTTAGCTTTTAACAATAATTAGTATTGTGGTTATTTTGTTGAACTATTTATGGTTTTTAATCCAAATTTTTAATATTTTTAATTAGGCTTAAGTTCATTAAATTTAATTTTCATTAAATTATTTTTATGAAGAAAGGTGTTTTTACAACATGAAAATTAATTAAAATTGTTATTGATAATCTTTCATTTTTGACCGTGGCCGGGATTCGAACCGCGGCCGGCAGGTTACCATGACATGTTTCGATCGCAACCACTCGATCTTCTCAAATGGATTTGCCGTTTTACACTCGCAGCTATCGAAGGCTGCTGACGTCAATAGTCAAACATCAATCCTTAAACCAAATTGTATTTTAACCTTTGGTAGATCGAAGTTTGCTTTTTTTTGAATGATTATCTATTTTAATTGATTTTACATGTTCTTCCTTACTTCTGTTTTTTCGTACTTTTGTCAAGAATTTTTCTTGAAGTCCAAAGTACATTTTTTGTTTTTTTTTTTTTCATTTTTGTCTTTCTTTTTCTTGTTGACCTTTTTCAGCACAACTTGAAGGACAAATGAACACATAGAGCTCGTGCCTTAGCTTTTAACAATAATTAGTATTGTGGTTATTTTGTTGAACTATTTATGGTTTTTAATCCAAATTTTTAATATTTTTAATTAGGCTTAAGTTCATTAAATTTAATTTTCATTAAATTATTTTTATGAAGAAAGGTGTTTTTACAACATGAAAATTAATTAAAATTGTTATTGATAATCTTTCATTTTTGACCGTGGCCGGGATTCGAACCGCGGCCGGCAGGTTACCATGACATGTTTCGATCGCAACCACTCGATCTTCTCAAATGGATTTGCCGTTTTACACTCGCAGCTATCGAAGGCTGCTGACGTCAATAGTCAAACATCAATCCTTAAACCAAATTGTATTTTAACCTTTGGTAGATCGAAGTTTGCTTTTTTTTTGAATGATTATCTATTTTAATTGATTTTACATGTTCTTCCTTACTTCTGTTTTTTCGTACTTTTGTCAAGAATTTTTCTTGAAGTCCAAAGTACATTTTTTGTTTTTTTTTTTTCATTTTTGTCTTTCTTTTTCTTGTTGACCTTTTTCAGCACAACTTGAAGGACAAATGAACACATAGAGCTCGTGCCTTAGCTTTTAACAATAATTAGTATTGTGGTTATTTTGTTGAACTATTTATGGTTTTTAATCCAAATTTTTAATATTTTTAATTAGGCTTAAGTTCATTAAATTTAATTTTCATTAAATTATTTTTATGAAGAAAGGTGTTTTTACAACATGAAAATTAATTAAAATTGTTATTGATAATCTTTCATTTTTGACCGTGGCCGGGATTCGAACCGCGGCCGGCAGGTTACCATGACATGTTTCGATCGCAACCACTCGATCTTCTCAAATGGATTTGCCGTTTTACACTCGCAGCTATCGAAGGCTGCTGACGTCAATAGTCAAACATCAATCCTTAAACCAAATTGTATTTTAACCTTTGGTAGATCGAAGTTTGCTTTTTTTTGAATGATTATCTATTTTAATTGATTTTACATGTTCTTCCTTACTTCTGTTTTTTCGTACTTTTGTCAAGAATTTTTCTTGAAGTCCAAAGTACATTTTTTGTTTTTTTTTTTCCTTTTTGTCTTTCTTTTTCTTGTTGACCTTTTTCAGCACAACTTGAAGGACAAATGAACACATAGAGCTCGTGCCTTAGCTTTTAACAATAATTAGTATTGTGGTTATTTTGTTGAACTATTTATGGTTTTTAATCCAAATTTTTAATATTTTTAATTAGGCTTAAGTTCATTAAATTTAATTTTCATTAAATTATTTTTATGAAGAAAGGTGTTTTTACAACATGAAAATTAATTAAAATTGTTATTGATAATCTTTCATTTTTGACCGTGGCCGGGATTCGAACCGCGGCCGGCAGGTTACCATGACATGTTTCGATCGCAACCACTCGATCTTCTCAAATGGATTTGCCGTTTTACACTCGCAGCTATCGAAGGCTGCTGACGTCAATAGTCAAACATCAATCCTTAAACCAAATTGTATTTTAACCTTTGGTAGATCGAAGTTTGCTTTTTTTTGAATGATTATCTATTTTAATTGATTTTACATGTTCTTCCTTACTTCTGTTTTTTCGTACTTTTGTCAAGAATTTTTCTTGAAGTCCAAAGTACATTTTTTGTTTTTTTTTTTTTTCATTTTTGTCTTTCTTTTTCTTGTTGACCTTTTTCAGCACAACTTGAAGGACAAATGAACACATAGAGCTCGTGCCTTAGCTTTTAACAATAATTAGTATTGTGGTTATTTTGTTGAACTATTTATGGTTTTTAATCCAAATTTTTAATATTTTTAATTAGGCTTAAGTTCATTAAATTTAATTTTCATTAAATTATTTTTATGAAGAAAGGTGTTTTTACAACATGAAAATTAATTAAAATTGTTATTGATAATCTTTCATTTTTGACCGTGGCCGGGATTCGAACCGCGGCCGGCAGGTTACCATGACATGTTTCGATCGCAACCACTCGATCTTCTCAAATGGATTTGCCGTTTTACACTCGCAGCTATCGAAGGCTGCTGACGTCAATAGTCAAACATCAATCCTTAAACCAAATTGTATTTTAACCTTTGGTAGATCGAAGTTTGCTTTTTTTTGAATGATTATCTATTTTAATTGATTTTACATGTTCTTCCTTACTTCTGTTTTTTCGTACTTTTGTCAAGAATTTTTCTTGAAGTCCAAAGTACATTTTTTGTTTTTTTTTTTTCATTTTTGTCTTTCTTTTTCTTGTTGACCTTTTTCAGCACAACTTGAAGGACAAATGAACACATAGAGCTCGTGCCTTAGCTTTTAACAATAATTAGTATTGTGGTTATTTTGTTGAACTATTTATGGTTTTTAATCCAAATTTTTAATATTTTTAATTAGGCTTAAGTTCATTAAATTTAATTTTCATTAAATTATTTTTATGAAGAAAGGTGTTTTTACAACATGAAAATTAATTAAAATTGTTATTGATAATCTTTCATTTTTGACCGTGGCCGGGATTCGAACCGCGGCCGGCAGGTTACCATGACATGTTTCGATCGCAACCACTCGATCTTCTCAAATGGATTTGCCGTTTTACACTCGCAGCTATCGAAGGCTGCTGACGTCAATAGTCAAACATCAATCCTTAAACCAAATTGTATTTTAACCTTTGGTAGATCGAAGTTTGCTTTTTTTTTTGAATGATTATCTATTTTAATTGATTTTACATGTTCTTCCTTACTTCTGTTTTTTCGTACTTTTGTCAAGAATTTTTCTTGAAGTCCAAAGTACATTTTTTGTTTTTTTTTTTTCATTTTTGTCTTTCTTTTTCTTGTTGACCTTTTTCAGCACAACTTGAAGGACAAATGAACACATAGAGCTCGTGCCTTAGCTTTTAACAATAATTAGTATTGTGGTTATTTTGTTGAACTATTTATGGTTTTTAATCCAAATTTTTAATATTTTTAATTAGGCTTAAGTTCATTAAATTTAATTTTCATTAAATTATTTTTATGAAGAAAGGTGTTTTTACAACATGAAAATTAATTAAAATTGTTATTGATAATCTTTCATTTTTGACCGTGGCCGGGATTCGAACCGCGGCCGGCAGGTTACCATGACATGTTTCGATCGCAACCACTCGATCTTCTCAAATGGATTTGCCGTTTTACACTCGCAGCTATCGAAGGCTGCTGACGTCAATAGTCAAACATCAATCCTTAAACCAAATTGTATTTTAACCTTTGGTAGATCGAAGTTTGCTTTTTTTTGAATGATTATCTATTTTAATTGATTTTACATGTTCTTCCTTACTTCTGTTTTTTCGTACTTTTGTCAAGAATTTTTCTTGAAGTCCAAAGTACATTTTTTGTTTTTTTTTTTTTCATTTTTGTCTTTCTTTTTCTTGTTGACCTTTTTCAGCACAACTTGAAGGACAAATGAACACATAGAGCTCGTGCCTTAGCTTTTAACAATAATTAGTATTGTGGTTATTTTGTTGAACTATTTATGGTTTTTAATCCAAATTTTTAATATTTTTAATTAGGCTTAAGTTCATTAAATTTAATTTTCATTAAATTATTTTTATGAAGAAAGGTGTTTTTACAACATGAAAATTAATTAAAATTGTTATTGATAATCTTTCATTTTTGACCGTGGCCGGGATTCGAACCGCGGCCGGCAGGTTACCATGACATGTTTCGATCGCAACCACTCGATCTTCTCAAATGGATTTGCCGTTTTACACTCGCAGCTATCGAAGGCTGCTGACGTCAATAGTCAAACATCAATCCTTAAACCAAATTGTATTTTAACCTTTGGTAGATCGAAGTTTGCTTTTTTTTGAATGATTATCTATTTTAATTGATTTTACATGTTCTTCCTTACTTCTGTTTTTTCGTACTTTTGTCAAGAATTTTTCTTGAAGTCCAAAGTACATTTTTTGTTTTTTTTTTTTTTCATTTTTGTCTTTCTTTTTCTTGTTGACCTTTTTCAGCACAACTTGAAGGACAAATGAACACATAGAGCTCGTGCCTTAGCTTTTAACAATAATTAGTATTGTGGTTATTTTGTTGAACTATTTATGGTTTTTAATCCAAATTTTTAATATTTTTAATTAGGCTTAAGTTCATTAAATTTAATTTTCATTAAATTATTTTTATGAAGAAAGGTGTTTTTACAACATGAAAATTAATTAAAATTGTTATTGATAATCTAATCCCGGCCACGGTCAAAAATGAAAGATTATCAATAACAATTTTAATTAATTTTCATGTTGTAAAAACACCTTTCTTCATAAAAATAATTTAATGAAAATTAAATTTAATGAACTTAAGCCTAATTAAAAATATTAAAAATTTGGATTAAAAACCATAAATAGTTCAACAAAATAACCACAATACTAATTATTGTTAAAAGCTAAGGCACGAGCTCTATGTGTTCATTTGTCCTTCAAGTTGTGCTGAAAAAGGTCAACAAGAAAAAGAAAGACAAAAATGAAAAAAAAACAAAAAATGTACTTTGGACTTCAAGAAAAATTCTTGACAAAAGTACGAAAAAACAGAAGTAAGGAAGAACATGTAAAATCAATTAAAATAGATAATCATTCAAAAAAAAGCAAACTTCGATCTACCAAAGGTTAAAATACAATTTGGTTTAAGGATTGATGTTTGACTATTGACGTCAGCAGCCTTCGATAGCTGCGAGTGTAAAACGGCAAATCCATTTGAGAAGATCGAGTGGTTGCGATCGAAACATGTCATGGTAACCTGCCGGCCGCGGTTCGAATCCCGGCCACGGTCAAAAATGAAAGATTATCAATAACAATTTTAATTAATTTTCATGTTGTAAAAACACCTTTCTTCATAAAAATAATTTAATGAAAATTAAATTTAATGAACTTAAGCCTAATTAAAAATATTAAAAATTTGGATTAAAAACCATAAATAGTTCAACAAAATAACCACAATACTAATTATTGTTAAAAGCTAAGGCACGAGCTCTATGTGTTCATTTGTCCTTCAAGTTGTGCTGAAAAAGGTCAACAAGAAAAAGAAAGACAAAAATGAAAAAAAAAAAAACAAAAAATGTACTTTGGACTTCAAGAAAAATTCTTGACAAAAGTACGAAAAAACAGAAGTAAGGAAGAACATGTAAAATCAATTAAAATAGATAATCATTCAAAAAAAAAAAGCAAACTTCGATCTACCAAAGGTTAAAATACAATTTGGTTTAAGGATTGATGTTTGACTATTGACGTCAGCAGCCTTCGATAGCTGCGAGTGTAAAACGGCAAATCCATTTGAGAAGATCGAGTGGTTGCGATCGAAACATGTCATGGTAACCTGCCGGCCGCGGTTCGAATCCCGGCCACGGTCAAAAATGAAAGATTATCAATAACAATTTTAATTAATTTTCATGTTGTAAAAACACCTTTCTTCATAAAAATAATTTAATGAAAATTAAATTTAATGAACTTAAGCCTAATTAAAAATATTAAAAATTTGGATTAAAAACCATAAATAGTTCAACAAAATAACCACAATACTAATTATTGTTAAAAGCTAAGGCACGAGCTCTATGTGTTCATTTGTCCTTCAAGTTGTGCTGAAAAAGGTCAACAAGAAAAAGAAAGACAAAAATGAAAAAAAAAAAAACAAAAAATGTACTTTGGACTTCAAGAAAAATTCTTGACAAAAGTACGAAAAAACAGAAGTAAGGAAGAACATGTAAAATCAATTAAAATAGATAATCATTCAAAAAAAAGCAAACTTCGATCTACCAAAGGTTAAAATACAATTTGGTTTAAGGATTGATGTTTGACTATTGACGTCAGCAGCCTTCGATAGCTGCGAGTGTAAAACGGCAAATCCATTTGAGAAGATCGAGTGGTTGCGATCGAAACATGTCATGGTAACCTGCCGGCCGCGGTTCGAATCCCGGCCACGGTCAAAAATGAAAGATTATCAATAACAATTTTAATTAATTTTCATGTTGTAAAAACACCTTTCTTCATAAAAATAATTTAATGAAAATTAAATTTAATGAACTTAAGCCTAATTAAAAATATTAAAAATTTGGATTAAAAACCATAAATAGTTCAACAAAATAACCACAATACTAATTATTGTTAAAAGCTAAGGCACGAGCTCTATGTGTTCATTTGTCCTTCAAGTTGTGCTGAAAAAGGTCAACAAGAAAAAGAAAGACAAAAATGAAAAAAAAAAAAACAAAAAATGTACTTTGGACTTCAAGAAAAATTCTTGACAAAAGTACGAAAAAACAGAAGTAAGGAAGAACATGTAAAATCAATTAAAATAGATAATCATTCAAAAAAAAGCAAACTTCGATCTACCAAAGGTTAAAATACAATTTGGTTTAAGGATTGATGTTTGACTATTGACGTCAGCAGCCTTCGATAGCTGCGAGTGTAAAACGGCAAATCCATTTGAGAAGATCGAGTGGTTGCGATCGAAACATGTCATGGTAACCTGCCGGCCGCGGTTCGAATCCCGGCCACGGTCAAAAATGAAAGATTATCAATAACAATTTTAATTAATTTTCATGTTGTAAAAACACCTTTCTTCATAAAAATAATTTAATGAAAATTAAATTTAATGAACTTAAGCCTAATTAAAAATATTAAAAATTTGGATTAAAAACCATAAATAGTTCAACAAAATAACCACAATACTAATTATAACATTAAAAACTTAAATTAATAAAAACATTTTAAGAAGTATAGTCGGTCAAACCCAACCATATGATCCCCTACACCACAGTATTTAATGAGGACATATGTTGAATTCTGTGGCACGACATAGTAGTTTGCGTAATTTTTATCTGATATAAGTTATAGTTATAACCTTAGTTTTAATAACTTTTTTCAATAAGCTTCGGGTTCATGAAAATCTTTTCTTAAAAAGAAACAATATCTTTGGTTTGGAATAGAGTTTCTGCGCTGGAAGGGAATCCCGGGCCATTTTTTTTTTAAATTAATCCCGGGAAATTTTTTTTCGGGAATTTCAAATTAAATTTTTTGGAAATTTTATTTGTTAGCATCGTTAAAATCAAAGACGAGCAATAAAAATACATATATTCTTTACTAAAAACTACCTACAGATCGAAATAAATAAACGATCTCTTTAAATGCTGATAAAATGCCTAAAAAGCTTCTTGAAGTAGAAAATGAAAATGTACACGATACACCATCACAAACACTAGATGAACCATCTACTATCTTTCAAGAACACATTGAGGAGGACTTAAATGTAAAGAAAATACAAAAGCCTGAAAATATCTTAAAAAAAGAATTTGACATCTATGAAGTCACGGGTAACGGGTAATACTAAAAATACTAAAAAAATTGTTCTTTAAAGAAAATTAATTTTACCAAGTTGCTATTAATAATAACTACTAAGTATTAATAAGTTTTAATAATTCGTGATCTCCAAAAAAAAAAATATATATAAATATATACTATATATATATACAGGACTGTTCTGAAAATCACATTTTGTGAAAGTGACTTGAAATCACATGAAAGGTGCTCTGGGCATATTATTTGTGATTTCAAAACGTTCAGCTACGTAAACAACTTTTTGAAATCACTTTGTTAAAGTCATATATTTATTAAAATCGTAAAAGCTGTAAAGAATCACAGGAAAAAATCGCTTATATCGCGAACAGGCTAAAATTCGCGAAAAATTCCAAACTTATAAACAAACCCTCAAATTTGTTTGAAATCGCAAAACGGGGTAAAAAAAACAGTGTCGGATAATAACAAAAAAAAAATTGCAAAAAAGCGAAAAATTGCGAACATTTTTAATAATTCAAACAAGCCATAAAATTGATTAAAAGTCCCTAAAACTAAAAGGAATGGCAAAAATTCGCAAAAATTTGCCAACTGCGGCATGATAGCAAAGTCTACTATTTATAATAAATCGTTAAAGCTGTAAAGAATCAGAAAACTTACAGGAACAAATCGCTTCTATCGCGAACATGGCTTAAATTAGCAAAAAATTGCAAAATTTTAAACAAACCCTACAACTAATTTGAGATCGCTAAATCGGTAAAAAGAAACAAATTGTCAAATATAACATAAAAAACGTTAAAAAATTAGTTATAATTTCAAACAACAAACTTATTGTGTTGACTTGTGCTTTCGACTATTGAAAATCATACCGAAAAACACAAAAACGATGTGATTTTAAAAGCACATGTGATTTGAAATCACGTGATTTTCAGAACAGGCCTGTATCATATATAATATGTATGTATACATATACATATAATATGAATGTAACAATTTATAACAAATGTCAAAATTTTACTTTATGCAGATGATATAGTTCTACTTTCGGATTCACCTGTGGATATGCAGCAAATGATTGATGCTTTATATGCTTACTGCTCTAGTTGGAGCCTAAAAGTAAATTTAGATAAGTCTAAAATTCTCATATTTCGAACAGCCACACGATTACCCTCTACCTTGAAATGGCATTATGGAGCTCAAGATATAGAAATCATTAATAACTACAAATATCTTGGAATTATAACTGCATATAATTTATCTTTCAAGAAACATCTGACTGGCAAGCTTTCTGACTCGAAGTTAGCAATAAACTCGGCATGGTCAAAATATATATTAAATCCACAAATATCGCAAAATAATAAAATAAAAGTCTTTCATGTTGCTTCCAGATCTATAATGTTTTACGCTGCACAAATATGGGGATACGAAAAATATGACGAAGTCGAAAAACTATATCGGTTTTTTATTAAAAAAATGCTTTACTTGCCCGCCAATACTCCCAATTACATGTTGCACTTGGAAACTGATCACGATTCACTATATCTAACTACTCTCAAACTACTATATTGAGTCTAAATCGCAATAGCTTACCTCGAATCTTGGCCAAAAGTATCATAGCACAAAATGTATGCTGGGCAAAGAAGTGGTCTGATCTCTGTATTTATCTGGGATTCTCCCCTCCTGACTCTGGCCAGCCTTTATGTGCCTATTGGAAATCTATTTTAAACCTACTTAGAAGTAAAGAACGCGAAAATTACATTTTAAATGCAACAAACTCACAGCATCATGATCTCTACTCACAACTTAATTTTAATGGTCCGGCTTCTCTCTCCGCAAATTTATCCTCAAGTATCTCAAGTGTTATAATTAAAGCAAGGGGTGGACTACTAAACTTAAACGCTAGAAGCTTTTGTAACAACTCTACTACTTTATGTACTTTATATAATCTTTGTGAACCTGAGCACACTTTTCACTTTATTGGTGTGTGCCCAATTTTTAATCACTTCAGGATCAGCTTCCTTGGGAAACAACAATGAGGTGCTAAATATGCTAAATGGGCTCAATTACAACAACCTATACAAATACATAAAAGTTTGCTTAAACTATAGAAAACTAATTGTAAATGAATTTGATTCCCAAGTTTGAATTTTTTAGCAACAATGAATTATTATAATAACAATGCTAATCAGGCTTACAACAAAATGTTCAGCCTAATATAGATATGTATTAAAAAACAATTAAATTATGAAAAAAAAAAATATTTATGTACATATTATATTAACATTTATCTATTAATAAAATAATAAATAATAATATATGTATATTTTTTAAAAAAGTAAAAACTTATGTCTTGAACTCTTTTAATGAAATCATTGTTTTATTCTAAGATTCCCGGGGATGAGATTTTTTTGTTTCATTTCCCGGGAATAGAAAAAGTCCGGGATATTAGAAACCCTAGTTTGGAATCATGTGCATCTTTTGATCATTAATACATTAAGTCTTATTAACTTCATCACTTAATTAATTAAATTTTTATATTGTTTGTTTTATAACGAAGAATTTTAAATTACACCTGATCTTTACCTAAACTAAATTAACCACGCTCTACCCACGACAGTAAAAATTAAACCGGATTCAGGTAATTACCCACAAAGTGGCAGCACTGGTTTCTTTTCGTTATGTTTAGTGTGAGTGTGTGTGACTATGTCGCGTTCACTTGCATGAGTGTGATGTTGCAGAGGTTGGTTGAGAGAGTGTGTTGGATAGCCAGCAGAAACAAAAACAACTACTAAAAGTTTGTTGGCTGTGTTTTGTTGTGTCGAACATTTATGAAAATGTGTTTTTGTTAATTTTCAGATAAAATGGACAGAGAGATGGTGCAAAACTCAAAATACAATTGGATTTTGCCAACAAGTGTCATAAAAAAACAAATGCATAATGGGTTCATTTATACTACATACTTATTATTAATTAAAATAAAATTTAACTGATTATTTTTTTCATAAGCCTATCATATCACTAATAATGGCTAGATAAGTGCCAGTTTACATAGTCCAATTTTTGTCGCTGCAATTCTGAAACCCTGCGACCAAAATTTTTCATCAGAAGAAGTTTTGTGCCAGATTTTTAAATAATTATTAATTAAAATTTAAATTAATTTAGTGAAACAATTTTTGAAGATGAAAAAAAAGTTATTTTGGGATACAAAACGAAAGGGGCACTGTCATAAACAAGTTTTTATGTAATAATCAGGGAAACCATAAATCTGTGGTTTTCACGAATAATCGCGTAAGTTATAAAACCAAACTTTTCAGGAGAGCAAAAACAATTATTTTTTTCAATTGCGGCTTCTTTACTATCCTCTTAACAGTGACATTCTACGTATTATACATAGTTTTCATGAAAAAATCCTCACAGGATTACAATCTGTAAAAGGATTAAAAATGCATATGTTTGATTGACTCATTAAGTGTGTGCAATATAACATCATATCTCCACATAAGTTCTTTTTTGTGATAATAAATGTTATCATTTTAATCACACATGACGACTTACGTTGTTATTTTTAGCACACAAGTTGGCGACATATTCAGAGTTTTTGATACATATAGCACAACGTATGGACTTAAAATTACAAACAACCGCTCATCTGCTGTTGTTGCAACTAAAGAAGTCAACAATAAACGCACATGTACATATAAGTTGTTATTAATAGAAAAATTTTCAAAAAATACTTTCATATTTTTTGCACGAATAACAACATAACATCACATATGCTTTTTATTTGGAAACATATTCAGCAATTTTATAATTTTTGGCGATGTATGTCGACATAAATCGTTATAATAGCAAAATATTTTATTAAACAGTTAACTTAAGTTGTTTTTAGCAGAAAAAATTAATAATACTACATTATATTCTAAAAAGCTTAATACCTATAAAAACCTAATGCAAAATGTAGCACTTTGACATCATTATCTCAATTTCGGTAAAAACCGACTTACGCGATTATTCGTGAAAACCACAGAAATATGCAATTGCATGTTTTTCCTTGTGCGACCAATGAAGGCAGAAACAATATATTCGTCCGTTTTAGAGCTTTTTATGAATTTTGGTATCGATTTGTTAGTGCATATTTTGGCATATTTTACCGTTTGCAGCATTTTTTTTACATAATTTAGTTAAAAGAGCTTTTTTGCAGCATTTGTTATAGTTTATAGCACATATTTTGATACGTTTTAGAGTTTGTTTCGGTGCCTACAAGAGCTTTCGCAATAAATAATTTTTTTTTGGCGAACTTCCGTTTTAAATATCTATCTGTAACTCAACGTGTTACTTCAATTTCTCCAACACTTTTTAAAGTCATCTAACGATGTCCATCCGTCCGTCTGGCTAGTTATCTGTGCGTTAACATTGTGCGCAAAGTACAAATTGCAATCTTGTAGATAATTTGAGCAATTTTGGTAAATACATTTTAATTGTACTAAGGACGAAGTCTTTGTAAATGGTGAGAATCGGTCTATAATTTCACATATTCCCCATAAAAACTTCTTTCCAAATAATACTCTTTGTGTCCGTTAATTATCTTGTTATGTTGATATTTAGATTAAATTCGCCCCAAAAATCTCAAAAATTCGTCTGTAAATACTATGGTGTTTGGGCTTTACCGATTATAATTTTAAGGTTAATAAATTGTTGAATATTTTGCTTTAAAATTAGCAATTTTAAACTTTTTGGGGCATATTTTTAACAGTTTTCAGAGCATATTTTCAGGTTGTTATTGCATATTTAATGCGCATAAACGCTTTTTTAGAGCATATTTCTGGTTTCCCTGGTATTAATTAACCTATTTTATTTTTAAAATAGAAAACTTAAATGGAGCTGTTAATAAATTGTTGAATATTTGGTTTTAAAATTAGCAATTTTAAACTTTTTGGGGCATATTTTTAACAGTTTTCAGGGCATATTTTCAAGTTTCGACTGCATATTTAATGCGCATAAAGCGCTTTTTTAGATCATATTTCTGGTTTCCTTGGTAACAATTAGCCTATTTTATTTTTAAAATAGAAAACTTAAATGGAACCGTTAATAAATTGTTGAATATTTTGTTTTAATATTAGCAATTTTAAATTTTTTGGGGCATATTTTTAACAGTTTTCAGGGCATATTTTGCAGTTGTTACTGCATATTTAATGCGTATAAACGCTTTTTTAGAGCATATTTCGGGTTTCCCTGGTAATAATTAACCTATTTTGTTTTTAAAAAAAATAAAATCGTATTAATTTCAACTGTATAAAATCAATACTCATTTACATCTGCTAGTTACTCAATTAACTGTGAAAATTGATAATCCAGATTGCTTTCGGTCCCGTCCAAGACGGATAATCCAGATCTCACTGTATCATAAAAAAATAAATACTTCTATCAAAGCAACTTCACAACAAGTACAATGCCGCAGAGTGTTATGCTGGTTGTACATTTTTCTTGTATTGAGTTTGACATTTAGAATACATGTAATACCTACGTATCAAAGGGATAGCTGACATAGCCATTGTCACCACAGAGCATACCGAGAGAAAAAGGTGACGCAAGAAAAATGCCCAAATCATTTGCGAGGACAGCTTTCGAACAAAGGGAAAGAAAACGGTTTTATATATATTTTTAAAAGCTTTTAAATGATACCAATATTGTCCATATACGTTCAGAAATTAATTTTTGTTGCTAAAACCACCTTAACCTGGGGTCTTCACCTGACAATTTTTTGTCATACCAAATGTCAAAGTTTATATAAAAAACACTTTAATATTTTTGTCAGCCTGTCCAGACGAAAACTGAAAGGTTGGCAAGTCTTATACTACATTAACACCTACGCAAAATCTAGTACTTACGAGATTTCGAGCCAAATCTAGTTGTTTTTGACTAGATTTCCCATACAAAACAAAATCTACTTCGTGACAAGATTTCGACGAAATCTACTCAAAATCTAGTAGTACTTAATGATGCAACTATGGTTTTTACAATATAGCACTAAAAAATATTTCCCTGCACAAGAAAAAATGACATTAAAAAAAAAAAACAAAACAAAAATTGTTAAAAAAAATATTACAAATTTTTATAAAAATTGTAAAAAAATTAAAAACACGAATAATATTGATAAAATAAATATCGTTGATTATTAAAAAAAAGGTAATGCAAATTTTTTAATGTATATTTCTTTTTGTGTTTGTGTGTGTAACGAAAAAACTTTAAGTCAGCTGTTGTGTTATAAAAACAAAATCTCGCTAATGTCAAAAAAGTACAATGTAAACGCACTAGATTTCGAAGAAGATTTTAAATCAAATCTACAAGATTTCGGCCTAATGTAAATGTAGTATTAGATACGAATAAATTTACTAAAGCGCCTCATACACTTGAAATATAATTGGACAATTCCCTACGAGAAGAGTGACCGTCATTTAACCGGTAATTTGACTGTCATTGATGACAGAATAATGGTCATCGGGAAGAACAAAGTTTCTATCACTTTCTTATCCTGCGGCCACACGATCAAGTTGTTCTTGATAGTCTTTTACATATACATACATATGAACTGCTTGTCAAAATTTACAAAACTTGAAAGCTGTGACCCAATTTGTAAGCAATTTACTTTCAAGATGTCATAAAAAAACAATTTATAAAGACTAACATGTAATCAGCTGTTAAATTGATAGTAAAATTGCCAAACAAATGGAGAGGTGAAATTGAAAGCAATCAATTTAAAAAGTGTGAGTGTGTTAGTAAAAAAGCGAGAGTGTATTGCAAATTGAAAGGAATTGAAAGACAAAACTTGATCGTGTGGCCACCGAAGTTAAGGCCAATGTGAAGAAAATGAACTAAACTCTTTGTACGTGTAAATTAGCGTTGATAATAGCAAACATTTCTTCCTAAATGTTATTAACAACAGCAATTTCCAAAATTCCACCGCTTTTTTTAAATTAATTAATACAAATTTAGCTAAATTCTTAAAATAATTACAATTTATGAAACGTATTAACAGATATATTCAACTTATTCTTAAGTAAATATATATACATATGTATATTAGAAGAATAGATTAATAAAATGAGTGCGTGTGTATTAGTTTCGGTCATCCATTTCTTGTAGGGTTGTTAGCACCCTTCAAATAATAGTGGACTACCTGATCTATTTTTATAAAATGGACTGGTCCAATGTAATGCAAGCATGGACAATGTCATTGTTAAAAAGTGTTTGTAGTGAGACGACATATCTTCGATTTTAACGACATGTTTTCGTTTTTAAACGACTTCAAAACTAATCCTCTGGAGTATACCATGGAGTAGTTTTAAAACTACTCCTATGTAATCCAAAGCTAAGTTATATGGTCCTGCCCTAGGACATCGTAATGTTAAATATACCATGTTTTTTCCATACGTTTGGGTTACTTTTGGACTAGTCCTAGTCCCTTGTAGGCTACATTTTGCACGCAAGTTTGGACTAGTCCTATGATTTGCAGGGTATTGGACAATTATATCGTCATTGTGTGTTATATTCGAAGGTGGCACAATATTTTGGCAACTTTTGATTTTTATTGAACAACGAAAAGAAGTGCAATATACTGTGAAATGTGTTGCAACATTGGACAATGTTGTTTTGGATATAGGTTTTTTGCGCCATATTCTATTGGAAAATTGTGCCACCTATTGCATAATATGTACATTAGAGTATAACCAAATTTTGGCGCAAGCACTACGCGATAGCTCCCTAAGAAAAACATTTAATAAAAAAATTTTAAATATTTTATTAATAAATTAAAAAAAGTTTAAAGTTTATATTATAATAAATATTATTTTTAGCTAAATGTATAAGTACAAATAAAAAATAATTTTCTAACTTTACCGCGTTTTGTGGGTGACCTTTTTTGAAAACCGCGAAAAACTAATGTCATTTTTTTAATAGTTTTCAATGGACTATGCGACTATGCTAGGGTCATTTTGATATTTGCAAAAAATAGGAATAAGTTATACCCAGAATGAACATATAAGGTAAAATTTAAATAATATGGCGAACAACATACAACCAATAATATTATATAACGCATTGAAAGCTTAACAATTTTAAAAAACTGCCTATAAAACCTTTAACAAGAAATTTATTTTTGTTGTGTTTTTGCTTTTGATGTAAACTATCCGCCCGGAGCTTGAAACGAGCAAAATTTTGTCGGAGTTGTTAGATTGAACAGGAATTTTAGGCAGATACAAGGTATATTTACACAAGGTAGACTCATTTGGGAGTGTAGACATGCTGCTCTATAAAAGGAACCGAGTTGTCAAAATTGTCTTCATATAAAACAAAAACAATTTAACGCACACATGTACAAATTTTGGCTCATATACACGAAATTTGACGTTTGGGTTCCAACTAGGGGTAAACAGCTGACAAACATATGGGCTAACGAGTTTACCTTGTGTAAATATACCTTGGGCAGATACTTCAAAAAGGGCAAAATCTAGCCCGAAAAGTGCTAAGTTGCCATCACTGTATTAAACGATCGCCATTAACACCAGCTGTTAAAAAAATTAATTTTTTTGTTTGTTTTGTGCAAAATTTTGTTAGTTTTTGTTTACAAATAAAAGAATTGTTGCTTTTGTAACTAATACAGTATACATTCCACAAGTAAAATAATGTGTTAAGTGCCATGTCGAAGACCTCAACAAATATTGAAGACGATGAAACTTGGGAAGAGCTTAATTTAGATGACACTGCTTTGCAGAGTTTGTTGGACAATCCTTTAGAAGAAACAGACACATCACGATTGCGTAATGGGGAGCAACATGTAGGTTTCGACAATAATATGGGAGAATCTTGGATATATCCCAACAATTTGCCATGTCGTTCCTATCAAATGAGTATTGTGCAGGCAGCTTTATACCGAAATACTCTTGTGGTGTTGCCCACAGGTTTGGGTAAGACTTTTATAGCAGCCGTAGTCATGTACAACATCTATCGTTGGTATCCACGAGGAAAAGTAATCTTTATGGCTCCCACCAGACCTTTGGTGAATCAACAAATTGAAGCGTGCCAAAAAATTATGCCATTTCCTAAAAAGGACACTGTGGAATTGACGGGTAAGCTACAAAAGGCAAAGAGAACTGATATGTGGAAAACTAAAAGAGTGTTCTTTGCTACGCCTCAAGTAGTGCAATCAGATATATTTGGTGGACGGCAACAAGGAGTCGATAGTATGGATGAAGATGCAGAACCAGCAAAACAAACTGATTTCCCTTTTGATCTGGTCAAGCTCATTGTCATAGATGAAGCCCATAAGGCTAAAGGCAAATATGCCTATACTGAGGTCACACAAGCCTTGGGGAAAAATACAAAATATTTTCGAGTTTTGGCCTTGTCTGCTACTCCTGGTCGCACTATTGACGATGTGGCTGAGGTGTGTCGAAATCTTCTTATATCACATCTTGAGGTACGATGGGATACCTCAATTGATGTGTTACCTTATGTACACAAAAGATCAATGGATACTGTGGTCGTTTCAATGGGAGACAAAATCAAAGAATTACGTGAAGAACTGTTACTAATTGTGGATCCCTATCTCCGACAGTTAACAGAGGCCGATGTCTTATCTGGTTCCTTGACAAATATAAATCGTAATTTTTTGCTTTACGAACAAAAACGTTTTCGTGATCGTTCTTTTCATTTGGGTCGCCATCCACAACATTCCACTGTTAGTAGTAATTTCGCCATTTGCATTAGTTTATATCATGCTCTGGAATTATTGGAACGTCATGGTTTAAGGGTATTTTTAAATAATTTTGAGGAGGATGAGGAGGGTAAAAATAAATTTGTTTTGAATATGGATCATCGGTTAAACGATTTGGTAAAGAATCTAAAGAAACAAATGGGGCCAAACCCATTTGAATTTTCTGCAGCTCCCATGACAAATGGAAAAATTGCTGAGATTCCTCAAAATTTAGATTTTGGACATCCGAAATTCGAAAAGACTCGAGAATGTTTGTTGAAACATTTTAAGGTGAGTAAACCAAAAAAAATTTTTTAAGTTAGTAACCAAAGTATGTATAGCTTAGTAACAATGAAGAGACTATTAGCAGAAAATGCAAAGAAGAATAATTCAGAATTCTTTTTCTGGGTGAAACCTAGTAAAACATTTCAAGGTTGTCAGAACGCAGCCGTTAGGGTCGCTACAAGCTTTATACAAACGTTTTAAGAGCAGCATTAAGAAACAGATAACTGCCTAGAACAGCGTTTTGTTGCTCAAAAATATACAAACATATCGCTTCTAAAATTTTCCTTGAAATTTGTTTCCTTTTGTCTCAAAAATGTATTGGGGAAAAAAGCATTAAGAAATAGAGAACTGCCTAGAAAAGCGTTATGGTGGTGGAAAATATACAAACATATCGCTTATAAAATTTTCCTTGAAATTTGTTCCCTTTCCTCTCAAAAATGTGTTGGGAAAAGAAAAAAGTTCATTATTATTTATTTATCTCGCCCATAAAGATAATAAAATAAGTGAATTCGACTTAAATTTTTAATGAAACCATTTCTATCAAGAAACATAAATGATTAAGGTGGAATAAAACTATTTTGTTATGTTCCCTAATTTTTTTACACGATAGGCGTGAGAAGCTTTAGTTCTTAAAAAGTACTAAATCTTTCTTTATTTAGTTTTAACAGTAGATTAACTGCCTTATTTATAAAAAATAAAACATGTTAATAAAGGGTTTATTAAACGGATTTTGTATGAAAATCCGTTTCATAAAGCCTTTATTAACCGGTTTTATTTTTTATAAATTAGGCCGTAAAATTTTTATATTATCACAAATATTTATTTTTTTCACAAACTAAATTTTCTTTAGAACAATGAAGACTCTCGTGCCATTGTTTTTTGTGAATATCGGGAATCAGTGATGTTAATCTATCGCATGTTATTGCAACACGTGCCTCTTCTAAAACCAAGATGTTTTGTAGGCAAGTAACAATCCGTTCAATATTCCAAACTTGATATTTTGAAACGAAATTTAATATCATTTGCAGGACAAGGTGGCACTGGAGCTTTAAGAGCTTTAACCCAAAAACAGCAAATTCAAATTATGAACGATTTCCGCTCCGGCAAAAGTAACATTTTAATCGCCACTTCCATTGGAGAAGAAGGTATAGATGTTGGTGAAGTAGAATTGATTATATGCTTTGACATAAGCACTTCAAATCCTACAAGATTTGTGCAACGTATTGGCCGTACTGGACGAAAGAAAAACGGTCATGTTATAATGATGGTTACGGAAGGTAGAGAGCAACAAATATTGCGCGAAGTTTTATCCAATAAGGATCAAATAAATAAAAAGATTTTAAAGTCAACAGTAGTGCAGCAGTCTTTGTATAAACACGCGCCTCGTTTAGTGCCTACAGAATTCAAACCGAAATGTATTCAAACGTTTATAAAACCATTTTCGGATGATGAATCTGAAATTCCCAGCACCAAAGGCAAAAAAACGGCGGTTAATAAAAATAAGACTCCCGAAAAAGGTAATCAGGATTTGCGTAAATTCTTCCAAAAGAAACCTAAAGAACTTGATAATGAAGATTTGGAATTTTTTGAAAGCGATACAAATATGACCCAAGCTAGGCCCGGTACACAGACACAGCAAAAAATCGTTACAAAATTGGATAACATGAAAAGTCTTTTTAAAGATTTGCAATCACCTATAGCTACACAAACTCAAAAGTCAGTAAAAAATGCACAAACTAAGTTAAATAATAGTCAGGGTTCTGTAAAAGACTTTTTCAAAGATTCTTGTACAAAAAATAAAATTAATGATAATTTAAGTCAAACTTTAAATACTAGTCAAACATCCTTAAAGGATTTAACTAACTCAGCTATCGATTTGTGTGATGATGACAGTGATAAAAATCAAATTGATATTACGGAGTACGAACCCTTTATTAAAAATATGGCCCCTGAACGGTTAAGAAATCTTAAAAAATTTCTTGGTATGACTTACACAACACCAGAAGTTTTAACAAGAGCAGAAGTTAATGACTTGGGCTATCATTTAAAATCAAAAGAATTATCTAAAGGAATGAAAAAATTGCTGCTTACTAGGAAGCCAGAATATATCAAAGAAAAACTAGAACAGATGCAAGTTTTACAGGCTGTATATGATAATGAAACCTCTTCATATTCTGAGGAAGAAAAATCCATTAGGGATATTTACAATATAATTTTAGATCTATTCGGTGGTTTAAATAGAGTTAAAAAATATTTAGAGGATTTGGAATTAGAAAAATGCAGGCAAAAACGTTTAGACAGTGACAGTGAGTCGGAGAATGAAGACCCAGAAGAAATGGATAAATTTCAAATGAAGCTAGATAACCTCCTCGGGGGCTTAAGTGATGGCAAGAACCATGATAATTACGATTGGATTCAGCAACGTCTTAAGGAAACTAGTTATTACAAGGACTCAATGAAATCCAAACAGCAGAACAATGTACAAGAATCAATGGTGTATGACACCTTTGCAGAGCCTGAAAATGAAAATACTTTAAATGATTTCGATGATTGCTCCATTATAGAGTCAAAATACTGTAGTCAATGGCAAGAATTCAATAAACCTGATATAGCTTTTAAATCTACACCTCTTCAGGGAACTTTTAACAGAGCTGCTAAAAGAGGGGAGGGTATCAAAAAGACTTTCTTGTTAAATAAACTAGAGGAAACTAAAGAAGAGGAGGAGCAATTACATGAATTGATCTATAAAGAACCTAATACCAGTGCAAATTCTAAAAAATTTCAAAATATGTTAGAAATGTTGGAGAAAAAATTAAAGGAAAATTCCTTAACCGAAAAAGAAAACGTATCTGTTCAAGATGACGTAGAGGAAATGGAAAATACTTTTAAAGCAAAAAGAAAAGACTATGAATTGCGTACCTTAGAAACCGAGTCAAAAATTTTATCTTCTAATCATTTTAAAGATTTTGATTTACCCAATGAAGTTGATTTAATAATGGCGGCAAATGAAGCTGAACTAAAATTTACTCAAAATCAATCAAAACAAGACAAAAAGGAAATTTGTACTTTATTCAAAGACAGAAACAAAACTCCTGATTCAACAGACTTAGGAAGTGATAAACAAATTAATAAAGAATTATTAAATTCCAACGCTAAATTAACTCCGTCTTCGTTAAATTCCACACCAGAGTTAGACGTCAGTTTTAGTTCTATAAAAAAATTAGAGAAACCTTCTTTAACATCAACTTTACCCACACCACCCGAATTGTCTTTGCAACAAGAATTGGATATAGATATAGAAGCATTTATGGATCCTTTTCCAGAAGAGCAAGAACTACTTAAAACTACCCAGCCCTCTTTAAGACGCGAAAGTTTAAAAGAAGCTCTTACTAAATCAACCTCAGCAATTGTAAGAGAATCCCCTGATCTATTTGCCGAAGAGCACATAAGGTCACCTATTAAAAAACCCATTGTATGTAAACAACCCTCTTTACCCTCCTCAAAACTATCAGCGAAACTTTATGTACAAAAGTGCCAAACATCATTAAATTCTGCAAGTTCGACAAAATCTCCACAAAAACCAAAAAAACCCTTATTTGCCACACAAAATTCCAAAGACTTGCTAAATTCTCCTTCATCTCGTATATCCACCGACAAGCAGAAATATGATAAATCTCCCAGTCTTTTTGATATGTATTTGAAGAACACTAAAGGAAAAGGAAAATTACCTAAATCATTGGTCAATAACTCAAATTTTACATCTTCTGTAAACTTTTCAAATAATTTTAACAACTCTTGCAAGGATTCTCCAGTTGTTTCACCATCACAAAAAGATGAGAGTTTAATTGTGATAAGAAGTAAAAATGTTAAAGCTTCAAAAAGGAAAATATTTGATAGTGATACTGAGAATGAAGAGGACAATTTAAGCGCAATAAAGTCAAAGTGCAGTGAAGATGCTGACAGTGATTTTGAAGAAATAGCTGCTACCCAAAGGGTAAGTTTTTTTTAATAAATTACGAAATTACTCATACTTAAATTGAATATTAAAAGAATCATTAGAGAGTTATCTAAAATTAAAAAAATGGTTTTAATTTGAACTAATTCATATTCATTCATACACATAAATCCATATAATATTTCATGCCAATTTCAAAGGGGTCCGCCCAATTTGAAGCTATCGTTTTCTAAGATATTTGTTCCAGTATTGCCAGTTTTGTTATTTAGTGGCTAGAAATAAACCTTTTTCATCTTGTTTTGCCATTTTTAGTTTGCAAAATTTCCTTCGAGTTTTTAAATTTTTAGACCAAAAAAAGTTAAAACATAAATGCTGCATTATTCGTGTTGTAACTTTGAATTTTTCTTTACTGTGCTACACATAAAATGCAAACTCCTTCTCGTGTTAAGTTTCTCGAAGTACTGTACAACACATAAAATGTAAAATCCTGTGTGGAATTTTTCGAAGTACTTATCGAAACTAAAAAAACCGTAAATGGGGTTTGCTAGTTTAGCTGCCGTTTAGATTTTTTGGCCTTAAACTTTTTTTGAAGAAAAAAAGTGGGAAATTTGTTTTCCCGTCTACGACACAATTATAACTATAGACTAGGAAAAATGAAGTGTAAAAAACTAACACGAAAAAACTGCAGCACTAGTGTTTCAAAATTGCTAAAATTTCGAAAAATTTTAAATTTTTCATCTTTTTTTTACAATTTTTGGCCAATAGCTGCCAAACTGTGGAAAATTCAGTAAAGTAATTTTGAGAAGAAATATTCCTTATTATATAAATCATAATTCTTCAGAATATTATAATACTGGAAAAGGTTTTTTTTCACATTTTCCTATTTCCTATAATTTTAAGGCCTGTAAATCAATACATTTGTGTCTAACCAACACAATTGTTGTATTGGCTAAAATAATAAAGAGACAAGATTCAAGACTCAAATTAAAGAAATCTACATGCTGGTTGACGAGGCGTGTCTTTCTCTACAACACGACATCAAAATCTCAATTTACTTAAAAAGTGGACTTAGCAGGTTTGCATATTAAGCCGACGGAATGTTTTTTTATGTTGTTTTTTTAAATGCATTTGGTAGGGTTTTCGTTCATTTTTGATAGAAGCTTAAGCTTACTTATGAACATTCTGGTTGGGCCTTAATTGTTTTTATATATATGCTGCGTTCTTGAGTAATTATTACAGCCTGTTCGTCGATTTCGAACGTTATATTTAAAACAAAATCAAATTTTCGAATTTTGTGTAGTTGTAATTTTCTATGCGAACGTTAACGCCCTAAATCGACGAACAAGCTCCAACTAAATCAAAAGAAAAAAACAAAAAGTAGTAGGAAAAGAGTTCAAAGACCAAATGTGGAAACCAGAATGTACTAATAAAGTGATCTCACAAGCGCAGCTGTTTGTAGTGATTTTCTTCGTGTGTGCCGTTTGTCGTCATTTTTTTTGTTTATTTACTTTTTTTCATAAGGCATTTTGGCATTTGCCGTCTCAATTCTAGCAACAAAATGCCTGTTGTTTTTTCTATTGTTGCATTGTTGTAGTACTGAGGTCACTTTGTTAATACATTTTGGTGGAAACCATCTCTTAAAAATTTATAATTAGGTTACAAAAACTAAAATTACGACAGAATGCACCGATACTCATTAAATCCTCAAAAACTAAAGATAAAAAAAAGTAAATAAAATTTTGTTTGTTTTAATCAAGGTATATTTACACAAGGTTAACTCGTTGGCCCATATGTTTGTCAGCTGTTTACCCATAGTTGGAACCCCAACGTCAAATTGCGTGTATATGAGCCAAAATGTGTACATGTGTGCGTTAAATTGTTTTTGTTTTATATGAAGACAATTTTGACAACTTGGTTCCTTTTATATAGCAGCATGTCTACACTCCCAAATGAGTCTACCTTGTGTAAATATACCTTGGTTTTAATTGTTTACGTTTTCATCACACTTTTTGTAAACAACTATTTTGACATATTGGATTTGTTACACTAACAAAATGCCTATTATTTTTGTTAGAGTTGTAATTGTTGTAGCGACGAGTTTACCTTGTTGAATTCGCATTGATTCGGAGAATCCGTTCTTAAAGTTTCTGCCAATTAACAACAACACTAAAAAACAAAAAAAAAGTTTATTTTTCGCGAATATCGACTAAACGCGCATTAAGAAAAAAAAAAAGAAATGAATTTCATATTCGTGTTCAGCAACATCATATAAGCTAAGAAATTTTGTTTTTATTTATGATATGACAATAACGTAGGAATTCAAAAATTGGTCATCTTAAATTTGTCTGAATAAAAATTGTGGATATTTTGAGTGAAATGAGCAACAACAAATATAAACAATTTTAAAATTTGCATTATATGTTGTTTCACAAATAGTTCGATTTTATCTCATTTTCAAAATATCGATGCTGCAGTAAAGTTATTTTTCCCATGTTCCGGAGAATAAAATGCAACGTTTAATTACTATTTGAAATTGAATTTTGCAAAAAGATTGTGATGCTTTACTGTAGTGTACAGGCTTCCCTAAACTTATGTTCTAAAGTTAGAATTTTATTTGCTCATTTTAACAAAAATTTAACTCATATTTTACCGAACTCTCAAAACATTTTTAATTGTTTAAGCAGGAAGGAAGCAGCGCTATACAACAAAGAAGAAAACGTCGGCGTTTTAACTCCTTCCTAGAACAAGAAGCAGGCGTAAGCGGATCCGAACAAAGTGAGGATGAAGATGACAACACTATCGGCTGCTATGTACACGACTCCGTTGTAGTGCCCAGTGATGAAGAGGATCCCGATCAAGCGTCTACCTCACATATGCAGGCCATGTATTTACAATCCCTTAAGTAAGTAGATTTTAGCAACATTTTAAGATTAATAATCATTTCATTACATTTATTTTTTTATTAACCATCTGCAGGAGTCCACAACAAAGAAGGGGAGCATTTAAAATCCCCGCACCACGTGTCTACAATGATCGCTCACGTATATACTCTCAGGCTGTGTTACCCGAAGATATCTATTCCCAGTATTTGCCAGATTCATTTGTTGTCGAAGAGGAAGACAGTTTTATAAATAACAATAACGATTTAACTGAAGTTTCCATGTGTCCTTTGGAGAAAGCGGAAAAGATCCTTAAAGAAAAACGTAGAGCCAAAAAACTGGGTCTTTTGAAAGAGGATTGCGTTACAAAGAAATCTAAAAGTAAACAGAAAATACAAATGATCGACAGTTCCGATGATGATGATTTTGTTTAGTTATTTGTAGTCAAAACTTTAACGTACTATTGGGGGATTCAAACAGTAGTCATAAAGAAATATATCTTAAAATAATAACACGAAAAAATATGACTGCTGTGAGCAACCCCTCATAATTAAGATTTCAACTGTGTGGTTATGACAAAACAATAACCACAGCATACAAAGTCTTACTGTTTTAGGACTTTTTGTTTGAAACTTAATTACAATTTTTTTAAATTATTGTAAAATGTTAGAATATTTTGACGGTACGACTGATAGCATACCGTTTGAATCCCCCATATGTATATTTATGTATTTTGTGTTTGGTTGTTTTATAGTTTTAATTTCGATAATGTAAATGTCTTGTGCTATACTTAATAATATACATACTTGTATTTTGTTTCCTATAATTTGTTATTAATTTTTATTGTGCGATTATTGTTTACTTTAGAAATTAGAGAATCGTAATATTTTGGAAATTTAGAATTTTAAGAAAAATACAATAAATTTTTTATGTCAAAAAAATTTGTTCTTTGTTTTGCGAAAATCTTGAGATCCCAGAGTAATATTGACCAAACATATTCCTTACTTCTCTTTTGCTTGACATATGTATATAAACTAAAGAGGTATTAAGCCCCAGTTAGATGACGGTAACAGTAACGTTGCAAATAAGCTGCTTCATTTTGTTGTATTTAAAGCAATTAGAACGATTATAGTTAACAGTAAGATGTTACTTAACCGTAACGTCTAAATCAGTAGAAAATTGATTTTTCTTACTTTTTTTACTGCACGATTACATTACTGTTGGCTAACTGGGGTTTTAGGCGGTTTTGTGAATATCTCTTGAAAAGTAGTTAAAAACTTCAAATCAATTGGCAGATTTAATAGCACTGCTTCAGCTGAGACAAGAAAACAGTATTAACGCCTTAACACGCTAGAGTATTATGAAAACACATATGTACATATATTCGGAAAAACCAGAAAATAAGGTATGTTTTTGCCGAATTATCATCAGTTGCTAGTGGATTCTGATGGGGAGATTCCATTTACATACCTGTCCTTTCCACTTTCCTCTTATTTAAAGAAAATTGTATTTAAGAAATTGCTTTGTAGATATAAAGACTCTATCAACGATATGGTATAGTTGTTCGCTTCGTGCTCCTTGCCAGCTCGGCGTCCATATGTATGTCTGTTTTTTTTTTTGCCAAACTGTCAATTTCAAGAATTTTTAGAAGATATCTTTAGAAATAGACCTAGTCAGGGTTCACAAGGTTCTTTATTTTTTAAACTTTTATTTGTTTCTATTTCTATTTATACATGTTTAACAAAATTTTTCTGTTTAATATATTTCTAAACAAAAATTAAAGCGAGTTAGCCAAAAATGTAATTTAAATTATGAAAGTATAGTCGGTCAAGCACGACCATATGATAACCCACACCACAGTATGTATATCAAAACCAATTTTTGCGATGGTACCGCATTCGGGACCCATGGGAGAATAAGATTCATGTGAAAGTTCTTTGTGCCGAATATTATTTATATATCTTCATGCTTATGAAATTGGTTTGTTTGCCTTTAAGTGATTTTTGGAAGGGGTTTTATTTGGGATCTATATGGTTAGTTTTGGACCCACCAGCACAACATTTTGTCATATAGTAGCTTTCTTAAAAGACATTGTCGCCAATTTTTATGTAAATAATAACATTTGTAAGGAAGTTATGGCATTAAAAGCTATTTTCGGGAGTATGGTAAAATATTTACCGTTTCCAATTAAATTTATTTAGATGATTTTGATTGCAATAAAATTAGTTTGAACCAAATTTAATCTTAATACCAACATAATAAGATGGTTTATGGGCACAATAAAAAAAGCTTGTATTGGTGCTATGTGAAATTGTGCGCCGATTCGCCCCATTTTCCATAGTCCTTATGCCAATTTTCCAAATTTCATCAAATTATCTCCAAAATGGCGACCTGTACTTTGCGCACAGCCAGACACCCGGTCGGACATAGTTAGATCGACTCAGAAAGTGATTCTGAGTTGATCGGTATACCTAAAGGTGGTAAGGTTTTAAGGTGTTAAAAACATCAGCACAAATGCATAATACCCTCCCCACTATTGTGGTGTGGGTATTACAAGAAACACTCAATTCACATGAGGGCTTTTACGACGTCGTTTTATCTTGATTCCCTTTTAAAGCAACTTCCAAAATCTCTTTGCGTTCATACGATGATTTTTGGTTGCATGTCTTTTTTTTTATTTACAGTATGGCCTTGATTATCCGTCATTCGATTAACCGGCAGCTTCAATTAACTGGAAAATAAAAAATTTTTTTGTATTGATTTAAATTACCTCTATTATCCGGCATTACCTCTGTTATCCGAAATTATAAACAAATCATCTTTTTTTCGTTTACTTTTGAACAATCAAAACAAATTTAAATAAACGAAGAAAGAGAATTTCCCAACGTACTGGAATCTTGTTCTGCCAAAATTACTGTTTACATAATAATACATTATATATTTACATAAAATAAGAAATACACCAAAAAAATAAATAAACAAGAATGCTGCCGGTCCCGTCTATTATCGATAATCGAGGTCTCACTGTATTTTCAACCGCACACTTCAAAGTAAGAAAAAGAATAAAACGTAAAAAGAAAAAGTTAAAAGAGAAATATAAAAAACGACATGAACAACACAAAACGAGTCGTTTGGTTTACCCCTCTTTCTTATCTACACCGCTCGCCTTAACCAAAAGAGACGTCGACAAAGCGACGTCGTAAAAGACTCCATGTGAATTGGCTGTAAGAATGTATAGTCGGTCAAGCCCGACAATATGATACTTACACCACAGCATGTAAATAATAAAAACCAATTTCTGCGAGTGTACCGTATATGGGACCCATGGGCAAACATTGACCTGCCAGAACAAAATTATGTTATGAGGTTAAGATTTACATATATAAAAGTTCTTTGTGCCGAATATTATTAAGATATCTTCATCTATATGAGATTTGTTTGCCTTTAAGTGATTTTAGGAAGATGGTGGGACCTATGGACCAGCATTAAATTTTAGCCTTTAATAACTTTTACATATATCAATAAAAGCTATTTTTTGGGGCAATATTTGAATGGGAGCTATGGTCAAGTATGGACCGATTCTAATAAAATTTGGTGAGGTGATTAAGATTGCAATCAAATAAGTTTAGCCTATAATTTTGCAAATATAATATCCAAATATATCCCGATGTTTGTTAAAATCAGCCCAATTATGAATAAAAATGTCCCAGGAGTTTTTTCCCATTTTTACAATTTAAATTTAATAGGAAAAATGGGAGAAGAGAAAAACTCCCGGGAATTTTTTTTTTCATAATTGGGTTGGTTGGTAGGTAATATTTTTGTGCAAAAAAGTTAAAAAAATTCAATCACTTAGGGCTGCCGGCCTTTCCGAAATATACCTATTTTTTACAAGTTTCTCTTTAAGCTTTGTTTTCTTTAATCCCAAAGTTAATTTAAGCTTAAACAAAATTCTAAAATTTGTTTTTATTTTAAATGTAGTTTTCTATGCGAACGTTAACGTTCGAAATCGATGAACAGGCTATTAGTTTTTGAAATCTAGACACAATTCCTTAAACATTAATTTATAATATGCCTATCTGCCCGGGATCGAAGTCCTTATATTGAGCAATTTGCTTCGAGTGCACGATGTAATCAACAATTGAAACCCAAAATTTCCAATCGGACCAACAATTTACAAAATCCTGAACTATTTCCATTATTTACAAGTAACGATCAAAATTCCCCTAAAATCTCAGTTTTAACTTATACACCCAATAGTATAACATTTCGATGTATCAAAACGGTACATAGGAGCGAATGGATAGAATAGCTGCCTACCGGAATTTTCAAAAGCCAGTCGCATTTTGCATATCCAGTTTAAAGAATGTAGGTACAAAAAAAGTTATTATGGAAATTCTTACAATTCTTATATAATATTTAGATTTTTTTAAAAGATATGATCAAATTCACAAACTTTTGTGAGATACTGTATGTAATACGAATTAAAGTTTCGTCCCTTGAACTTTTCCTATTTTATTATATAACCATATTGATACATGTTCTTTAAAGGAAGAACGTATAATAATGTCCGTTGTGGTTCACAAAACACACCCTAATTAATACTTTCACACATGAGTGGCTCCTTCGAAACCTTTTATTTATAGTCCTGGAAAAATTGCCAGTACTAAAAGCCTCGTTACTCAAGCGTTAATGTTTATGGACACATAATCGTTGCGATCGACTTTAATGTCGACGTAAATGACATCATGCATGGTGTTGAAAATTGTTAAAAAGAAAACAGAAATTTTTTAAAAATTTATAACGATAATTTAAAAAAAAAACTTTTCATAAATTTAAGCTTTGTTCATTTTGTATAAAAATGTTAAAAACGTAGGTACGTCGATTGAATGTTCGGTCTGTCAATAAACATACAATTCTTTAAAGGAGAAAGTTTTGAATTTGATAAGGTTGACCCGCAACGTCAAATTTCGTAGGAGTACCTATTTATACACAGAAAAAATTATTGCTGAATTATTTTCAAACAAACGCTTGTTTGAAATTTTTTTTAATTTCTACGTCGATTGAATGTTCGGTCTGTCAATAAACATACAATTCTTTAAAGGAGAAAGTTTTGAATTTGATAAGGTTGACCCGCAACGTCAAATTTCGTTGGAGTACCTATTTATATATAAATGTATACATAAGCTAGGGAAGAAAAACGGAACAGCTAACGTAGACGTTGCATAAAACTACAACTGTTTATCAAATTTCTTTGGTTTCAATTTCAAAAGATTTTGTTATTCGTGCTTAATTCCCAGTTTTTATTACTGATAAAAACACTTGAAATTTATTGTTGATGGGATAAGCTATTCCTATGCGCATTTCACTGGTTGCTTAGGCCAGATCATCAGGAAACTTCATCCATAACGTTTTAGAAAAACTAAAGATATTAAACCAAATAAAACTGTTAAGCGTATAAGACTTATAGCAACAGTTCTACTTGTAATAATTACAAAGCTTAAACAAAACACATCAACAATAAACAGTGGGTTTATCTCATCTTACATTCCCCACTACAATTAGTTGAAATTCTCTCAACATTAATTGTAGTTGTAAGTAGGTTAAGAAAAACAAAATAAAAACAACAACAACAACTTTACAAAAGATGTTGACAATTAAGTGTTTTTTTAGGCCGTGCACTGCCTGTTTATTATCAAAAAGTAATTTCAATTTTTGGGAATACAAAATTTTAATTTCAAAAGATTTTGTTATTCGTGCTTAATTCCCAGTTTTTATTACTGATAAAAACACTTGAAATTTATTGTTGATGGGATAAGCTATTCCTATGCGCATTTCACTGGTTGCTTAGGCCAGATCATCAGGAAACTTCATCCATAACGTTTTAGAAAAACTAAAGATATTAAACCAAATAAAACTGTTAAGCGTATAAGACTTATAGCAACAGTTCTACTTGTAATAATATCAAAGCTTAAACAAAACACATCAACAATAAACAGTGGGTTTATCTCATCTTACATTCCCCACTACAATTAGTTGAAATTCTCTCAACATTAATTGTAGTTGTAAGTAGGTTAAGAAAAACAAAATAAAAACAACAACAACAACTTTACAAAAGATGTTGACAATTAAGTGTTTTTTTAGGCCGTGCACTGCCTGTTTATTATCAAAAAGTAATTTCAATTTTTGGGAATACAAAATTTTAATTTCAAAAGATTTTGTTATTCGTGCTTAATTCCCAGTTTTTATTACTGATAAAAACACTTGAAATTTATTGTTGATGGGATAAGCTATTCCTATGCGCATTTCACTGGTTGCTTAGGCCAGATCATCAGGAAACTTCATCCATAACGTTTTAGAAAAACTAAAGATATTAAACCAAATAAAACTGTTAAGCGTATAAGACTTATAGCAACAGTTCTACTTGTAATAATATCAAAGCTTAAACAAAACACATCAACAATAAACAGTGGGTTTATCTCATCTTACATTCCCCACTACAATTAGTTGAAATTCTCTCAACATTAATTGTAGTTGTAAGTAGGTTAAGAAAAACAAAATAAAAACAACAACAACAACTTTACAAAAGATGTTGACAATTAAGTGTTTTTTTAGGCCGTGCACTGCCTGTTTATTATCAAAAAGTAATTTCAATTTTTGGGAATACAAAATTTTAATTTCAAAAGATTTTGTTATTCGTGCTTAATTCCCAGTTTTTATTACTGATAAAAACACTTGAAATTTATTGTTGATGGGATAAGCTATTCCTATGCGCATTTCACTGGTTGCTTAGGCCAGATCATCAGGAAACTTCATCCATAACGTTTTAGAAAAACTAAAGATATTAAACCAAATAAAACTGTTAAGCGTATAAGACTTATAGCAACAGTTCTACTTGTAATAATATCAAAGCTTAAACAAAACACATCAACAATAAACAGTGGGTTTATCTCATCTTACATTCCCCACTACAATTAGTTGAAATTCTCTCAACATTAATTGTAGTTGTAAGTAGGTTAAGAAAAACAAAATAAAAACAACAACAACAACTTTACAAAAGATGTTGACAATTAAGTGTTTTTTTAGGCCGTGCACTGCCTGTTTATTATCAAAAAGTAATTTCAATTTTTGGGAATACAAAATTTTAATTTCAAAAGATTTTGTTATTCGTGCTTAATTCCCAGTTTTTATTACTGATAAAAACACTTGAAATTTATTGTTGATGGGATAAGCTATTCCTATGCGCATTTCACTGGTTGCTTTGGTTTCTTTTAATATACTTTTTTTTTCTATTAAAACTATAAAAAAGTCAACGTATTAAATTACTATTATAATCGTTTATGATAAAAAAATGCATAAAATTAATTTAAATTACATTTATAAATATACATACATATAAAAAATACTAAAATCAGTGCATTATAAATAATTGTTTTAAACGTATTTACATTAAACTAAATAACTTCTTTGTGGTACACTATAATCACTTGATATCGGTTTGAAGGTGGTGTTAAATCGTTGTTTATATAAATCTCTTGGTTGTATATAAACCTCTTTAAAATCCTCCGATATATCACTGGGAACACCATGTATAGCACCTCTGGTAGTTTCTTCTACGGATCTTAATTCTACTTCCGGTTCGTAAATATTTTCCACCAACATTTGTCTCGATTTAGCTCGTTTTCGCCTTTCTGTGAAACTTTCGACTCTCAGTTTTTTTGTGGAAATTTTTGTGCATGACAGCGTAATGCTAAGTAGAACACAAAACTCCATTACAGCCACAATTAAGCTGGCCGCCAAAAAAATGGCATATTGTTCGCGATACCAATTATCCAAAAAGTTAAGGCAGGGAGTGGTGAAACGATATTGGTTATAGTCCTTCTTCTCTAGTGACTGACATAGGGTTTCATTAACCGGTTTGGGATCTAAATATGACTGCTTATCGCCGGGATTTTCTAAAACACAGCACGTTAAGGGTACTACCCAATCACGTTGTCCATAACCTTGAAGTTTCCACATAGAGGTATCATAGTTGATATCACTGTTCATAGCACAACAACCAAATTTCGCTTGGGCCAAATCCATTGCTATGGTAAATTGTTCCCTGCCAGGTACTCCATAGTTACCTTGTAAAGCTTTAACCATTTTGGTTTCATCTAAACTTATGCCCAAACAATGTGGCCATAGAGTGATGGCCAAACAAACAACTGATTCGGCCAGAAGAAGCACCACCACTGTAAGGAAATAAAAACTTAGGCAACAGTAGGTGTTAAGACAAGATGCCCAAAACCCCATCATTGCGGCCAAAACTGCTATAAGTCCAGCCAAGGCTAGACCCATGGAGATGTAATAAAATAATGGTTGTGGTAAATCGTTTAGTTGTTCGCTGGTAGCAGCTAAAAGTCGAGAAAGTAATATTCGTTTTGTATCGCTAAAGAGATAAAAACCAGATAGAAGTAAAATCGTTCCGCAGATCTGTAAACAAAAGAAAATATCTATTTTTAATTAGCAGTTTTAAAATGGTTTATATTACAATGTTTTTAAAGACTAAGCGAAATACATACATATGAGGGGTATAAAATCAAATGAGGCTATCTCTATTTTTATACCCACACCACAATAGTGGAGACACATTATGCATTTGTGCTGATGTGTGTAACGACTTAAAATATTGGTCCTAGACCCACCTTAAAGTATACCGATCGACTCAGAATCACTTTCTGAGTCGAACTACACCATTTTTCATTGAAAATGAGAAAATTCCAAATGAAAATGAGATTTTCAATTTGAAATTGAGAAAATTCAAGTTGAAATTGAGAATTAAAATTTGAAATTGAGAAAATTCCAATTGAAATTGAGAATATCAATTTGAAATTGGGAAAATTCCAAATGAAATTGAGAATTTCAATTTGAAATTGAGAAAATTCCAAATGATATTGAGAATTTCAATTTGATATTGAGAAAATTCCAAATGAAATTGGGAAATTTTAATTTGAAATTGAGAAAATTCCAAATGAAATTGATAAATTTTAATTTGAAATTGAGAAAATTCCAAGTGAAATTGAGAAATTAAAATTTTTAATTGATAAAACTGAATTATGTATATAATTTTTATTATATTCATACAACATGCATACATAACTCACATAAGGATCGAAAAAAATTAAAATAAATACAAATATACAAAATTATTGACCAACAGGCATATCTTCCAGATCCAGATGGAAGATATGCCTGTTGGTCAATAATGCTGCGATTTGTATTTATTTTATTTTTTTCGATCCTTATGTGAGTTATGGATGTTTGTTGTCCTTCGCCTGGGTAACTATCTTGTCGAGATGCGAAGGCTTAAGTGCACTCTACGGTTCTGATCTCTTGGAATGATGTATGTGATGAATACGTCCTTGCGAGAGGTCGAGAACACTGAAGGGGTGTGCAACTAAAGGTTACTCATCTTGTCAAGAGCAAAAAAAAACTTTAATAAGTGATGAAACAGTTAACCCCAAAACAGCCGCTATGGACAACTCAATAACTCAAGTAAAAACTTCTCAAAAGCCTACAGTACAAGTTGGTATGGACAGGTACATAACAGTGCTTAAACGGGGACGCAGCCCTACCTCTGCAGCAGTTGCTTCGGCCTCAAAAGTACCATCTTTTAATAAAATAAATTCTCAAAATCGTTTTGCAATTCTGGAGGATGAATCCTCTGAAGCACAAAACGTCATAAAATCGTCCAAGCCTCCCCCGATATATCTGAGGGAGCAAAATTCTAATGAGCTCATAAAGAGTTTAATATCGGTTATAGGTGAAAATTCGTTTTACGTAGCTGCTATCAAGCGTGGTAGTATAAACGAAACAAAAATACAAATCAATCATGAGAATGATTTTCGAAAAATTGTAAGCAACTTTGAGGCACTCAAAAAAAATTTTTATACATACCAACTGAAAAGCAGTAAAGGTCTTCAGGTAGTGATTAAGGGTATTGACTCATGTGTGGACCCAGAAGAGGTAAAAACATTCCTTGAAGAAAGAGGCTTCAAGGTAAAACATGTATTAAACATTAAAAATAGAGAAAAAATTCCCCAACCACTTTTTCGAGTGGAGTTTGAACCCGGCGACGTTAAACTTAAAAAAAATGAAACGCATCCAATCTATAACTTAAAATATATTCTGTACAGAAAAGTAACTATAGAGGAGCCGCACAAAAGAGGTGGTCCCGTTCAATGTCTGAACTGCCAAGAATTTGGCCATACTAAGGCATACTGCCACTTACCCCCTGTTTGCGTAGTATGTGGCGAATTACATGGTACAGTTCTTTGCGACAAGTCTAAAACCGACCCCAACGTTAAAAAATGCAGCAACTGTGGTGGCAATCACACTGCCAATTATAGAGGATGCCCTGTATATACTTTCGTCAAGCAGTCGGTTGGACCGAAAACTAATCCCCCTCAGGTAACAAATCAAGTAAACAGTAATGACCTTCAGGCCCCCCAGCCTAGTAGTAACAGAATCTCTTATGCCAACGTCTTAAAATCAAACAATGTACCAATGCAAGGCGCTTCGACAAGTAATGCCGAAACTCCAGTTTCTAATCTAAGTCGGCTAGAAAAAACAATGGAAACATTAGTGCAAACAGTAAATAATTTTACAAACACAATGGGTAATATGATGCAGGAAATTCTTAGAATGCAATCGATGTTATTGCAAGCTGTACTTAACAAGCCATGAACTGTTTAAAAATTTGTTTTTGGAACGCAAACGGCATCCGCCAACATAAAAATGAATTAGAATACTTTCTTAAAAATAAACAAATTGATGTCATGATGGTTTCTGAAACTCATTTGACCTCAAGAAATACGTTCAAAATCAATGGTTATACTCTATATGATACCAAGGACCCTCGAGATAGAGCTTGTGGAGGTTCTGCCATTTTAATAAAAAACAGAATTAAACACTACCCAATGTGTGATCATCGTGAAGATTATCTCCAAGCAACGAACATTTGTGTTGAAGAGATAAATCGAAACATAGTAATTTCATCTTTATATTCACCACCTAGGTTTTCAATATCGGAAAGCCAATATTATAAATATTATAAGTCATTGGGGCCCTGTTTCCTGGCTGCTGGCGATTATAACGCTAAACATACCTTCTGGGGGTCACGACTAATAACACCAAAGGGTCGTGTTTTGTTTAATACAATCTCTAAAATGAATTTAAATGTTGTCGCGAGTGGCCAACCAACATATTGGCCTGCTGATGCGCAAAAAATTCCAGATGTCATCGATCTTGGCGTTGTTAAAAACATCCCCACAAAAACGATTCACGTTGAAGCCTCCTTAGAATTATCCTCTGATCACACACCTACAATAGTTACTATAATAAACACCAATAGAATTGAATCTCCCTCTGGATACATAGCGACGTCAGCTACACATATAAATTGGTTAAAATATAAAAAATATCTTAGTACCCATTGCACAGAAAATATTCCGCTTAACACACCGGAGTATATAGATCGCTCTATTGTCAATTTTGACAGTTTTCTAAAACTAGCTGTACAACATTCCAGTATTGCCACCAAAAAAACTAAAAATAATAAAATATATTCCTCAGATGTCGAGCGTCTTTTGTCTGAAAAAAGGAGAGCTCGTAGAGAGTGGCAATTGCACAGATCCCCTCAACTTAAGAAATTACTAAAAGACTGTACAAAAAGGCTGAGAATGTTACTGCAGACTCAGAAAACGGCTTCACTGGAAAAATATCTCAAGGAACTTGATGCAACTCCACAATCAGACTACTCATTGTGGCGTGCAGCTAGAAATCTCAAAAGGCCAGTTGTCTCTAAGCCACCATTAAGAAACTTAAATGGAAGTTGGGCAAGAAATGATGCTGAAAAAGGAAACCTGTTTGTCGATCATTTAAAAAACGTATTTACACCAAATATATCTCACAATATTGCGGTCGAGTTACCACCTGTTGCTGCTAGAGCAGCTATACCCTTCAGATTTGAGATGGGAGAAATCGAAAAGGCTATTTGTGACTTAAACACTAAGAAGGCACCTGGTATTGATAAGATCAGTAATAAAATGCTTTTAGAGCTACCTCGCATAGCAAAGAAAATTATTCTCTTTATTTTTAATGCTATTTTACGCCTCGAATACTATCCTCAAAAATGGAAGGTTTCCTTAGTTACCATGATACCAAAGCCAGGTAAAGATCATACAAAAGTTGAGTCTTATAGGCCTATTAGCTTATTATCAAATATGTCAAAGCTGTTTGAGAAATTATTAGTTTCAAAATTAACACCTATTTTAAGTGAAAATAGATGTATTCCAAACCATCAGTTTGGATTTAGAAGAAAACACAGCACAATCGAACAGACTCATCGAATAGTAAATGTCATAAGAAAAGCATTTGAAGAAAAGAAATATTGCTCAGCACTCTTCATCGATGTTTCGCAAGCTTTTGATAAAGTCTGGCATGAAGGCTTATTACATAAATTGAAGCAAAATTTACCAGCAAACACACACAAGCTGCTAGAAAGCTACTTAGTCGGTCGTCAATTTATTATTAAAGAAGGAAATTTCTTAAGTTCACCTCAGCCCATTGACGCTGGAGTCCCACAAGGCAGCATCCTGGGCCCCCTATTATACTTAATTTATACTTCGGACATGCCAACAAGCAACTATACACAAACTTCAACATTTGCAGACGATACAGCTTTTCTAAGCGTCCACGAAAACCGTTATGAAGCATCTCGTTACTTACAGGATCATATATTTCAACTCGAACTGTGGCTAAAGCAATGGAGGATAAAGGTCAATGAGCAAAAATGCGTACATGTAACATTTACCTTGCGTCGGGAAACATGCCCCCCTATTAAAATCAATAATCATTTAGTGCCTCAAAATTCGCATGTAAAATACCTTGGTATTCATCTAGATCGCCGTTTAACGTGGAAAAGCCATATAGAGGCAAAATTATCTCAAATGAAACTAAAAGCCATCCAAATTCATTGGCTTATTGGAAGAAACTCTGTCCTAAGTCTCGACTGCAAACTTTTACTTTACAACTCCATCTTAAAGCCAATCTGGTGCTACGGTATTCAACTATGGGGCACTGCCTCGGCCTCTAATATCGAAAAAATTCAAAGGCGCCAAAATAAACTTCTTCGAATAATCACAGCTGCCCCTTGGTATGTTAAAAACTCAAATATTCACAAGGATCTCAATGTTCCATTAGTAAAAACTATGATTACAAAATATGCAGTAAAATATTTAAAAAGGCTTGAACAACACCCAAATCCACTAGCTCGAAATATTTTAAACCATGGCGGCCACACTCGCTTAAGAAGAAGAGACACTGCAGCACTTACCCAATTAGATGAGCAATAAACACCTATATAAGTGAACACAACCCGTGATGAAGAAAATTTTTGTCTGGCACTGGCAGGACATAAAATAACGTTTTAGGTTAAGATTTGATTAATTATTGTTAGTTCATATTTAATATATGAAGATTCAATAAAAAATAATGAGAAAAAAAAAAAAAAAAAAAAAAAATCTTGTCAAGATAATGAGGCGGCAGTAGAATGCACACTTCCGGTCCATTATCAGCACATATATCACGGCGTGTCAGCCCGCGGGTTCGCCCCTTGTAAGGTGGGGGCTTTACCAGTGGCTGGGGCGCGAAATATGCACTTTTAAGGACAACGTGGTTGGTAGCAGTGCCGAGGTCCTGGGTGGCTAGTTAGTGCGTAAAGAAACTAGTCGTTAACAGCTCCCCTCAGCGTCAGGGCAAAGCGCTGTTGTAAGTTAGTTGCCTAGTCCACGCACGCCGTCACTGCGTGGTTCGGTCCGTCTTTTTACGAGCAAACTCGTGGGAACCAAAATGAATTCACCCTTTTTAAAAACAAAAAACAACACTAAAACAAACGACAAGGACACGACGGAAGGGATTGACCAGGGTCAGTCGGACGTCACGGTCTGTGAGGTGGAGAATACCCTCTCGACTGTTCATGAGAGTATAATCGAACAGGAGAGACAGGTACTTAACGACCTTTACGTGGATAGTCTTCTGGGACTATCGAGTGACTCCTGTGGTGAAACCGGGGCTACTCAAGGGTTAGAGGGGCTGACTCTGCTCTCTGACACGGAGCTCGATATTGTCATATCAGCTCACAGTCAGACTGCAGAGCCTGCCACTCTTATCTGTGAGGCCAGGGGACATCAGAGGGGACACTCGGGAGAAGATTGTCCACAACTTGTTCGGCAGGACGCCGTGGAGGTTGGGCCAAGCGCCCCTCCACGAGACATTAAAAATTCCAGCCGAACGAAGGAGGAGAAGGCGCAGAACGGAACAAGGAGCTCTCTGGCATATCTGGATAAGATGGCGAAGAGAGATCCTTCAACGTTCTCCGCGAGGGATAGGCACCTTCTGAGAAGGCACCGACAAAGCGTCGCCAAATTCGAAAGAATTTACGGCCCTGTCGGTACCGTGCTGGGTTGGCCCTATCCTTGGAGAAAGCAGGTGGATGAGGTCGCCGACCCGGTCACTACTCAAAAGAGTACAGGGCCGGTGGCGTCGTCAACCTGTGGAGAGATGGAGGAAGGTGGGGTTGCCCCGATGACCAAAGCGCTCATGTCTTCGGAACGAGCTGCGGAGGATAAGGGGGCGATACCCAAGAAGGCAAGCAAAGTGGCTAAGGCAGCGGACACAGTGAAGAAGGCTGGCAATCCTCCGTCCGATTCAACTAGTGGCTCTCGTAAGGAGGCCAATAGGGGAAAAGGTGCGGGCAGGAGCAAGCCTTCTAAACTAGTCGTGCCTAAGTCATCGTGCTCAGTGAAGAGGGTTGGTGCATCCCCGGCTGAAGCTCCTAATGGCTCTAATAAGGAGACCATTAAGAGGATCAGATCTGGGGATGATCAGCCTTCTTCATCGAATAAAAGATTGAAGAAGTCGACGAGCCTGGAAGGTCAACTGCAAGTGGCTGTCATTGATCGGAATGATCCGGATGGGAGGATCAGTGCCGAGCTATGGCAGTTAGTGGAGGCTAGGCTTATCGACGAGCTGGCAACATTCAAGGGCAAAGAGGAGGACGTATCCTTCAATGGTGCGGACTGGGTTAAGGGAGTGAAGGTTGTCAATTGTGGTAACAAGAATTCTTTGGAATTCTTAAGGACTACAATTGACAAATGCAGCGACATTAACCCGGGGGCAAGGTTTGAAGTCATACAAGCCTCCGATTTGCCAATTAGGTCCATAGTGACAGTATGTATTCCACCACCCGTACGCCCGGTGGAAACTATACTGGCAGTATTGGGCAATCAGAACAATAGGCTTCTTACCGACCAATGGAGGCTGGTGACCTCACTGGTGTGTAAGGAGAATACCGGCAGGGACTTCCGCTTCGCAGTGGATCGGAAGTCCATGGAATTCTTGGTGGAGGTGGGGGGGGTAGTTAAGTTTGGTTTAGGTAACGTCAGGTTCCGGTATCCGAAGCATGACAGGACCAAAGAGGCTGTTAGTGGTGCAAATAAACCTGCACCATTGTGAAGCAGCCTCAGCCGAACTGGCAACCTTCCTCACTAGCACCCGGACGGACGTGGCCCTAATCCAAGAACCTTGGATTAATAAAAATAAGGTTTGTGGTTTAGGAGTTGCGGGATACACTCTGTTTGTCCCGTCCACAGAGGACAAGGTAAGAACGTGTATATTAGCAAGGAATGAATTGAATTTTCTCATCTCTCATTCTTTCAGGTGCGGTGACTTAACCGTGGTAAATGGAGAAGCCAAAGGTAAGCGCACTCTTACACTGGCTTCGGTGTATATGCCATACGAGGCGATAGACCCACCTGGTACTGAGGTGCGGGAACTGACGGCATATGCAAGGAGGAGGGGTGCAATCCTTGTATTGGGCTGCGATGCCAATGCTCATCATAGCCAATGGGGGAGTGCAGATATAAACAGAAGGGGTGAGTTAATGTTTGATTTTATAACTACTAACAATCTTATTATCTGTAATATGGGTAACACGCCGACGTTCAGAAATAAAGATAGGCAGGCAGTGATAGATCTGACATTAGTGAACCGTGACGAGCAACTTGTTGCTGATTGGAGGGTGGCAACGGACTGTACATTTTCAGACCATAGTCGTATTACCTTCACATTGAATTTTGACCCACCTGGGGCTGCTCCATTTAGGAACCCGAGGGGAACAAAATGGGACTCCTTTAGGGAAAGAGTCCAAATTGGGTTGGCGCAAATGGCCTTGGGCGACTTGCTGCCGACTGATCTGGAGGGGGTGGTGAACAAGTTCACTCATCTTCTAAGGGAAAGCTATGAGCAGTCCTGCCCGGTTACATTTCCGGGTAGGCGTAAACAGCCCAAATGGTGGACCAGGGAACTCCAAGTTCAAAGGTCTACGGTTAGGAGACTGTTTAATAGGGCCAAGCTTACCAGAGCACCAGAGGATTGGAACAATCATAGGGTGCAGTTCAATAGATATAAGGCGGATCTGAAAAGAGCAAAGCGACTATCATGGAGGCAATTTTGTGCATCCATCGATAGACGGGGTGCTATAAGGCCGACGGAAATAAAGCCAACTTTGGCCCTATTTCCCTTTTTAGCTGGAAATAAGACCAACTTTATCGGTTGCCCTTATTTCTAACTCGATAGGGAAACAAAGCCAACTTTCAAATACCACTAAAAGGAAATAAGGCCAACTTGGTTTCATTACCTCTTTGAGTTGGAAATAAGACCAACTCAAAAATTGCATTAATTAATTAGGAAAAATTTGTAGTCTTTTATGAGGATTTCCCCTTTTACAGAATGTTTACATGGAGTTTTATTCATTTTGTAAAAGGAAGAATTAATAGTTTTTAAAATTATAAAAAACTAAGGATTTTTCCTTTTACAACCCAAAAATTGCATTCTTTAATTGTTGGCTGGTAATGTTTGTTTATCATATATTGCATTTGAAATAACAAATGCAGGTAACACTACCATATTTGCCAATCATATGTTTAAATAATATTGTGTTTGGTAACACATGTTGATGTGTCAATTAAATTCAACCATGTGCTGTTATCAGTTGTAATGCGTTCATGATCCACGTGTTGTTTAATAAATCAATTTTTTTGGTTTTTTGTTGGTTATTGTGCGAATAAAAATGGAAAAAGAAGAAACTATCTCCGAATATAAACTCATTTCTGGATTTAGAAAAAACAGTCAGTTATTATTGATAGAAAACGAGGAACAAATTTTTAAGTTTAAATCACACAAAAAAAAAGAAAATGTGAAATATTATTATTGTTACGAGAAGAATTGTAACGTTGCAGTAGCAGTCGAATTTAATAGCACAAGGTATTGTCGTAAGATTACCAAAAATCAGACTCATAATCATGGATCACAAATTGAACTTATAAAAAAGTTTGAAATAATGAACAATATAAAAAGTGAAGTGAAAAAAGCGCCATTAAAAAGAGCAAGCGTTCGTGATATTTTTGATGAACAGTGCAAGAAGTTCAAAGAAGGGGCACAATATGTAGAATATGGGAGTATGCGAAGGCAATTATTTAATATAAAACAAGAAGATCTGCCTAAATGTCCAATGAGCTTTGCAGATATCATCACTATATTTCAAAATGAAAATGTTTATCAACAATTTGGTATATCACGTTACGAAGAAAATGATAAGCCCTTTTATATCGACACAGTGATATCACAAAATTTTTCATATACATTATTTGCATCACCAACTATTATTAATGGAATACGTTCAATGAGCATATTAGAACCTCGTACTTTTATAGTTGATGGAACTTTTAATATTGTACCCGTGTCTAAGAATTTTAAGCAACTATTAACATTACATATAGTTCACGCAGAACATGTAAGTAATAACATTGAAAATAATTCAACGTACCTGCTGTTATAAATACAATCAAAAATTGTTTATTTCAGGCTTATCCCTTTTTATATATTTTGATGTCTAATAAATCGGAGGAAGCCTATAAGCATGTATTACAGTACATCAAATCAAATATTTTAGACTTGGAACCAACGAAGGTTATTAGCGATTATGAAACTGGCTTGCGAAATGCTTTCAAAGCAATCTATCCAACGGCGAAATTAATCGGTTGCTGGTTTCATTTTACTAATGCCTTAAGGAGAAAAGCGTCAAAAATATCTAACTTCATTAAATATCTAAACAAAAATAAAGATGCCAAAAACGTCTTTAACAAATTTTTTTATTTACCACTATTAAAACCGAAAGATTTAACACAGGCATACCAAATTATAAAAAATGAATCAATGGAGGATAAATTCTTGCAAAAGAACGGTGAAAATTATTTCAAACACTTTATCAACTATTTTGAAGCGCAGTGGATTAAAAAGGTATCTAAAAACAAATGAATTCTTAACCAAATATATTTTCGATTAAATATTAATATTATTGTAGGTGAAAGCTGAAAATATGTCTGTTTATGGAGAACCAATAAAAACCAGTAATGCAGTAGAAAGTTTTCACAGCAGGATGAGCGCAAGGCTTACAAAAAAAGGCAATTTCTATAAATTTTTAGATGGATTGTGCAGTTTAGATCAAAACAAATCATTGGATTTTACAAAATCACTTTCAGGATGTGTATCCTTATATAGGAAAAAGGACAATTGCTTTGAAAGAAGAGATAAATTAATTAAGAAACATCTACAACTACTGAAGGACAATAAAATATCATTAAGAGATATCCTGACACAATTTACAAAAATGAAAAAAACGTTAATTGATGTAAATTATATAAATGAGATTCACACATCTGACAGTGAATCAGAAGATAATGATGATGAAAATCATTTTGGAAATGAAAACCAGCAATTTAATACTCTCTGCATTATTTGCTGTGTAAGGCAAAGACATCTTGTGTTTGAACCATGCAAACATTTCAAAGTATGTCAACAGTGTTACGAACAATTATTGCAAAATGCAAAAGAGAAAAGAACTAAGACACTCTGTCCTTATTGCCGGGCAATAATAACAAATGCATTTTCTATATATTTCTAATTTTTGGAAATTTTGTAAGAAACAAAAATTACTATATTACTTATGTACATATATATATGTAATTGGTGTAAATATGTGAAAAAATTGATGATGTTAAAATTTTGAAAACTACTGTTTGAATTATGAACAAAAACATAATATGTTTGAATTTTGATATTGTTTTGTTTGTTTGAATAAATGCTATTTTGTATAATTAAAATAGGTGACGAAATCAATTACTTCTTAAAATAACACCAAATGTTGTAATAAAAATATTTGAATTTTTTGAGTTGGTTTTATTTCCAACTCAAAAGGGAAATAAAGTCAACTTTCAAATTTCGCTAACAAGGAAATAAAGCCAACTAGGCTTTATTTCACTTTTGAGTTGGAAATAAGACCAACTTGAACATTTTCCAAGTTGGCTTTATTTCCGTCGGCCTTGTAGCACCCCATCCCATCGATAATGTCAACGAGTTGTCAAGATTCCGACGGATTTTATCCAAGGACCCTAAGGCCCTTGGTTATATCCAAAGGAATGACGGCTCATGGACTGAGTCTGGCTCTGAGACCCTAACCTTACTTATGGAGACGCACTTTCCCGGGTGCAGGGAAACCGGAAGTATGGACGACGGTCAATGGGACGTGATGTCCATGACATCGGATTATGCTTCCGCTTGCGTCGAGGAAATGGTCACAAGGGAAAAGCTGGTGTGGGCGGTAAATACTTTCGACCCATATAAATCACCGGCATTTTTCCGGCCATGCTTTGTAACATTCCGGACGACGCATCATTTCTGCTGGTGAATATATTCAAGAAGTGCCTCAGTAGGAGGTATCTGCCTAGAGGGTGGAGAGAGGTTAGGGTGATTTTTATACCCAAGGCTGGAAAGGCAGGCCACTCGAAACCGGGGGATTTTAGACCTATTAGATTACTATCTCAGGAGTAATATTGAGACACGCCTTATAAGCAACGCTCAACATGCTTACCTGAAGGGTAAATCTGTTGAGAGCGCGTTACATGAGGTGGTGGGCTATATTGAGCACGGTCTGGGGCATAGGGAATATACTCTGGCCGCGTTTCTGGATATAGAAGGAGCCTTTAATAACATTAGGATTGAGGCGATTAGGGATTCGTTGTTGGAGTTGGGAGTTGAGGATTTTCTGGTGGAGTGGATAGTCTGCATGCTTGGCAGTAGGATTATAAACTCGAGCCTGGGGGATCATGTGATAAGGAGGAGGGTTACCAGGGGGACACCACAAGGGGGGGTTCTATCACCCCTACTGTGGTTGCTTGCGGTCAACGGGATTCTTAGATCATTTGATTCCATGGGCAGGAAGATTGTTGCCTATGCCGATGACATAGTTCTTCTGGTCAGGGGAAAGTTTCTGTCCACGATCGGGGAAATTATGCAGGTGATGCTGGGCGAACTCTCGGCTTGGGCAAAGGATAGGGGACTGGGTGTTAACCCTGTGAAAACTGAGCTGGTGTTATTTACCAGAAGGTATAGGATAGAGGGATTTAGGGGGCCAGTGCTAGATGGCGTCGAGTTACCGCTATCGGGCGGAGCAAAGTATTTGGGTAACTTTCTGGACTGCAAACTGTCTTGGAAGAGAAATACTCAGGAGAGGATGAGAAGGGGACTCAATGCATACTACACATGCAGGAACTCCATTGGTAAGACCTGGGGTCTGAGGCCAGATATGGTAAACTGGATTTACACATCGGTTGTTAGGCCTATACTTACCTATGGATGCACTGTCTGGTGGGGTGCGTTGGGAGTGGATAGCTATAGGAAGATGCTCAGCAAGGTTCAAAGGAGTGCATCTCTTGGCATTACAGGCGCTAGGAGAAGTACTCCGCAGGCAGCGCTGGACATCCTACTATATCTGTCCCCTATTGAACATTATGTGAGGAGTGTGGCCGCTAGGAACTTACTTAGACTTTACGAGTCTTCTTTAGTTAGGCTTAGGCGGGATGATCACACGAGAATTTTGTACGAGATGGGTCTGCTTGGTCAGGGTAATACTCTTGGGGGTATTTCGGATCATAGGACTATGACCCTGGACTTTGGTGCAACACCACCGGTAGACTTCCCGGATAGGGAAAATTGGAGTGGGTCCAACGGACTGTTTGAGGGGTGGGCAGTGTTTACGGATGGATCCAAGATGGAAACCGGCACTGGTGCCGGTGTATATATTGCGGACACCGATGTGAAAAGGTCTTTCAGACTCCCCGATGAGTGCAGTGTCTTCCAGGCTGAGATCCTAGCGATCTGGAGGGCGACGGAGGCGATACTGGAACACATCGTGGGTGGATCTGTGGTGACAATTTACGTCGATAGTCAGGCTGCGCTTAGGGCATTGACAAATTATACGGTGCGATCGCGCCTGGTCGCTAGGTGTAGAAATGCTCTTAGGGAACTCATGGAGGCATTCAATGTAAGGCTGTGTTGGGTACCCGGACACTGCATGGTTGATGGAAATGAGGTGGCGGACGAACTGGCAAGGGCGGGTTCGAATATGGACTTAGTGGTAAGGGACATGGGGGTAAAGCCTCCCCTATGTTACTACTTTGGTGTGATAAGGGAAAAGTTCCGTGATGACGTTAACCGATCCTGGGGGGACAGAGTGGATTGCAGGGTGTCTAGGGCACTATGGCCCAGATTGGACGCGGGGGCAACCAGGGTTCTACTGGGATTGGATAGGGGTGGTCTTAGAACGCTTATAGGGTTCTTGACGGGTCATTGTCCTGTTAGGGCCTTTACGGGAAAATGGGACAGCACCATACCGGACTTCTGCAGATTATGCGATGAATCAGAGGAGCTGGAGACAGTCGAGCATGTACTATGCCACTGTCCTAGGATGCAGGGTCTCAGACAGAAGTGGCTGGGAGAAAGGTTTCACGACGAACTGGGGTGCATCGCTGGATGTAATCCGGCTGATCTACTAGGGTTTGTCAGGGAAATAGTGCGGTTGTTTCTGTTGAGGGGACTGTAGAGAGGGAATTTGTTTTTGCACAGCACCTACTAATTTTCTAACTTTCTGGTTTTCTATCATCCTATACTTCTTTTCTTTACTTCTCTCTTTTCTACATTCTTTCTCTTTATCGAAGGGATTCACAATGGACCGTACCGGTCTCCGGGTGGAAGTGTGCCCTTGGGCACATAACCCTTCTTAACCTAACCTAACCTAACCTATGGATGTTTGTTGTATGAATATAATAAAAATTATATACATAATTCAATTTTATCAATTAAAAATTTTCTAAATTTCATTTGGAATTTTCTCAATTTCATTCGGAATTTTCTCAATTTCATTTGGAATTTTCTCAATTTCAATTTGAAATTCTCAATTTCATTTGGAATTTTCTCAATATCAAATTGAATTTCTCATTTTCAATTGGAATTTTCTCAATTTCAAATTGAAATTCTCAATTTCATTTGGAATTTTCTCAATTTCAAATTGAAATTCTCAATATCAATTGGAATTTTCTCAATTTCAAAATGAAATTCTCAATTTCATTTGGAATTTTCTCAATTTCATCTAGAATTTTCTCATTTTAAATGAAAAATGGTGTAGCGATGTCCGTCCGTCTGTCTGGCTGGCTGTCCATGTAACCTTGTGCGCAAAGTACAGGTCGCAATTTTGGAGATAATTTGATAAAATTTGGGACATAGGTTCTAATTGGCACAAGGACCAAGCCTATTGAAAATAGGCCGAATCGTAGGACCACGAGGGAAGATAGGGGGAGATTTCTTCCTCTCAGAAACTATCAAACTAGATAGATCCATATCTATATGGACATATAAGCTATACAGTTTAAAAAAAAATAGGACCACAAGGGGAGATAGGGGCAATTTTTGCCTCTCAAATTGATTTAATTGAAATTTAAAACATAGATAGATCCATATCTATATGGACACATAAGCTATACAGTTTTTCAAAAATAGGACCACAAGGGGATGTAGGGGGCAATTTCTGCCTCTCACAAACTTTTTAACCGATTTTAATGAAGTTTTTAAACATAGAGAAATCCATATTTATATGGACACATAAGCATGATGTGTTTTTAAGTACTGTGGTGCTGGGTATCATATGGTCGGGCTTGACCGACTATACTTTCTTACTTGTTGTAGTTTCTATAATACGGATATTTGCATTGGCAATATGATATTTTGCTTTTTGGTACAAACCAATTAGAAGATAATATAAAAAGCAAGTTTGAACCAAAAAAATTTCGAATTAAGTATCCAATGGATATTGCTTTATTTGTTTCAATCAGTACTTTTTGACTATAGATTTAATCTCGATAAACGCTTTTGTGGTATTGCCAAAATGCAGCTATATGGCATTATTAGGTTAGTTTAGAAAAAGAAAAAATGTTGCTTTATCTTCTCATAACAAACAAAATTAGGAAACATTACGGTACAAAAAGTGGACTTTTCGCTGGAAATGCCCATATTCTCTTTCTGGTTTTTATTATATTTTCAATCGTGGTTTTTTTAGATTTTAGATTTAATTTTTTTATTGTACATGTGTATTATTATTATTATTTATTGTAAATTTTAAAACCTTTACTTCATCTAGTAGTGTACAACACTGTGTTCTCATTATTTTCCGTCCCGGATATTCAATTGTTTTCAATTTCCGCTTTCCGGAGTATTAACTGCGAGACTCCCGGGAAATTTTGAACAAACTCTTTTTTTTAAACTTCAATGAATCTATGTGGGACTCGTGTCCTAAGTTGTTTTATCCAACCAAATTTCACAACAATATCAATATTTATTGCGGTTTAAAACTTATTTAGCTGATTTTTGAATGGACTTTATATAGGGCATATTTCTAGTCTTACCAGCCAAACAGTTTACGGTTAAAGGCGACTTAAAGCGTTTTTCGAGAGTGAGTTTTATATGGGGCTTATGATTAACTATGATCGATCTTCATGAAATTTTCAAGAAATTCACCACAAAAACAGTATCCGTTACGGTGTTGGACATACAAACGTGATTTCCGAGAGTGGTCTTTATGCGGTGCTTAAGGTAAATAATGGGTCGATCTTCATAAAATTTGGTGGTGATTGTTAGACATATAAAACAACTTGAAATTTTATGACAATCGGTGCATTCCGCCACGAAGTTATGTTAGTTTTAGTCAATTTTTAAGGGAGGCTGTTCCACATTTGGGTGCATAACTATTTTCCTACTGAATGGATTCTGCTAAAACAAATTGTTCTTTTTTGCGGAGTCGTTAAGAAGTTAGCATGATTTTAGCAGGCAAGGCGAATTTACTTTTCAGGTGACGTTGAAAACACAGCTGAGCTATTTTTTTTTAACTTACTCCTAATTGGCACTATGGACATTTCTTTCTGGACAGACGAAGTTTGTAGGTGAGAGAGGAAAAAACTAAAATGTGTCCCCCATACAGTGTCGCCCCCTTACCGACAAACTTCGTTGTGTTTTTGGTGTTGTATTTATAGTATTGCCACTACCTTCTACATAAATTCGACTTGGGTATATGCTGTAGATATGTAATCCAAAAAATAAAATAAATTATGATTCTTTGTGTCACATTGTAGACTTGTAAAGCTTCTTTCAAATATTCCAGTTAATTGATGATTAAATGATTTTTTTTTTGTTGTTTTCTTTTATATACAAGACACGCTGTCTGAAAGCCTGACTGATTGACGGACTGACTGACTAGCGTTTGTAGAAAGTAAAACAATTATTTATTACACACTCATCAACAAAAACATTAAATATATTTATTCATCCCATGATGTATCATAACATTCCAACAATAAAAAACAATAAATACAAACTTCTAAACAACAAAAGAGCGTGTGGCATACGCTGGAGGAGGCTGATTCATGGTATGAAATTTAATTTAAATTTTGTTTTAATCAACGGAGCATAAAAAATTATAATACTTGTATGTAAATGCTAAAAAAAAATATAAAGAATAGATTTCACCAAACAATTTGTTTTTGTTTTTTTTTATTATTTTGGATAGTATGTATAGATAAAATTTATTTTCAATATAATTTTGATTATACCTATTGCACTTAAAGCTGTTTCCCCGGAAAATATAATGATTTAACACTTACGCTTTCCCGTGAATTTTATGCGGGACTCCTAATAAATTTTTGTTTCCTATCCTGGGGTCTAATCACCGCATTCGACACTATCGTATCGAATAAACTATCAAATTTTTTTGCATACGATAGACACTGACGTATCGAATGAAAACTCGATAAATGTAATGTCGAGTTACTCGATATCGAATGCAATTATTTCAAATTCAATACATTTCATTCGATATCGAGTTTCACGATACCAAAATATATAATTTCGATCAATTTTGCTCGATATCGTATGCGGTGATTAGACCCCTGTATTCCTATACATAAATAACTTCGGCATTCTGACTGTGATTTCTACAATATTGATCTTAGACCCCGTAAAGTATACAAATTATGTATCCTTATGATTAGGTTACTTAATTTAACGATGCCCGTCTATCCGTGTGATTGTTAAAATAGGTTTTCCGAAGACTTTAGATAAGCTCTGAACTATGATCTTATCTAAAATAGTCTCAAAAACTTTGTTTTTTCTTAAAGCAATATCCCCGGTTTATAAGTGGCAGAGATACATTCATACATACATATGTACATATAAGCAAAAAACTATCATTACCTCAAATTTTAACGCACAATACTTAATGCTTTGTTGTTCGTAATTTATGGTCTAAATTGGTGCACTTTAATTTTAAATAAACCTAATAGAATATTGTTATAAGCCTTTTACATCACAACGAAATCTAGAAGATTTCATATGAAATATTCCTTAAAATCTAGTACGTTTACATTGTATTTTTTTTTTTTTTTTTTTTTGAATTTAGGGAGATTTGTCTTTCATAACAAAAACAGCTCACTGAAATAGGCATTTAAAAACTGTCATTACCTTTTATTTATAATTCACTTCACTAATTTTAACAATATTATTTATCTGTTCCATTTTTTTTTTACCATTTTCTAAAAATGTTTGAATATTTAAGCACTTTCATCAAGCTGCCGCAGTGAAGTATTTTTTTTAAGCACTTTAGTTGCATCTCTAAGTACTACTAGATTTTTAATATGTATGTAGATTTCATCACAATCTAGTCACGAAGTAAATTTTGTTTTGAATGGGAAAACTAGTCAAAAATAATTAAATTTTACTCGAAATCGCATAAGTATTACATTTCGTTGTTGTGTACACAGAATATTAGTAAAAATTTCAAATAACGGACCAAAGATGGTTCATTTATAGCCATAATTCTTCCATTTTTCTCCCAAAATAACGGATTTGATGCCATAGCACAGCATGTTAGCTCCAAGTATAAATATTTTTTTGTGCATAGCGAAATAAACCAAACTGATCCATCCTTCAAAATACCGATTTTGTTGTCCAATAAATCGACTATTAGGAGTTCCTAGATAGAAAGTATTTTTTTTCTAGGAATACTAAAAAATTAGTTCAAAAATTGCTGCATTATAAATAAAATACCAAAAGTTTTCGTAATTTGATAAAAAAAATAATGTTTTAAAAAGTTTTGTTTTTGGCCTTCCTGTTTTATTATGTTGCACATTTTGTCGGACAACAAATAGAACAAGTCTTTCCTTAAAGCTGTTGATATACAATCCAATTATGATAAACATTTTCCGGGAGTTTTTCTCTTTTTCCAATTGAATTTATATAGGAAAAATGGGAGATGGAAAAACATTCCCGGCGAATTTTTCTTCATAATTGGGATAATAATTTTAGAAACTGGGAATTATTTCATTTCGTAGGTTACTTTATATGTATTATATTCAACATTTTTTATTTTTCGAATTTATTCTATGAGTTAAATTTCAGTTATGTATTTTATAAAGCTTTTTTGTAATAGTCTTATTCCTTTAATTTTTTATACTGCTGACAAATTGCTTGAACTCAGTGAACTTTTAAAATGATATTGAAAACTAGATGCTGTCACTGGGTCAGGTTGAAGAATGTTTTAAATACTTATCCGAATTGAAGGGCCAGAACAGACGGTGACACGCAACTGCATCGAAATTTCAACTTCTAAGTAGTTTTCAGAAACTTTAACTATTTAAAAGCTTCATTCACAATGGTAGCAAACAATTTGGTTTTTTTCCTGTCTCATATGTCCTATATTTTCCCTTAATTTTTTTAACAAAAACGTAACTAAAATGTTCACCTTCAATTTGTATTAAAGCGCAAATTCGTTTATAATAATTTGTATTTAGCTTTAAATGAAATTTGAATTGCTCGGGGCATTATTTAAAATGTTTTTATTTTTTTTTATGACTGAAACTGCGCGTGTTTGTGCAAAAAGAATAGCTGCTTACATTGTGAACATACAGTGAAACTGTTGCTTTTATTGTGGATTTGAAATTACCTACATATTCATAAAAAAAAATTTTTATTTTATAAAATTATTTGTTATTAAAATTGAAAAAAACTTACTAAAAATAAAAAATTACAACAGTTGAGCAAAAGTTTATGATTGAAAAATCCGGCCATATTAAAAGTTGTTTTATTAACGAATATCTTAGAATTTTTTTTATTTTTTTTAAGCTAAAGTTTACAATTTCATAAAAATTTAAATTCGTTTTATTTTTTAATTTATATATTTTTGTTCACATTTTCTATGAATTAAATTTCTTTTGTAGTATTATTTTTTACTAAATCACTTTATTCAGATAATATTTCATTATTTTCTTTTGTATTTATCTTCATGTGTGCATGGGTTCCAAGTTTTTTTTTTATCAGTTTTTTTCTATTTAGTTTACTCTGAAACCGTTACATTATTTAATGTTATGTATCGCACGGTTTAACTATTACAACTAAATAAGCAACATTTTGTGGCAACACTATAGAGTGTAATGCCTATCATAGTGATCCATTTGTAATAATAACAATGCTCTCTTTGTTATGTTGCCTCTTAATCAGAGATGGAAAATCATTTCTAAATATCTGTATACGTTGAGTGATCCCATTTGTAAACAGCCAAGTTTCGCTGTCATATATGTACATAACAAGGTGGATTTCACGCATGCGTTGAAATTACGTAATTTGGTTTTGCGTGTAATCTGAAAAGTTCTCCATACACACCTTTATTTTTCAAATGCACGTCTAGCTTTCGTTATCCTCAATTCCACCGTTAATTGACATTATGCATCCCAGTTGTGCACAAATTGAATTGTTTGGCCATTGATGGCGATGTGGCTGTCAGTGTAGTGATTGATTCACATCGCAAATGTGTTCCTTATCTTTATCTCGAGTCCGACATTTTTTGCGAGTTTTACAGGATTGTTTTCTTTTCTTGCATATCCGAGAGTCTCTGGCGTCGGAGTGGTCAAAAGGCAGCTTGTTTATCCCTCAGTGAGTTTTCCACGCTTCGGAATCGGTAGTATATTATATCCTGCGGGAAATTTGTGTCAATTGGTTCAGCAGACTGGTCCTGGGATTTATGAAAATAGAACAAGCACAAAAAGAAAGGACTTATGACCAGTGAAAGAAGAACCAATCCCTTAAGTGGTTTATGAAGAACAAAAAGGTAGAAAAAGTAATGAATTACAGTACAGTCTTCACCGTTGCTGTGACACATTTTTTGGTACTTTCTAAAATTTTGTTCTTGAATTTAATTCAAGGACTTGTTTTATTGAAATAATACTACATTGCATTGAAATAATTGTACATTTTATTAACTGACACTAATCACGTTCATCGAGAATAGATCTGTGACTGGTCAAATCTTGTCAATTGACCCCCTCCAATGACAACCCCATGTAAAAGTGATAGGTCTTATTCATACAAAGTGATAGAACTAGAACCGGTGTCTACCACCAAAGACCAATCACGGGACTATTTTGGTGTCAGTTCGCTACCCTCTAGGGTAGCGCCAGAAGCTCATACACCTCGTTCAGTACTGTTATAACTCTCCAGTTATCACATTCTTTTAAGTCGCCTTTTTTGACTTTGTCCATGACTTACAAACATTTTCTGTTTCCCATTCAAGTATGAGGATTTCGGCAAAAGTTTCGGGTTCTGCTTATAGTAGATCGGGAGGAATGCCGTCAACGCCCGCAGCTTTGTTTCTTTTAAGGTTTACTGCAGTCTATTTTAATTCTTCAAGGAATGATTCTGGGTCGTTTATGAATCCATAAGTTTAGGTGTCTCGTTTGGTCTTGGAGTAAAATACTCTCTACTGTTGGTAATCTTCTCGAACTTCCAACTGCGATTTTGCTGCTTAGTACTTGTGAGTAGCGCCATATTGCGGTCGCGTGTTGGTTGATTGAGGTTTCTCCTTTTGTTTGCCAGTTGGTTCTTCGTCCTTCCTTGCAGCCTTCTTAACCATTCCGATAGTTCTTTAATATTCGGGCTTGTAAGCACTATTACTTTCCATTTGCACTTTGAATTGGTTCCTGCGTTTGATAAGGTTCCAGGTGTCGTTAGAAATTTGGATCAGTCAGTGTTTTTGTTCTGCGGTTGTCCATATGATTTTAATTTTTATCCGTATTTTATTTCAGGATTACTGAGTTTTTCTAGTGGTCTAATTGATATTCCTTCATCTTCGAGTTTCTAATTTTATTTTAATGTAACCGATCAACAATTCGTGATCACTGTCAATGTCGGCTCCGCACCGAGTCCGTACGTCCAAAAGGTAAAGAAATTAAATAATTACTACAGCTATGCTATTGAGTGACCTAAATCTTAAAATATAATAGATTCAATTAAACAGTTTTTTTTTTATTTTGAAGATTACAATGGAAAAATTGGCCTTAATGTGTCAGTTAAGGGTTGTATTCGCTCACTATTCTATATAATCTTACGATTCATTAACACGAAAATCTGGCAGAATTCTGTCCAACATAAAAAATGTCTGCAAAATCTATTGTAAATGCCACAGACGCAAAATATATGACTACGCTATCGATCATTTTATGAAAATTTTCATAAACATTTGCAGGGCAGACAGACTTAGATCACACACGATTTTTAATCGTCCGACTAAATCGAAAAGTGTATACTGGCCTTTATGACTGACTTCCACCTTACCTTGAAAATCTTAAGAATATTAAAACAGTTTTCACTTGTACATAAAACACGTTATTCAGACGACAATGTAATAATATTTTTAAGCTCCTGGGATTTTTCGGGAAAACAAAAATTTTGTACACGTTACGCGATAATTTTACGAACAAAATCATAAATGGTACTTTTTAATTATAAAAATGTAAGATTGAATCAATTTTTCCATCTCTGATTCTTTCAATATTATATCACTCTCTCTTACTCCTACTTACCTAAACAATCATGTTCTTATGGCAGTGATCGAGAGAGAACTTGGGGGGAATTTGAATTTAATTTTAGGCTCATTTTAGCGTTAAACCAAATGGAACCTTAATGGTTAACAATAACAAAATCAAAATATAAACAAACATTCCGTCAATATACAAACAAATATTGGGGGTTTCTGAACATATTTGTTTTTACTCGTATTATGCTTTTAAAAGTGTTTGTGAAGAACTCGATTAACCTGCGAACAAGTGTTTAAAACAAAATAACAAAAATGAATGTGAACGTGTGTCCAATAGTTTTAATCAAAACACCGTTTATGTTTACGAGGAGAGAAAAGAGAACACCAGAGACGTTACATTTGAAAAGGGATGTTTTGTTTGGGAAATTGTTTATAGAAATTGTTTATGGGTGATTTTTTAATAGCTATAGGAAAGTTAAAAAAAACACATAAAATTCAGAAAAATGCATGAAATCTTTATTTGAATCGATAGTACGGTCCATATAATTTAATGTTTGAAGATTATTTCATGCAAATGTTGACCGTGACTGCGCCTCAAATGGTCCATCCGCTTAGTCCAATTTTGGCATACTCTTTCCAACATTTCGGTCGGTATCTCATGAATAAATGCTTCAATGTTGTTTTCCAATGCGTCAATTGAAGCGCGCATGTGTGTATAGACATGAGCTTTAACATAGCCCCACAAAAAATAGTCTAAAGGCGTTAAATCGCACGATCTAGGCGGCCAGTTGACCGGTCCCGAACGTGAAATAAAATGTTCACCGAACTCGCCTTTCAATAAGTCCATTGTTAAGCGTGCTGTGTGGCATGTGGCACCGTCTTGTTGAAACCACATGTCATGCAAGTCAAGCTCTTGCACTTTGGGCAAAAAAAAGTTGGATATCATCTCACGGTAGCGCTCACCATTCACAGTTACGTTACGATTCGCATCATCTTTGAAGAAGTACGCTCCAATGATGCCACCAGCCCATAAACTGCACCAAACTGTGACTTTTTCTGGATGCATTGGTAGCTCTTGCAATGCTTCTGGCTGATCTTCACTCCAAAATCGCCAATTCTGCTTTTTAACGTACCCATTGAGCCAAAAATGAGCTTCGCCGCTGAACACAATTTTTTGATAAAAAAGTGGATCGCATTTTGATAATAAAATAAAATAATTTGCAAGCGTTGTTCGTTTGTAAGAAGATTCATGGTTAAATTATAGACCAAACTGAAGATGTTTGACAGTGAAACAAAACACGAAACGTGCGTCAGCTGTTTAAACCAGTGTTGCCAAAAAGATAATAGCTAAAAAATCACCCGATAGAAAAACAAACAAGCAAACAAGTAGAGTCTTAACGTGTAGGGGCCACGTTACTACTGGTCGTACAATTGAGTTAAATAAACCAGTTAAATGAAAATCAAATTCTTTCGCGAAACAATTGGTTGTACAACGTGAGCCAACTGTACAACAAGTCGCAACGAGTAGAGGCCGCATAAGACCATACCACTCACCACGGGTTGAGGTCATATGCCCTAAAATTAAACTTCCGAGTCCAAAATCCCGAATCACAAAGTAATGAATTTTAATATCCCCAAATAATTGTATAGTTTTTGTATTAAAAATCGCGCGATAGATAGCATGACCTACCGGGCTAACTAAAGCTTTTAAATTCGGGATTTTTTAAATTTAAGATTTCAAAATTCGGGATTTTAAAATTTAAAATTCTGGATTTTGACATTCCCGGTTTTGAACTTCGGAATTTTGATACTATCCCAGGCCAGACATTAGTCGCAAAAAGATTCTAGACCTAACCAGTCATTAGTTTTAATATTCAAAAAAGAAGTTTCATATAAACGTTTTGAAACTCATGTTGACTCTACATATTTAATTTAAAAATGAATTCCAATGAAAAGTCAGTTAAAAATTGTAGCCTATGCAGCAAATGACTAACTGGTATACTCAACTTAATTGCACAAGGCGAAGTTACAGCATTAGAAGCCACATACTCTATGTTTCCCAAGGATTTAAGTAGGAAGATTATGCACGTGGAAAAATTCTTAAGGTTCAATATAGCAGAATGTGGATAATTAAATGTGCTCAGATGGTGAAGAATTACCCACAAATGTGGTTTAACAATGCGCATTAATCAAGGCAAATAATGGTGCTGTTACGGGACGAGTTTTCTAAACGCATTATTTCAAGATGCAGTATTTAACGGCTCACATTTTTTTCTCTAAGGATATTTGTACATAATTAAGCCCCATACCATACCCCAACTAGATAAATAATATTCGAGAAGAAATTCGAGCTCATTATTCATGAAAAACATTTAAGAAAGAGCGATGTTATTTTTTCTTAACTTAATTTTTTTAATGATGTGTAAAAAACTATTGGACTTTAAAATAAAGAAATATATATTTTAGGAAAACGTGTCTCTTACCCAATAATTCTCCTGAGTATAGATCATTTCAGATTTAACAAACATTTTAACTTATCCCTTTTTCTATTTCGCTCCCTACGACTCTGATTATATTGAAATTTAGTATAGCCCCTCTAACCATATAAATTAAAAAAATAGTTTTCCAATTTAAGTTGAAAAAAAATATGTTTAGGAGAGTTATTTCAAATTATGTTCTCATGTTAACTCTCCCCTTTAGAAAACTTTCAAAAGGACTTATCTCAAATTTATTAGAAAATCCAAAAAAATAAAAAAAAAAATACAAATCGTTTTGCTCTAAATTTTATAATTCACGAGTTGCTTCTAATTATTTCGCCTACAATTTAGCAAATACTACAAATATATTCACCGACAAAGCGTAACGATCTGACTATGTAGGTATATAAATATGTATTTTAAATACTAATAGACTGCACAAAACAACAATCAAAACAATTGGGGTCAAACTTTGGCAGCGGTCTTTTGTTATAATTAAAATTACTCGCCGTACAAACTTGACTAAAAAGTTTAGCATGCAACATAAGTTGAATTAAAAAAATTCTGATTAAGAGAACAAGAGGAAGAGAGTGGATGTCATGCATTTAGGTGCACGATTATAGAAAAAAAATTCGGAAGTGGAATTTCATTTATACAATTAAAAAAAATGTTCTTTTCTTTTATTATATTTATGTACATAATATTATGTAAGCACATACATACATTCTTATGTATGTATGGAAGTACATATCTGTGGCATTTTAACAAAACGTCTTAAGTCGAGATAAGATAGCAAAAAAAGTTAAAAGAAAACTCGGTTAATAAATCGTTTTTATCAAAAAATAAAATAAACCGAAATTAAAGAAAAATTTCGCTTATAATACAAAATTTAAAAATCGAAAGCAAAAATCTTTTTTGAAGGAAAATTCGTGTAATTAACAGCATTTTTTTTTAACTTTTTTTTTGACTTAAGATGTTTTGTCAAAAGGCCACAGATATAATATAATTCTTTTTTTTATTTATTTGATATGGGGTATTTTTGCAATTGTTATTGTCGTCGTTAGTCGTATATTTTTCAAGCGCCCACACTTTTATGTTGGTGTCAAACGTCAGTAGTGTTTGTACATAATGGCGACTCTTTTTGGAAATTAAAACTGTTCTTAGAAAATTAATACCGTTGGCTGATGTGAAAATACTGTTACATGTTAATAATGCGGAGTACATGTCTAGTCATTACATACTTAATTAGAAATTGAATTAATAGATGCGAGAGAAATTGTGCTTCATAAAATTAAAATTGTAAGCATAGGTATATGCGTTTGTTTGAAAATAATTCAGCAATAATTTTTTCTGTGTAGTTGACAGATCGAATTTTACAAAAAAAAAAAAAAAAAAACAAGTAAAATTTCTATAATTGGGTGTGCCGATTCAGATGTACTAGGAGAAGGTTAATTGGCAACTTTTTGACAGTTTGTAATAGGTCACAACAATTAAATCGTCCGCATACGCTTTAATTAATATGTTAACTTCCAAGAATATTAAGTTAACTAAAATATTTAAAAGAAAAAGAGACAAATCTCCTCCCTGTGGTATGCCCCTATTTGCTACTATTTAATGAAAGCTTTATTAATTGTAATAAAGAATGACTCTACTCGTCAAGAATTTTGCTGGCAACCTTACTTCAGTTGTGTTGCTATCCGTAATCGACTCATAAGTTCATATATCTGCCATATTCTGACAATCGCACGCTTTCAAATCACAAAACGCCAAATTTATTTTAAGGTGTTCTGAAACTCGAGCGTTTTGCGGTTGCGATTTACAGAACACCTAGTATGTCATTTCAAGTCATAATCGCAAATATTAATCGCCTTGCGATTGTCAGAACATGTACGTATGTTTAAAAATCGATAAGCTGGGCATATGCATATATGTACATACATAAATGTTTGGTCTTCACTAATAGGAAAATAAAAAAGTGATTTGTGATCAATTTTAGTTTTATCTAATTATCTACTTAAATAGAAAAATTATTTAAAACTTTATAAGTATTTATATCCTTCACCACAGCTGAATAGTTTTAAGTATTTTTTTTTTATTAGTTTTCGCTTGTGTTCGTTAAAAAAAGAAAGTTTTTGTAATAAAATATTTAGGGGTGGAATAACCTGGGTTAATGAAAACGTCTATATGAGAATTGCTAATAAATTTTTTATTGTTTGTGGTCAGTTTTTTTTTACAAACTGATTTTCATAATGGTCATAAACAAAAACTAACAAGAAAATTAAAAACTTTAAAGAATCTTTCAACCATAACAATTAAAGCTTTAAAATTCCATCGTTTTAGACCAGCTAACCTAACCACACATTTTTTTTGCTATAAAAATAAAATAAAACTTTTTCTAATTTGTACAAATATTTTTTTTTGTTTATTTTCATTTTTTATAGTATGAACACACTTTATATTATAGATACATTAAAAAATTTCGATAGGTATTATTTTGCATAATTTAACACTTAAACGTTTTTTCCTTTCATTTAAATGGTGGCCATAAAACGGTAATATTACAAATAATCGCTAAAAATAATACATAATAATAAAAAAAAATTTATTTTTAAAAAATATATTCTAAGATTTGTTTAAATGATAATTCTCATGGTATTTTATTGCCTTTGAGTTGTTGAATTGAGTTTATAGTTTAATTTAGTTTATTTTAATGAGGACGTTTTTTCAATGGGTTGTTAGTTTTTCCTATAATTTTGTTAAAAAATATTTACTATTGTTATTGTATGTTAACTGATTTAAAGTTTGTTTTGTGTAAATTTAGCTGTGAAAATTGTACTTTTTTATTTGTTTTCTTTTGTTTTGTTAAGGTTTTTATGGTTTTAAAAGTCCAAAGAATTATTTGAATTCGGACTTTTATTGCTGCCACAACTAAGAGTTAGTTTCATATCTTGTTCATTTGTTGAATCATCTTGTAATTCTAGAAAAGCAAAAAAGAAAAACATTGTATTAAATAATTTAAATGTAAGCTGTTTGTGCATGTTCTACTCACCCGGTGGCAAATGTAATTTTTCAATGACGAACTTTTTGCGTTTCAATTTAAATGCCAAATCAGTTGTTTCCGGCATGTAGGCACTTAATGTATTAATGGCTGCCATTTTACGCAATTGAAAAAGGCCATTGTATTCTTTAAAAGCAGGATTTGTTTCTTTATCCGAGCCGGCAAATGATTCCAACTCAATAGAATAATCAACTAAATTGCGTATTTTTGAAACCAATGTATCATCCTTAAATAAAACAAAACGCAAATTGTAAATTATAAATCTTTTTGCTTAAAATTTCTCTATTTTAAAATCTTCTGTGAGAGTTCCATCTCACTAAAGCTTTACTCCTGAACGGACCTTTTTATTAAAAATAGTGGTGTTTTTTTTTGTTGAAGTTTTTTTTTTCATATTGAATTTTATTTAAACATATTAGATTCATTCCCGTACTCAATATCAGGAGAGTGTATTACCAAAAGAATTTGATTTTCAAGTAAGGAAACGCCTTTTGGCAACAAGGAGATACAAATTTTTAATAGGGGATCGAAAAACCTCTTGTGGGTCGAATTGTTCTTGTTTCATTTCAGAAGGAGCTGATGTCTATTCATTAGAAAATAATGTTCGAACCGAGAAAAGAAATTTTAAAGGAAGGAATTCAACTCATTCAAATGTCTCTATAGTATTTTTTTTACAATTAAGCTCTTTCTATTATGAATTGATTACTTTCCAATTAAAGTATATTTTGATCCCAATGAACAAATTTTGCAAATAAATTTTTCACTCAAACGCATTTTTTGTCTCCATGCAATGAATTATTTTAGAAACGTTCTTTTAAAAGTAAAACACAAAATTATAGGATCCCCATAAGAAGTAAATAAGAAAAAAAGAAATCCCATCATTAATAATATTGACAGCAGTTGAAGTAGCATTTCTTTTGAAAAACAAAATTTTTGTAGCTGAGCATTTTATTTTCCAGCACTTTATAATCAAATTAGTAATTCTAAAAATGTTAAGGTCAAACAATTAATCAGTAAACGCAGAAGTCTTCAATACTTACTTTTTAGAGGTACAGTAGACGCTCACAGATTAGAGCTTTCATTAATTCGAACGTCCAGATATTAGAATCAGTGTTTGCAATACATTAAACGCTTTAAAATTCGAATTTATAGTTCTAATTTCAGAGCGTTTTTTTTTTTTTTGTTATTTGAACACAAGAAATCCGCAATTTATTTTTATTCTGTTTGAACATGTAAAACTAAAAAGGGGAATTACCAAATTTTAGATGTGTTTCCTTATTTGTTGTTTTTTGTCGCATTTATATATATTTGTGGCTAGTTTATTTGTGAAATTCGAAACATGTGTACATATTTTGGAAGTCTCTATTAAAAAGTGAAAGTGTATCATTCGAAATGTCAAATAAACGTAAAAAAAAACACTTTATCATTGAAAACGAAGGTCAAAATATTAGAAAAGCTTGACAAAGGGTTTGAAGGGAATATTAATGTTACGACATCTTCAATCAGCTATATCAAATCACATAGAACAGCAATATTAAATGCTGTTTTCAACACATATCAGGAAGCAAGCAATAAATCTTTGCACAGCGCTGAATACCCAAATATGGTAAGTCGTCTGTATGAGTGGTTTAAAGAGAAAGCTAAAAAAATATTTAGAGAGGAATATCCCTATAAAGATGAAAATGCATTCCGTGGAAGCAATGGATAGTTTTCCAAATATAAGAAACGACACGGTATTTTTAATTTTAAAAAATACATTGAATGTATGAGTGAATTACGTTTTGTTTTCTTGTTTTTATCAAATAAAATTGAATTAAAAAAATTTAAGTAATTTTTATTCGAAATAAAAACGTCCAGAAATTAGAATTGCCTCAAAAACAAAGCGGTTCTAATTTGCGTCTACTGTATTGATAAATTAATGCACAAATGGATAAGCCCCGGACTTAGGATTCTAGTTCAAACTAAAATACTTTATATTTTTTAACAAAACTGAAATATAAGTTCTGTACGTATAATGATTCAATAAAGGGAAGTTCGACTATATCTATTACAGTTTTTATTTGGGAAACTTCTTAAAAATTTCCACGAATTTTTATATTGAAACTATTCGAGAATTTCTTTGCAAAGTTTTTGAACTTAATTTAAGTGTTTGTGACATTAAAAAAGCTCTAATTGCCAGTTTAGTAATGTCGAAAGAAGAGTTTTAAAACACATTTTTGAACGGCCATAAACAATAACTTAACTTGAGTTATGTTCCTAACGGAAAAAATTTATATTTAAACAAACTTAATATTTTTTAAAAATATATAAATAACTTTAGGTCAGCTTTCATTGAATGTTCGCAATAATAGCCATTAGAAACAGATTCATTGAAATATTTTAATCAACTAGAGAGAGAGATCTTTAATTTAATTTGCGGTTCAATTTTTTGTGCAACATATTTAGAAAGGAAAAGCACAATTTCTTACATTTTTGCACATATTTTAAGAATGAAAAATAAATCAGAATACATGGAATATTTTTGTCAAAGAAGAGAACTCATATAAATTTGAACTCCATTATTACAATGAGAAAATTTAATAAAAAATTTTAGAAATTTCAAGAATTCGTAAGTGTTTAAATTTTTATAAAATTACACTTAATAAATAAATATTAGGCAAAGACTGAATATATCACAAAAAATAAATATTAAAAGATTAAAAAAAAATATATAAAATATATGTATTTTAATTTTAATTCAAAACGAATCAATATTTCTTAAAACTCTTTGTGTAAACCCGGATATATAGAAGAAGCCAGTGTAGAATTACTTTTTACTCGTTAATTTAGTCATTATTCATGCTATTAAGAAGTCTTAACTTACTTAACTTACAATTTTAAAGAAAAAAAGTTCTATTTTATTTGGAAAATGGGCTGAATACAATTATCTTTTCAATTTCGATAAATTATTTAAAAAGTTGGTGTCACTAAAATTTGTTAAATATTTAGAAAAAAGAATCAAAAAGCCCATTAAAACAATCATTAAAACCTACATTTTTTTTTTATAAATTATTCCGATAATGTAAGCAAACATAAGTTACAACATGATTCCTTAAGTACTTACATATTTAGCCACCAGATGCATAGGCATCGTTATAAAGCACACCGAAACCGAGGAACGGATAGCAGCACGTAAAATAGTTAAAAACTTGACTAAGTCTTCACCGAAATTATCATCATACCACTGAGGCGACCCCAATGATGTAATACACACTCGGCACAAGCTGCGCTTTACCAAAAAGCCACCCGAATGAAATTTATCGTCACACAATAAATTATTTACCTCCTTGAGTAGACGGAAGTATTTGGTATTAGTAAAAAGTTGTATTTCCGTTGGTGGTTTACACAGGGGAGACGGTGGCGGAGGCATTGAAGATGAGGCTGATGTCTCAGTAGAGCCAGCATTTTTATCCTCAACCGCATCTTGTTTGTCATCCAAACACAACGCTGGATTTGGTGTAGCATTCTTTTTTGAATTTTCCAACTCGATTTCTTTACTAGAATCCATTGCATTGGCCGCGTCATTTTCGTTCTCGAAATTGTTGGCAGAATCTTTTAGATCCCAGCCATCTTCTTCTTCTTCATCTTTATTAACTACAATATCATTGTCTAGAGGATCATCGGACCAGGTAACTGTGTGGGCAAATTGTATAAGTTCTGGATCCATAAATTCCATTAAATTAAAATTGTGGCCAATTTTTTCTGGTGCTTGTTCTGAATTCACCATGGGTAAATCGTTATAACGCCAGGCAATGCGTAAGCCATTTTTGGCAGCTTCAGTATTTTCTTCGTTTTCATCAGTTCCTGTACAATGTTGGGGTAATTTTTTAATCAATTCCTTTGGAGTGTCATCTAAGGAACCTAAGAAAATCGACTGCTTGGATAACACTCCTTCAGCCATAAAATATTTGGCCAAAACTTTTGAAAAGGTCACAAATTTATCTTCTTCAATGAGACATATTGAGCCGATAGGTAAACCTCCACCTGTTAAGACACAAAAAAGTAATAAAGAAAAACTTAATAGAATAATGAATGCACATTTAAGTTGTTGGTATGTTTAGCTGTTTAATTGCATTTTTAAATGTTTGTGCATTGTGTGCGTTTTTTGCACGAATCACCTTCTTAACCCGCACCTTTTGCTTAAGATAGACAACACAATACATTTCACATTTTCTGCGTTCTATATAAAGTACCACACTTCTACACTTGACATATGTACCTAATATTACATCCAATGAGGGATTTCCACTTGATGTTATCATTTGTCCGGTCTGTGGGCTGGTCCGGGTGCCTGGTATAGGTCGCTTTACGACTCTTTTGCGAAAACTAGACATTTCTCTTTGTTGCAACAGTAATATTGCAGGGAAATTAAACAATTTTAACAAATAATTACGCAAAAATTATAAAAATTCACGTAAACAACTCCGGCAACTAAATTTTTTAGACTGCCATGTTGCTTGTTATTGCCAGATTGAAATTACGGTAAATGTGACTGACATCCAGTGAACCAAGCCGAAGGCGTTTGATCGGCGGCGGCGGCGCAGGTATAATTGATCGGCGGCGGCGGCGTTTGCGTCAATGAATCGGCGGCGGCTTAAATGTCGGCTTGAAATTTTTAAAATTTATATTTAAGGAAAACTATTAATCAAAATATTTGAGAAAATAAAATTCTGTATGTACGAACGGTGTTGTGTCCTAAATAAAAGTCTATCAAAATATTAATATGAACATGAAAAGTTTATTTGAAAATATTGCAAATTAAAATTTGTTATTAACATGGAAATATTTGTGTAAAAATTATTTTTAATAAAGATACATTTATTCACATACATACGTATGTATGTATGAATTCATGAAAACGAAAGACGCATTTAACCAATTATACTTTTAAAAAAGTAAGAAATTGATTTATTAGACTAGCATCGTTTTAACCATGGTACAATCATTAGGCAAGTTTAAGAGACAAGCTGATAATTTTACTTTTTGTATGGGTACTACAAAAATTTTGATTAAATTGCTTTATTATCTGTAGTTTTGTTTTCGTTTTTTTTTTATTCAAATAAGCCAAACTATATTTATACCAAGTACATCCAACCCTACAACAAATCAACAATAAAAAACATTTATTTTGTTTGTGTAAAAAAATTCTGATATGTACTGTCAAATGTTTTACTTACACTCAGAAAAGCATTACAATAACTGATTGTTAAACTATTTTAATAAAAAATTTGTTATTTTAAATAATTTGGTACGCTAAAATACTAATTAAGGTACCCATCGACAACGCAATATTATTAAGTGCTTTATTACCATTACATATTTATAGAAAACAATAGTTACATTCACTCAATTTTAATGAAATGTAAATGAATACATTTTCATTTTTTCATTTTTGTACTTGGTATGAATAAACTTTGAAATAAATAAAATAAAAAGTTCTTATTTATGTGCTTGAGAAATGCATAGAAATATTACACAAACAATATACATGAATGATTTTGTTTCAGGGTTAACCATACTTAAGGATTATACCATGGTTTTAACGTAGACTAAGCAACGTTATAAGTCAATAATAATTATTTTTAATAGAGTAAGTATTTGTCAACTTTTAAGTTTTAATTTTAACCGAAAGCATATTGCAAAAAACAAAACGATTATGGTCCCAGATTTTCATGAACAATATCGAAATTATCATGAATAAAAAGTTGTTTTTTTACCGTGGCCGGATTTAAACGACTTCTCTTTTGAGTTATGCATGCCCCTGCCATTGAAAAAGCAACTTCTGAAGAGGCTGATGTGGCAGGAATACCAAAACAAATGTCAGCTAATGTTGCAATCCTGGGAAAAACCTTTAAATATAAGGACCGTTAATATTAATATATATGTATATATGAATAAATGTTTTTATAGTACCTGCTGATTGCATTTCCACCAGTCAAGGCTCTCCGCTTCATGCACAGGTACGGCAAAATATTTTTGAATTTCTTGGGAAATTGGGTCCCTAACGGCGCATTCTCCAGACTCGGAAAGAAAGTCCAGCATTCTTTTTCTAGTTTCGGAAATTTTCTTTAAATAGAGTTTGCAAAATATTAATATGATTTTGTAATTTAATACTTAAAATTCCTACCTCTTTTTTTAATTGGGGTTCACCAGATGGTAAAAAAAGTTCTTCAATCCCATGGCTTCTTATCTCCTGAAGAATTAATTTTTCTTTTGTTATATGGTTCTCAAAGTACTCTTCCAATACAAAGGTGTCTTGCACGATTTCGTTTTCTGGTATTCTTGACATATATTTATTTAAAGTTGACCAATTCTTTTGGCATGGGTCCATTAATGCAGCTACGAGGTGAATTTTACAGATTTTAAATCTTTTAAAAAGATGTTGCCTTGCGAAATCGTAAAGATGTATAATTTGGCCAAAAGAAGAATTATCACCTTTTTCGACTAAATTGGAATATATATTTTCGTAAAAATATATAACGCAAGATATAGTGGCATATTTCTGACCTTGCATATATCTAGTAGCTTCAGAAAATATCTCCAAAAAATCAGCAAACTCTTTTAAAATCTCTTCTTCCATCGACGGAATTAGTAAGTATTCTTTTTTAATTTTTAGAAGTATCATATTTATTACATCAATATTAGCCGTAAAACTTTTAATCATTATAAAAAGCGAGTTCCATCTTGTTTCAACCGAATTTTTAATGGTGGTTAAATGGGGAGTTTTGAATACTGCTTCCAACTCTTCTTCTATGTCTCCAAATGAAATATTTTCTTCGCTATCTAAACTTGCTGACACATTTTCCGCATTTATTAAAATATCATAAATTTTCGCACTTTGTTTGAGCTGTTGAAATTGTAAAATTTCTTCTCCCCTATACGTTATAGCTCGAAATATTTGTTTTAGCTTTGAAATAACATTGTTTAAAATCTCGTATGAGGCATTGTTTAAAACGTCGTGGCAAATAAATCGATGAAGAGAGTGTGCCATGCAATGTAATCTTTCGATATTTTTTAACTTCAGTGCAGATATAATGTTGGACCCTCCATCCGATATGGCCTTAATGGACTTATTTTGTAACTTGAAAAATATTATTGTTTCCATAACTTTTTCACCAACTGCTCTTCCAGTGTGTGGATGAGGGAAGTGTTCAGTTTTAAGGGAGATGCACTTTAAATCAAAATTGGTAGAAAAATGTATTTTTATATTAATGTAAGAAATTTTTTTGTATTTATCCGTCCACATATCTAGGACCAAATTTATTTCGTTTGGGGTTTTTAATAAAATTTTTTTCACTGATTCAAGATATACATCGTATACATCATTGAGAGCACCTGTAGCCACCGTTGTTGCTGAAGGAAACGTAACTGTCGCATCTATATGTCTTATATATTTTTGAAAACCAGCCCTTTGACAAATGTTGAACGGTTGCAAATCTACACAACACATTTCTGCCAAACGTCTTGCGTGGGAGAATTTTGAATTTTTAGTAGTGGATGCCAGGCATCTAGCAGTCAAATCATTAACTTTTCTATAATTTTTGCTCTTCACGTCAATATTATGGCAAACTTTAAGATGATTTGCATAATTAGTGGTGGAAGTAGTTAACCCAAATCTGTGGCAATAACGTGGACAATAAATTTATTTAAAAAGAAATAAGCCTATTACGTTTTTATTTTTTTTACTTACCCTTTCAAAATTGTGCTATCCGACTTAAAGCACAAGTTGCAAAACTTGTACTTTTCTAAAACCATTTTGTTTGAAACAAAGAGATGACCAAAATATTGCCAACACTCTGCACTTCCATACAGTGTCTTAATGTGAGACACTTCTTTAGTTTTTTGTTTTTTATTTAACAACTGCTGGTAATACTTTATACTTTTTTCTGCCACATTAAAAACTTCACTATCAGAGTTAGATTCCGATTCAGAATCTAAATCATATTGTTGCAGTTCACTTGTCTTTTTTGTAAAATATTCTTGCAGAGATTTTTGCATGTTGTTAAGAACAATGACGCTTTGAAAAATTTTGAGAAAATATAACGGCACTTGAATGTTGCACAGTGATGCCAAAACATACCATTTTTGACAAAGAAATTAATACTTAAAAACGCAAATCTGTAAAATAAACTTAGTCACACAAATTAAGAAATTTCACGGCGCAGCTGCTGTCATCGGCGGCTTTAATTGAGCCGTCTAAGCCTTGTAAGTCGGCGGCGGCGCGGCTTGGAAAAATCAAGCGGCGGCGGCGAGCCAATCGGCTTACGCCGATCGGCTTGGTTCTCTGCTGACATCTGTTTAAAAAACTGATAAAATATTTTTCAATATGGCATTACCTGAGGTAGATAGAAAAGAAATGCCAATCACATTGAAGTAGAACTAGAAGACGGCGCCACAAATTACAAAGCGGACAGTAGACGAGCTAGGCTGTTAGAGGAAGTGTGTGCAACAACGCTTGTATATAAAGTACTGCCATTTTAATATTAAGAGAGGTTTTGAATGTTTTGACAGAATTGCCAGAAATTCAAAATATTCCAATAATAATGGTTAATATCTGAACTTATTGCGTTATAAGCAGTACTGCCATATGAATAAGATGTAAGAGAACAAATCCAAATAAATTATTTTTCGGTCAGTCGCAGTAATTCAACATTCCGATTCTTACCACACCATCATCAATCATGGACTACCACCACGGTAAGAATATTAATATAATTTCCACAGTTATTTATATCAAATCCAACAACCAATAAGTGTGGTGTAGTTCACTTGGCCGCTTGCATTGGGAATACGATAAAATATTCGAATATTCGGCGATACAAATATTTGTTAAGTCACTAGTACATAAAATTAACCTTTATAAACAGGTTAAATGAAATATATTTTGCTATAACTTGAGTGTATATAATTCTTATTCGCTTTAAAGTTTTATTTGTATAATATTTTTAGCTTTTCTGAAATCTTTGGAAAAGGTTTCCGGACGATCTGGCCTAAGCAACCAGAGAAATGCGCATGGAAGCTAGCTTTCCCTCAACAATAAATTAAATTCATCTTTTTTTGTTTATTTATCTGAAAATTGTAAGTGGAGTTGTTCCGTTTTGTTATGGAGCCCCTCATACATATGTATTTTTTCTTTCTAATTTCTTTGTGTCTATTTCTTATGTATATTAAATTTGGTTTTGTTTGTTAATGTTTACTTAATTTTTTTTTTTTTTTTGAACAAAGTTGCTTTTGTGTAAAAGTTTGCAAATTTATCTTAAACGATTTTAAAATAGATTTTGAGGTGTAATTAATCGATTTCAAAAAAGTCGATCTAATCCATTCTTTATTATGTACATATATAGTTTTTCTACTGTTTCAATTGAAATTCTTAAAAAAATACAGAAGACGCTTGCAAATTAGGAACAATGTATATTATATGTAATACTTAAGTAATTTTTGCCGGAAATATAAATCATCTTGAGTCATATTTTTTAAGTTAAACTTCGTTTAAATGTACCAAGTCACATTTATTAGATAACGGTACATTTTATTTTTCGATTTAAACTTCTAATTTTAAGCCACAATGGACCGAAATCGGATAAAACTAAAAAGCCTATAATAAAAAACAAAAGCATTTAGCTTGAATTTTACTGAGGACAACAATCATATTCTTCCAATTTTATAGAAATTTATTCACCGAATCAAACCAAACTTACAACAGAGCCTTTATAAACACTTAGTGCTGGTTCACACTGTTCAAGTTTAAGCTGCCAAGTTTGTAGCGTTTAGGAAAGAAGGAAAAAGAGAATGTTATTTCATTTCCTCTCTCTCCTAAAAACTCAAGACTTGACGGCTAAAACTTGAGGAGTGGGAACCAGCACCATAATTTTTAGTGCATTCTAATCATAAATGCAGCTAAAATTTGGTTTTTTAAAAAAAGGATATATGGCAGGTAGGCATGTCCTTGCACTGACCGCAACAAAATTCACAACAGAGCTAGAATTAAAAACTTTACAGCCAGACACCACCTTTTGTTCATTCTGATATCAACTGTAGCTAAAAATTAAATTTTTTATTTCAGGATATAGGTAGGCGTATATTTGCACCGATTTTGCTCAAACTTAAACTTTTTTCTTAGCTTGGACGTAAAAATTCAGTATTCACAATTTTATTTTTGTACTATAAATGATCTAGTTTTGCCGATTTACTATAAGGGGACAAAACACTGTGCGACGACATGTCATAAAAAGTATACATATTTTGAAAGTTGTCCTTTAAAAGGGTAAAAAGGGTAATTTTGGGTACTAATTAAACAACCCCGTTAAGACTGGGAAATTTGAAAACACTTTGTATCTCAACTATCACCAGGGACTTTGATTTAAAAAATGTTTACTTTAAGAGGCAGAACAGCGTAAAAATTCGTACTTTTTTCAAAATAATTTTACACGAACATAGTGATGATTTGCGAAAAGAAAAAAAAGGTTGCGTAAGACAAATGCGCAAACGCATTAAAGAGTACCAATCACTCGATTTGCTGCCATTTTTCTTTCCCCCCGGTAAGTGATTTCGCCTTAAAAATTTGTGTTTAATTTATTAATTATTTATAACTAATAAGAATTTAAATCAATTGAAACGATTCATACTCTTAATGTTGAAAATTTTTTTTTCTGTGTACTATAGCATAGAACTATGCTATGCCATTTTTCCTATTTGCAAAAATTGTAAAAAGTTATATGCCTAATACATATGTACATATGTATTTTTCTTGGTACACTGAAAGAATTGATACTTTACTTAAATTGAATATGTGAGTTTTTAAGCGGTTTTGGGATCAAAAAAAAACATAGTTGGGCACATTCCAGTACCAGTAAAATTTCAATTACCAGTAAATTGTTTTACTGGTAATTGAAATAAACTTCAAGTACCAGTAAATTTTTAATGGTAATGAAAATGAAATTCCATTACCAGTAAATTTTTACTGGTAATTAAATGAAAATTCCAGTACCAGTAAATTTTTACTGATAATTAAATGAAAATTGCTGTACCAGTAAAAATTTACTGGTAATTAAAAAAAAATATGCATTACCAGTAAATATTAACTGGTAATTAAAAAAAATAGCAGTATCAGTAAAAATTTAATAAAATTAAAAAAAAATTTATGCATATTCAAAAAAAATATATTTTTTCATCATCAATCATCGAATCATCCTCATCAAAATCACTTAAATCACTAATTTTTATTTATTTTTTTTTTTAATTTTATCATGACTCTTCATTCAACAGATATCACTTTAAAAATTGGAACTCAACTAATACTCAAAACAACTTTTCAATTAAGTATGAAACGACAGCTTCATTAGCAGTACCGTTAGAATTACAGTTTATTACTTGTTGCATTCACTGATGCCAGATTTGACGAATTATCTTAATTTTGATGATTTTTTTTATCTTCCAATCTGGCAAAAGTGGTTGCATTTATTAAAACATCAGAAAAACACGGTAGGCACGTGTCATTATTGGATAAGTCCGACCATATGATGCCCTTCTTTAGGTTATATGAATACGAGTCATCGATCACTTTTAGTTCGATTATGCATTTTTTTACACGACAAAATTACTATTTATTTTTTTCTAAAAATTAATTTTTTTTAACATTACAAAATATACTGCATTACTATTTCCATTACCAATAAACTTTTACTGGTACTGCAATTTTTCATTTAATTACCAGTAAATGTTTACTGGTAATGTAATTTTTGTTTAATTAGAAATAAATATTTACTGGTACTGGAATTTAATCTTCATTACCAGTAAAAATTTACTGGTAATTAAATGAAAAATTGCAGTATGTACCAGTAAAAGTTTATTGGTAATGGAAATAGTAATGCAGTACTTTTTTAATGGTTTTTTGCCCATCTATGAAAAAAAAAGTGCTAAAAATGCTAAATAATTATAAAAATGTGCTAAACTAGCACTTAGCACTTTTTTCGAAATTCTTAGTGCTAATTCAGAAAAAAATGTGCTAAATCTAGCACTAAAAGTGCTTAACTGGCAAGCCTGTAGGTAGGTATGTATGTACATATTAAAGAAAACTAAAAACATACATATTTATGGATTGAAAGTTTTTGTTTCATTATTATAATGACATTTTTCATTGTCATAATGAAATTTAAATTTATGAAGGTATGCTTTTTCGAAATATTTTTATACTTTTAATTATTGAGACTATAGAGTTATTTGAATGTTAAAAATGTTATTTTTTCAATTATTGAAATACATATTTTTCTTTTATAAAAAAATTTTTAATTAAATAAATTTAATGGTGTATTACATTAGATGTATGAAATAATTAAATCTTACATTTTTTAATTAACAATTAAACATTTTTTAAGGAAACTAGAATTTTGTATTCATTTATGAATATAGGTATTTTTGTATATTGTTTTTTTTTATGTTTCCAATTAAAATTTTTGTTTAACTTGGACAAACTTAAGTTTTCATATATCCAATGAAAATTTTTAACGTAATAACGAAATCCAATGAAGCAATTTTAAAGAAAATATTTCATTATAACTATTAAATTTCATTTAGACAATGAAAATTTTCATTTAACCAATTAAAATTTTTTTATGAAAATGATTCATTAAATATATGAAGCATTTTTCTTTCAGTGTATTTAAAAATATTTTCTAAAAATTTTTAATTTACAAGATTTTGTTAGTCGTGCTTAATTCCCAATTTTTATTCTTGATAAAAACACTGAAATTTATTGTTGAAGGGATAAGCTATTCCTATGCGCATTTCACTGGTTGATTAGGCCAGATCGTCAGGAAAATTCATCCAAAGATCTTAGAAAAACTAAAGATATTAAAAATAATAAAAAAAAATTCTTGATGACGTAACATATCGGGCCCTTACCGCGAAAATAGCTTAAGCGACATCATTTTCAATTTTCGTTTTTTTTTTTAATAAATGAATTTATTGGCAACACTTTCACATCTTCTAAAATGTCATGGCCACATAAGTTACCGTTATGATTTTATACCAAAATAATTTTCGCTTAAGCGCCAACCTTCATATAAAATTTAAATGAAAAATGTATATTAAAAAACCTTCTCCTGTAAAATTGTGTTTTTGTCGCTTAAGCTTTTTTGCGGAAAGGGCTCGACATAAATACAAAAAAATCTATTATATTATATGAAATTTATTAGAAATGTCCAACACTATTTTGTTTTTAGACGCATTTATTCAAGAAACTTTTCATCCAACTTTTCCTCACAAACCTAGAACACCCACAATCCTTTTTCTTTTATAAACGACGTTAAAACAAAAAAATGCTCTCCCACACTCTACATCAAATGATGAATATTTTCCAACCCTTAATTTATGTTTGTATGTATATAAAACCGAAAAATAATGAAAATCATCAAAAAAAAAAAAAATTTACAATAATATCATGTAATTTCATTGGAAATAGAAAATTATCTAAAGAATACAAAACCATTGAAATATTGCACCCTTTTTTCTATTTTTGTATTGATAAAATTAATGATGACCATTGTCCAGTTGCCATCTTCAAATGGTGTTTGTTGTTGTTGTTTTTTGGGTAACATGATCTAATGCAAAACTACCCCTTGTTGCTAAAAATTTCCCAAAAAGGGTAACTTTTAAAAGTAAATGTTCCTGTTCGTAAAAAATGTTATAAATTGTTAAAATTCCAAAAAAAGGAAAAGACAATGTACAAACAATTTTGTTAAAAGGATTTTACGAAAAAAAGGAGAAAACAAATAATTTTGCTTGGCATACGAATAGATGACCAGTGAATACTGCATCACTACAAGGAAAGAAAGAAATTTAAGGACGGACTTTTATTAAGAAATGTGTTAACGCAGCAGGACATTAATTTTTTATGGCATCTAGAAATTTAATTTTTTTTTGTTTTTGAATTTTTAGGTGTCGGTCTTGTTGTTTTTGGCAAACATATGTTTGGATCATTACGAATTTAATTGATATTGAAATGGGAAGCTCTAAGAATAGTCAGAGATCTTGACATGAAGTGAATAAAAATTAATATACGATCCATCATTTCATGTTATTTTAGATTTTTTCAGGTTGTAATTCAAAAAAATGTACCACATAAGCTGTTTTTTTTTGGTAAAAGGCGAAGCTCTTTTAAAATAATAAAGTTGGATTCCCCTTTTTTTAACTGAGATTTTTCTGCAACACAATTCACTAATTTAGATAAATTTGTCCTGAAAATCGAAGCTAAAATATGTACACATTTAAATACCGTTCTTTAAATAAAAATACATTTATTTTGTGCCACGCTCTCTTCTCCAGTCCCGAACACATTTTGTCGGATGTTGTGTATTGATACCCAAGATGATTTCACCCGCCCGCATACTGTTGGGTGTTGCGTATCGATAATTAAGATGCTTGTACCCTATTTGGAAACTCTGCCTCTTGCAGTTCTCCAGGTATACATTGAAAAAAAAAAAAAACTACAACAAGGGATTTATGGTTAAAATTAGAGGCAGTCGTGGCTTTTTGCACATATCTCAGCCATTTGTGGACCGATCAGGCTGAACTTCAAAAGAAACAATTCCTAAATGTGACATAATCAGGTCTGACAGATATGGCGATGTCTTTCCAAACGTGGCGATTTTTAAACATGTTTGGCGGTGGGACTTTCCATTTGGCGACTGGCAGCTTTTTTTTATTATTTTAAGTAAATTTTATATTCAGTCACTATTTAATTCTAATAGTATGTCTGCAGGTCAAAACACCAGTAATAAAATCGATGAGGCTGAAGTTTACGGTCTTATAGGCTTGTGTACTTAATTTAAGTTTTTTTTAACTAAATATTTATATGTTCTCCATTTAATGTTATTAAAAAGGAATGTTTAAAGAAACTAAACAAAATTTACTTTCGGCGACTTTTTTGTATTTTTTCTCCGTTTTTGGCGATTTTTGAGTGATATTATACTAGCTTTTTTTTGTATGCAAAATTTAATTAAAAAAAAATGTTACGAAAACTAAACAAAATTGATGTTTGGCGATTTCTGACAACCTGGCGATGGATCTCAAGAAAATCTGATAGCCCTGGACATAATCAATAAATTATTAATTTCTCTAAAAATAATAGATCTCTTTATCGACACTTTGTCAGTAATAGATGTTGATGTTTTTTTTAAGAACCCGGGAAGGAAGCCCTTCCTTTCCTTTAGCGCATGCGATAGTGGTCTGTGGAATTTATATGGATATAGTCTAAGGCCCGTTTTCACAACTTACCAATAGCTAAGGGTAGAACTTTTTTGGCCGTATAAAAAGTGTTTCGTTATCACAACTTTAATTTAACCTGAAGTAAGCAATAAGTTAAAGAAAGGTTCGTCCTAGCTGGTAGGTTAAAGTAAAGGCTTAATAATGGAACACTTTTTATGCGGCCGATAAGATCCTACTTTTAGCTATCGGTAATTTGTGAAAATGGGGGTAAGTGTCGCAAAATTTTTCAATGAAAGATTGGGTTGTTTTGTGTGACGTTTAACTGATGAATTAGTGCACTCTTACACAAAATTTGACCTAAAAAAATCAGGTTTTTTGTGCGGCGTGGAACTGATTACTTCGGGTTTGACAAATCTTAAGTTTTGTAACAAGTTTAATTATTTTTACCGAAACTGCACAGAAAAAAATAGAAATTGATTTAAATTTAAAAATTTGTGATGTTTTTTAAAAAATTAATTAAATATGCACCAGTTATCAAATTAATAGTATTAATAAAATACTTTTTGATATTAACATCATTTTCTGCAATAATTTTGTTGATATAAGTAAATATTTAATTCACTTGATTAAACTTTTTATTAAAACTAATTTTATTTTCGATTAATGGTTTGATTGAAAAAAAAAATTGGCGAGATTTTTTTCTGTGTATGGAACTATGCAACTGTGAGATTGTAATTGAAAAAAAAAAATGGTGAAAGATTTAAACCCTGCAAATAATAGGACTAGTCCAAACACGCGTGTAAAGTGTAGCCCACAAGGGACTAGGGCTACTCCAAAAGGAGCCCAAACGTATGGAAAAAACATGGTCTATTTAACATTACAATGTCCTAGGGCAGGACCATATAACCCAGTTTTGGAGTACAAAGGAGTATTCTTAAAACTACTCCATTGTATACACAAGAGGATTAGTTTTAACTTCGTTCAAAAAGGAAACTTGTCGTTAAAAAACGAAGACATGTCGTCTCACTACAACCTCTTTTTAACAATGACATGGTCCATGCTTGCATTACACCGGACCAGTCCATGGAGTAGTCCATTTTATCAAAATGGATCAGGTGGTCCAATATTATTTGCAGGGAAGGTACAGAGACTTTATATGATGATAAGCAAAAGCTTCAATGTCTATAAGAAATTCGATATTTATATGGATATCAAGTGATTTTCTGATGCAAAACGTAAGCACCCTACAGATAATATTGGACTACCTGGTCCATTGTGGCTTAAATGGACTACTTACAACATGGTCCAATCTACTGTAATATGGACCATGTTATAAGAAATTAACATGCAGTGCTGCCAATAACTGCATGATGTATACTTTTCTATAGTTTACAGTATTACACATTGGTAGTCCTGATGGTGTCCATTATTAATTGTTTATTTAAAAGTTAAAATTTGTGAAAAAAAGTTAAAAAAAATTAAAAATACCAAGTATGTAAATATATTTAATAATAGCAATAATAGACTACAGTGCACGCCATAAAAGGCGATTAGTAAAAAATAAAAAAATGCTTAAACTACCCCTTTAGTGTACTCCATACTGTAGTGACATGGAGTACTTTTAATACTAACCCACTTTAGTACTCCATGGAGTAGCTTAGGGACTATTTCGGTGGGTTATATGGTCCCCTCCTAGGACATCGTAATGTTAAATGGACCACCTTTTACCCATATATTTGGAGTAGTTTTGGAGTACTCTTACTCCTTTATGGACTACTCTTTACATGCATGTATGGACTAGTCTCGTTATCTGCAGGGCATTTGCGAGTGAGATATTTAATTTTGGTTCCCAGATTGGCTTCGGTTTCAATTTCGCCAGGTTTTGTGTTTCGACGTAAAGTATTTGATTATTTACTGACGAAGCCGATTTAAGAAGACGATTGGAAATGGTTAAACGACTTTTTTTTTTTGGTTATACAAATACAGGGAAATGTTAAGTTAAAAAAAGTATTTGGCAATTATAAAAAAACTCCATTAATAGAATCAAGGGAACAGATAATCCTGGGAATCACAAAAAAATGATCTAAGTTGATTAAGTAAGACATTTTTTTAATGTTAGTGCTATAGTCAATTTGGAAATTATATTTTTTTATGTGCATTTTAATATACTAATTTCGAGATATAGAAAAAATCTTTAATATTTTAACAAAATTTTAAACTATACATAAAATTACGTTTCCTAAAACAGCAATTATAACACATTGTTACAATATTTTTTTTAAGAGTTTCCAAAATCACTTATCAAACCTTTTACCATATAGAAGTGCTAAGCTAAGGATAACCAAAGAAGTCTATAGATATTTTTTTAAGCTAAATTTATGATTTTCATATGGAGATAAATTAGTTCAAGTATTTTACTTAACAAGTGGATGAATTCCTCAATAGATCAACTGGACATATGGTTAAAAAAGGACAAAAACAAGCCTTTTTAAATGTTCAAAAATTGTTTGATTAAATACACAGACCGTTACTGCCGCTGTCGCTGCGGGTATTTCATTCGTTATGCTCATAACTCGGTTTGATGATGGGTTTTCTTGTAGTTTATGTGTGGAAAAAAAGAACAAGAATAAATCTAATACAAAAATCTTAGATCTATTTGGTAAAAGTGTAATATTTTACGCCCTAGAAATTTCAAAAAAAGGCTGAAGAGTTGAATGAGAACTGTAAGGCAAAGGATTTTTGTTCGTACTTACAGTAAGTAGGCATATTTCGTTATGCCTGCATAATACACTTAATAATAATGAATTTACAATGGTACATAAATTTTATGTTAAATTTGTTCTTGAAAAAGGATTCATTACGAAATCAATAATGACCACGCGTTTGGTTAAACCAGCAGGATATAAACAGCTGTTCCAAAAAAATCTAGTTTGGAAAATAATTTTTTAGAGATTTTAAAGGATGTTTGGCAAAAATATTTAGATAAATATCTTTTAGTCTAGTTTTAAGACTATATTTTGGACATATGTACATTGTACATATGTAAAAGGGGATACTAAGTATAAGACTTTTTACCAAAATCGTTAACGGACAGTTTATAGGTCTAATAAAATTGTGTCGACGTTACATGCAGTCTACTACTGGCATGAAATGCTTAACATTAACACTAATATGATGTTTGTGTTAAGTATAGACTCATCATGTTACAGGTTTTCTCATGTTCTAAAACGGTTGTTAATGCAAATGTTTTAACAACGCTTTTGTAACATCATGTTATGACAGCAAATTATGTCAGTTGTAGACGGGAGTTAAGTAACAGGCAGTTTGTCGATACACGGAAAAAAATGGCAATTTGTCTGTTTAGATAAACAAGTATAAGATGTAAGTATATTTATAACTCATTTTTCTCCGCACCAAGTTTCAGTGATTCGGTACCCAGCACAGCCTCACCACATACTTCCCTTAAGTTTGAGTTTAAGTAAAAGAGACAAAAACAAAAAAGTATAACCCCCAATTTCACCAAATCCAGTTAAATTGTTAGTTTCAACTTCCAGTTAACAATATGTTTTGACAGCTATAACTGATAGTTAATTATAACTGAACATGGTGAATTTGGGGGTAAGAAGTGTTTTTTAAACTTATTTTTAAAGTTTAGAGTAGGAATCCAAGTATGAATAAAACTTTTATTTAATTATAAGACTGTTATCAAAGTTGAAGACTGTACTTTATTGAATAAGACTAAAACCTTAATAAAAGACGAAATTTTATATATAAAAAATTGTAAATATAATGATGTGTATAAGATGGTGGTAGTTTTGGTATGAGGAAAACGTATATAATATAGTAGTTTAAGTTTATGAGAACAGTAAGAGTTCAATATTAAATTCGAAATTTTGAATCTGCAGTCAAATTTTAAGACAGAGGGTCAGAGTGTGGGAAGGCATAATCAAGTCTAAGTATAAGATACAAGTTTTTGCTTTTCAGAACTAATAATTAAATAAAAAGACAGGAGAATAAGTATAAGACCTTAATTGAAGTATTTGACAGTTATCAACGTTTAAGACGGTAGTCAAGTGTATTAAAATTAAAGTTTTGCTTTACCTTTAATGTTTTGGGTTTTATTTTTAAGTGTCCTGCTTTTTAACTTTTGTTGGTGAACATGTTGATAACAAGTTTTAAACAATGTTAACATTTTTTTTTTAATCAAGAAAACATTTCTCGTTTTTTCATTAAGTTAAAAAAAAAACAAGTATGTACTTGTATCTCATTCGTTATTATTTTTCTCTTACATTTTTTTTATCCAAAAATATGTGTAAATTTAAGGTAATTGACAAATAAAAGAATTTTAACAATTTTTATGATGTCCTTACGAAATGATGAAGATGATGTCAATGATAAAAAAAAAATTAGAACCTTTGACCAAACTTGGGGGAAGATGTGTATTACAGTTATTTCATCATACTTACTGAGATATTGGTATTTATACGTACATATGTGGACGGAAGACAATATCTAATATGTAGTATTTTAAAACTTCTACATCAAACTGTACAAAAATGTGAAATCAGAGTGTTAAAGGAGTACTTTAATTTCCAGTAACTAAGTCGGCTACTATCTGATAACTATTGGCTAGTATCTGAAAACTATTTATTATTTGAGAGAATCAATAAACTCTTAAGTTAGATAATTTATTTTAAATTTAAAATTTTAAACAGTTTATTAGAAATCGATTGTCTTGAATTCCATTTAATCTAGTTATGAGGGAGACGCCCCGCCCCATAAATTAAAACGTGTTACTTCGCCAAAGATGTGCACTATCGCCTTTATTGATCATTGTCAATATCACGGCGAATTCAACATAAACGGCAAGATGCATTATATTATAACATATATTTGAATTGCCGTCTCTAAGAACTTGATGACATGGAGCCAAAATGGAGTGAAATGGAAACTGAAGCAGCGTCATGCGTTCTTGAAATACACTACCACAACAAAGAATCAAAGAAGTCCAGTCGTTTTGCTACCTGGGATGCATAGCAACATCATCCGGAGGCTTTTAAGCCGTAGGTAAACTAAATCAATCTTAGAACTCCCAGCAAACTCAAGGCAAACTAAGCTTAATATATTAAATATGTGAGTGGAGGTAATTGGCATATGCGGTTGTGAATCTTGAAGTTCAGCTCGTTGTGATGCATTCGTCAAATGCTTTAACTTTTCTGGCCAAATACAATCAGCAATGCTGAGCTCTATGCTCAAACTGGGCAGACCCCAGTTAAAACTGAGAACCAAAGACTAGAATGGAAATGAATTGGGTATGCCTTGGGAATGCCACAATCCGACTAGCCATAAACGTCATTGAGTGAAATCCCCAAAGCAGTCGCAGAAGACGATATAGAAATAGCAGAAAATAAACAAATCATGGAATGAGCTGAAACCTCTCACAACAAAAAAAAATGAAATGCCATCGTTGAGGCCCTATGCTTCTTATAGGAACAGCAGGTATTTATATATTTATAAGTGACGCTCAATTAAGATCTTATATTAAGAACTTAGGACGGATTTGCATACTTTCTATTAGTTCTCAAAATGGCAAATTGAGGATATTAGGAAATAACCAGTAAATTAAAATTTTTAGTAGTGTATTCCCTTCAGGTCCTCTAATATCCTTTAAGAATTTGATTACTAAAGTTCATCCCGTTATTACACAGACCGTAATAAATTAAAGTTTTTCGACTTTAAGTTCGAGTCGTACTTCAAAATTTAAGTACGAATATCAGCAAGAAGTACTGAAAACAATTCAAAATAGTATTACTTGAAAACTATTGCATTCTGTATTGTAGAAATATTTTGTTGTAGAAATAAAAACAACACCACAAAAGTAGGTAAAGAACAACGATTTGCTTGTTTTGCGTTGAAACAACAACAACAACACTACAATAATTAAAACCTACATTAGTTTCATGTTTTTAAAGTAAACTAAGAAGCAAAAATTCCCGAATTCCATTTGTTAAAGGAAGAAATAAAACACATGTGAAACAATGATATGGGTAAACGGGTAAGTAAATAATAATATTCTCTATCTCTCTGGTTCTTAGGGGTAAGTGTTAGAATAAGAAAAAATCTCACTTTCGGATCATTTCAAATACGAATTTGGGATTAAAACCAAGTTAGAAATTCTTGAATCAAGCACAGTTTGAGATAAATTTTTATCTCACTTTTACTTAAGTCAATCCCGTTTGCAGATTTTGTTAAGTACAGGCTACTTGAATTATCCCTATTTGAATCAAGCATCCTTTACTTGATTTCAGGAAATCCTTGCTTAGGGTGCGTACAGAGTGGCCGCTTGTTGCCGAGCCGAGCCGACTGACGCTTATTTCGAGAACCAATGCGAGAAAACTGGTACTATACAAATTAGTACAAATAATCGCGAACAGGTTATAGTAGGCGCCGAGCTGGTCAGAGAGCAAAGCTGATTGAACGTGAGAAAACAGTTCCAAAGTGTATTTCAGCGCCGAAAACAATGTTTATGTTATGTTGTTATGATTTCAACTTGCACAGAAAAAATTATTGCCGAATTATTTTCAAACAACCGCTTGTTTGAAAATTTTTTTAATTTCTATAAATATTTTTACTGATTCAATCAATATTTTTGTTTGATTTTTATTTAACCAACAAAAATGTGGACAACTCTTCAAAAATAAAATAAACGCGTTATTGGTGTCAAGTTTTCATAATTTTGTATGAAATATTTAACGCTCTTTAATCTTGTCGTCTTTTTGCATTTTTTTATTTGATCGTAAGCAACACTTCTTTATGTGAAATATAAGAACAGCAACAAAAAACACACACAGTCTATTTTTGGACGCTTTAAAAATGTGCAACTATAAGAAAAACAATAGCAGACACGACATTATAAGAAACAAAATCCCGTATTCAATTTTTTAAAACTGTTTGGTTAAATACATCAAATACAAAAATAGAATGATGACGAAAAACATATCGAGTCGGTCTGCTGCCGTTTTTGGTTACATTTCTTCTTTAGCAAAGGAAAGGATACAGCAACAGAGAGTGATAAAGAAAAACATTGTGTTGTGTGTATAAATAAGACTTCGTTCAAAAATTATTCCAACAAAAAAATGTGTTTCAAAGCCAGTCGGCGGCTCTGCTTTGCCGTCACCTTCTCATACAGTGCTTACTTGTGTGCGCGTCATTGCTTGTGCAAAAACTTTTTTTTTTTTTTGATTTTGAATTTCAGTAAACTTTTTGTTTGATTCAGTTAAATTATTTGTTTGAAAAAATTAGTGTTTTTTTTCAGTAAACAAAATGCAAATAAATTGTTTGAATATGCAAATTTGTTTGTAGGACCGATTTCAGACAAAAAATTGTTTGATTCTACACATTTTTTGTTTGAATTGGAAAAATAATTTTTTCTGTGTGTTTGGAAAACATTTAAAAAAATTAAAAACAAAAATTTAAGAAAAAGTAAATAAAACATGCAATCAAAAAATTAATAAAAAATAAATATTAAAAAGAAAATAAAAATTAAAAAATTAAATAAAAATTGAACAAAAAAATAAAAATTCAAATAAATAATAAAAATTAAATAAAATTATAACAATTATAAAAAAATTTAAACAAACCGAAATGCATACAAACATACATAAAACACAATTAATGGATAAAATACCAGCGCTGATTCTCGCATCCACTATGCACACACAAACTTGCTTCTCGCATGAGCAAGTTCTTGCAATAAGCGTCAGTCGGCTCGGCTCGGCAACAAACGGTCACTCTGTACGCACCCTTACTGTACTATTGACACCTCTTCGGCTTGATTTAAGTACGGATGAATTGATTTTTCTTTTCAATGTAGCCAAGAGAAATGGTATTTCCCTTAGAAAAAAACACTGTTTGTAAATATAGTTCTAATTTTAAAAGGATTCCATATTTGCATATCTTTAAAGTTCTGATATCCTGTCTTTTTTACACTGGAATCTACTAACAACCAATTTTGTTATTTAACAACTGCTGAAAAAAACAACATCAATAAAATGTCTTTGTTGCTGCTCCCGCTCCTGATATTGTCCATTCAACGTATTGAAATAAAAGAAAACTTATCAAAATTTTGCACTTGTGTAATCATCCTGTTTAAATTTACCATCAACAATAGACGGACGCATGCCTTTCATACACATTCTTCAAAAAAGAGCCTAATGCCAGCTAACACTCCTTGAATGATACTCCACACTACCTTTTTGTTCATATTACTAAGTATTACATATTACATTTCAATTTCAATTATCCTTAAGCGTGTTTTTTAAAAAAAAGGTAAAAAAGTGTAGAAAAAATTGGGCATTTATTCGTGAGTTGCTAGGATACCCTTTCTTTGATAGGCTTGACATTTCGTGCCTTGTTAAGCTTCATATTTTTTTTTGCTTTAAAGAAAAATGTTAAAAACATTTTTATTTGATAATTTAAAATACTTGTATTACTTTTAGAAATATAGCTTTAGTTGAATAAAACGCCTACGTTACTGAGAAACAGAAGAATTCCGCTTCAAACGATATTTTAAATTTTTTGAGGCTGGATGTCCCGTGCGAGACGCTAGTCAGCTTTACTACAACGAGTTGTACGCCTACGTTTCCTGCAGGAAATTTCACTAGTGAATCTGTAGACTACAGATTCTGTACTAAGAAAGAAAAATCTGGTACTAAATTTAAGTATTTTCTTCTTATTTTAGTACGAGTCGTAAAGTGCGAATAACACTTAAAAGAACTTAAAACAATCCAAAATGGGATAACTTTCGAAACCAAATATGCGTGCATACGAGTTGTTTGTAAAAGTTTGTTGTATAGAAACAACAACAACAATACAAAAACAAAAATTAAGATTATTTTCATGTTTAAAGAGTAAAATAAGAAGCAATCATTCCCATATTCTATTTGTTAAAATAATTTAGTTAAATATATCAAATTTTCAAAGTAAAATGACTACGAAAACCATATTGGGCATGCTGCTGGTGCCTTAAAATTAAGAATTCTTCTCTAAGCAAAGGGCGGAATACAACAAAAGTGAAATAAACAGGTGTTACGGGTAAGTAAAATAATAATATTCTTTCTGGTTCTGCGGGGTAAGTGTTTAGGTTAGAATCAATTTAATATAACGCTCGGATTATTTCAAGTACGAATCGAGATTAAACCATCTTAGATATTCTTGAATCATAATTTATATTAAATCAACTATATTATAATACTTGAATCAAGCGCATTTTGAGATTGATTTAATTTTATTTTTACTTAAATCAATCCCATTTTCCGATTATTTCAAGTACGAATTCGGGATTAAATATGGATAAGTTAAGTATTTCGTACTTGAATAACCGTACTTGAATCAATCATTATGTACTTGATTTAAGGAAAACCGTACTAACCGTACTATTGACACAGCTTCGGCTTGATTTAAGTACGGATGGATTGATTTGTTTTTTCAGTGTACTGATTTACTATCGACACAGTCACCAGTACTATTGACAATGCAATGTTATTTACTATAGACATTTAACATGTGCGTGTCATTGAAAATCTACTACTTACGTTGGTACTATTGACAAGGTACATTTTAGTCTACACTTTTGGTACGAATACGAATTCATAACAGACTTTTTTACTATAGCTTCAACTTTTATAAGAATTATACTTCTCAGTTGTTCTTAATATATTTTTCAACAATATCACCAAAACAGTTGACAAAACTGGTGACTTTGAGACAGTTGCACCCAGGTTTCCTTCAGGGCTACTATTGCTCAGTTTATAAAGTAAAAATATAATTTTATTTTAATCTTTGTGGCTGGAAATTTATCAACAAGTTTTTCTGTTTTTAACATTAGACATATGCCTTCGTTTTTAACCTTTTTGTCTTTGGATAACCAAATATTTTTCGATTTTATTTGGTGAAGTACCATTTTAAACACAGAAAAATTATTGGTGAAGAATGATTTAAAACTCAGATTAATAACTGGCGGAGACCATAATTCTTAGAAGCGCATTCTGAATGTCTTTGTGTTTCTATTCGAAGGTTTTTTTTGCATTTTTGTGTGCAAAATAACTACAAATATTTAGCCAATCAGGTAATTTTAGATTAAAAAAAAAAAAAAAAAAAAACAGACTCCAATCAATCTTGACCCAAATATAATCTTCTTTTCTTTAGTTTTCTCTTCTGTTTTTATTCTTTATTACAATTTGATAGAATTTATAGAATTTATTGCCTTCTTTCCTTTAAATACTACAAAAATGTCCTTTTTGGTTAAACCAGCAGGACTTGGCAACTACCTATAACTGGAACTATAATTGTTGTTGCATAATTTATGACATTTCTTACACCAGTTGCCTCATTTCCATTGTGGCATTTTTGCCTTTAAGTCTGTTGTTTATCAATTCTACAATACCCATGTTTGCCTTTCCCACACATCACTGTCACTGTCTCAAATGCTGAATCCTTTGTCACCCTTTCGCTTTCTATGCCTGTTCTGTTGTTGGTAAGACTTGTGTAATATTGGTTTTTTTTTTTCGAGTCAATATCAATTGTACAATGATCGATACTGATCATAAAATGATTATTGTTTATCTTATTTCTACATTTTTTCTTTAGATATTGTTGATTGTTATGCATTGCGTGTGTTCGTCTGATAGGAATTTTATTTTGTGTTTCAAAAATTTCTCATGAATTTTGTCTCCAGACAATGTACTGTTAGTTTTGTATTTTTCTTTATCATTATCCTTTCGATTTTTCTGAGATTTCTAATACAATATGCTACAATTTATTTCCAAATAAATTATGGCAAGTGATAAATGTTTTTGGGTTAAAAATTTATAAATAATATTGACAATTGTTTTGGCTTGTCTTTTTTTTTGGGATTTTTTTTGTGACTTTTGAACCGAAATAGAAGAAAAAACTAAGTTTCATTATGCAATTATATAAAAAAGTAGAATTAACTTTTGCCCGTGCAAGAAACGCGGGATCAAGTCTTTACAAGTCGCCACTTTTGTCGAATATTTTAGTGAAACTGCTTACAAAGCATCTACAACTTTTTCTGCCCTTGAGAAAAAAGAGAAATTTTTTGAAAGCTTTACAGCTTTCTCTAAACGAGGGTTTTTCAATTTTAAGCATAAGCAGCCCTATTTTGAATTTTTTCCCAAAAGACAGGAACTTACTTAAAGGAAAATACATAAGCTTTCTTTTGAGCAAAATATTGATCAAATAGATATCGAAGCTACTTGGAACAAATTTTGCTAAAACACCAATAGGTAATAAGTTACAAGGATGAGAAAGAACACCGCATATGCTAAAAATTAAAAAACCCTCGACTAGAGTTAAGCTATGTTCACATTATTTGTATTTGTCATGTGGAATGTCACTTTTCTACTCACATGTGATTTCATGTGTATGTCAAAATTTGAGTTTTACATAAGGTTTATTATTTACATGTTCACATGTTGGTATGTAACGTACATTTGACATAACCTATCGAAAATAAAAAAAAAACATTTTTAATAATTAATTTGTGTATTTTTTATCTGTCTTATTATTTTTTTACTATTATAATATATATGTATTAAAATTTCAATGAATTTTTGCCGCCGCAAACAATTTTGTTAACAAAAAACAGCTGATGTCAGATGCTTTGTCACTTTTAAATAGAACTCGTTCTAAATCAAAAATGTCATGTGTACTGTTCACAGAGCAATTACACATGATATTGTTTGAATGGGCTTAGACGATATGTACAAATTTAACATGTGAAAAATTTACAATCCACATGACAAATACACATTATGTGAACATAGCTTTAGAAATTATTTTGTTTTATATATAAGCCACTCGCATCCCAAAAAGCGACCAAAACTACCTTAAAGGAAAAGACATAAGCTTTTTTTTGCGAAAAAAAAACACTCCGGATGAAAAAAAAATATAAAAAAAGTTTTAAATTTAAAAAAAAAATTTTTTTAAATTTTTTAAGAAAACAAAAAAATTTTTTTCAAAAGATTAATCAAATAGCTATCGAAGCTACTTGGAACAAATTTTGCTAACACCAATAGGTAATAGGTTACATGGATGAGAAAGAACACCTTAGAAACTGTTTGACCGATCTTGTTGAAAATTTGTGTCTGAAATTTGTGAAATCCTCCATATGTACATTATGTTATTAAAGTAAAAACCATATTGGAAATGATGCAGGTATTTTATGATTGAAATTCTGTAAAGTGTAAAACGGGTAAGTAAAACAATCATAAGTAAATTCTCCTTCTAATTTCACTTTTGGTTTATTTCAAGTACGAATTCGGGATTGAAACAACTTTATATAACTTGAATCAAGCGCAATTTGAGATTGGTTCAATCTTAGTTTTACTTTAATAAATCTCATTTTCGGATTATTTCAAGCACGAATTCGGGGTTGAATATTGATAAGTGAAGTATTTCGATTGAAAATCCGTACTTGAATCAATCTTTCTGTACTTGATTCAAGAAAATCCGTACTCTCCGCACTATTAATACCGATTCGGATTAATTTGAGTACGGATGGATTGATTTTTCTTTTAATTGTAAGCAAAAAGCATTCTTATTAATTTTATTCGGTTAGGTTGACAAATAATTAGGGATTTATAAATCGATTAGAATCCTATTTTCTGGACTTTATCTTTTTTAAAACGACTTCACTCATTTTCGCTATTATAGGTCTTTAATTTACTGTAGCTTTCATACCGGAATCTATTTTCAAGTGGTATTATGTTATTTTTGAAGGATGTTAGGATCTTTTAAAGATGCCATAGTAAATATTTAAATACTATTTCAAATATCAGTATTTCTGGAAACTGCGCAAATAGTCTTTGTTCTTTGAGCTGCCATTTCTGAAAAGTTAAAAATAAAAAAAATGTTTACCTTAGATTCTGTTTTCTTAGACAAATTTAAACCACAGTTAAAAAACAAACAAGGAATTTTTTCTTGTTTTTTACACTACACGTTCCAGGAAATCATAATTACGATAACTATCGATCAAACATTTGCTTTGCGGCATATTACACCCGCTCCTCTACGTTGCTGCAGCATAAAGGAACTAAACAATTAGTTAAACCCACGTAACTCCTTTTTTATTCCTTTCAATTTTAAACAATTTATATTTTCTACATTCATTATGAGTTAAAGATGGTTAGATTTAGACTATCTTTAACAAATCAAACATCTTTCACCGCATTAATTACACGTTATCAAATGTGTGGCATGCGTGTTAATACTTGTAACCTGCTGTATTGCCAAACGAACAAATAACACAAGAAAGGACTTATAAAACATACAAACATGAATACGTGTGTTTTTATTTCATTGAAAGGATAATCAGGCACTTGAACTAAAATGCATCTTTTTTTTATAAAAAAAAAAAATAAAACTATTTTTGCAGTATATGCGTTTCTAATTTAATTACAGGTTGAGGAAAGTGATTAAGGAACATCTTTTACCTAAAAATTTTATTAAGAGTGTGTGTTTTTTTTTAAACTGCATAAAAAACATAGTTGTGGGCGTTTTTAAGGCTTAAGCAAGGTCACTGTGCAAGATGTGAGGTAAGTGGTTTTCTTGGTAAGACAATAAAAACAAAAGTCTGAAGAAGAAAATCTTATAAAAATAGAATTTATGAATAAAATATTTTTTTGGCATTAAAGTCATCCATTATTCGGTCGATACAAAAATCTTGGTTTTATTTTTCGATTTTAGTTAGATTTTGTTTGTTTCTTGTTTCGTCTATTTAAGGACAGAGGGAATTTATCTTGAGATTTTTTTTTTAAAATTGCACCAAACTCCTTACAATTCTTTGGTAGCTGGTGCAATAATTGGCCGATTTGATATTTTTAAAACTTTTTACATATAAAGGAAATACTCAGAGGGAAAAAATTGGCTAAAAAAAAATCAAAAACTACCCATTCATTGTGAAAAGTACGCAAAAGTTATCAAACGAATGGTAACAAAGTGTTGAGAGCGTCTGGTTGTCATTTTGTTTATAATTTTCATAATGCCAACGCACTGTTCTCATCAAGGCTGGCAACCGAAACGAATTTCAGCATCGGTATTGAAATATTTGTTACTTCAGTGTCAATATTAAACTATTTTTTACTTTGATATCGATATTTTAATTATATAATTACATATACAATGAGCAAAAATAAATAAACCAATTAGGCTTTGTTAAAAAATTAAATGAAAATTTCAAGATTTAAATTAAATGGTGATAAAAATAAATCGAAATGAATTTTTTCAATATTTTTCAAAGCCTATTTATACATGATAATACTCAAAATGCTAAATATAGCTCCAAAAATTCAAAAAAAATTCTGACTACTATTGTTAGAAAATATGTAGTGTATAAATTAGACTACTTTGTTTGGTGAAATCGGCCCATAATTTTCCGTAGGTCCCTTACTCAAAAACCCTTTAACACACCTAAGTCAGAAAGAGGCAAAGTTTGTGTTGGTGCACCAGTGGAATCAATTAGCAAATAAATCCACACGGAACTTTGCGTTTGCTTTTTGTATTGTTCATTTTGAAAAACATTTTTTCTATAAATGATTTTCGTCTTTAATTATATTAAGCTTGGACAAGTAAAACAAATTTTAATTCTTTTCTTTCGTTTTCAAAGACAGTACTAACGAAGTTAATCAAATAAATATAAAAGATCAATATTGTGTTACCTATTTTCTATTGGAAAAAGTCATTATGAATTTTTGTTTTTATAAAAAAGGCAAAACTAAAAAAATTATTAAACAATATCGGCATTGAATGAATCCCAAAATCCCTGGGATTAAAAATTGTTTAATCGCAGGATTTTCGGGATCGGGATTTTGTTATTGGCATCCTGGCTTCACACTAGCGTGTGAAGCTGGTACAGCTAAAGTTGATTTAAGACGACATGTATTTCCAACTTCAAAATGCATACAAGTCGTGTAAAAGCAAACAAAATTTGCTTATGTACATCGTAGCTCGAAGTTGCAGTGTAAAAATTTTCAATTAGAGCGTGTTCTATTTTGATCTGACAAACCTTCTGACATCAGCTGTTTTGCAAGTCATTTGTTTATGGCGGCATGTATGTATTTATACAATAAAATTTAGTTTTTAAACATATTTTTTAAAAAACCCACATTTTTAGTTAACTGAAATACAATAAAATGTGTAAATCAATATCAATCAGTTTGCTGTTGCGAATGATTTTAGGATCTGCCATATCTGAAACTAAAAAGAACGGGTGAAAGCAAAACTTTTGTTATTTTGACAGACATGCACAATTACATACGGGTTTTACATCAGATGCAAAATATATGTTGTCTAAAGCCACCTTAAGCAATATTGCCAATCTGAATTTTGAAGTCCCCAAAAAAATACACATTTCAACAAATAAATGCCCAATTTTTTTAATAAAAAAATTTTAGAAAAAATTTTAAGCTTTATTTAAATTTCTGAATTTTAAATTTATAAAATTAAATATTTTCATTTTAAATAATGACATTGTCGTTTCTTGACATAACAAATAAGTGATAATTAATTGTTATTCTGAATGTTCTATAACCAGCGTTGCCAGAAGATTTGGAAGGAAGTAAAAATTATTAATTTTTTAAAAGGAAATACTTCTTATTATGTAAACATAATTGCGGTATTTATACAAAATTATATTGTAGGCTTAAATTGTATTTTTAGTTATATTTTCCATAAAATTCTTTCTAAAAATATACTTTAAATCCATTTGTTTTCTAATAAATAAGAACGTAAAAAAGTTCATATAAATAAAGAAGTTTCTTTGGAAGTAATTAAATTCAAAAATTAGAGATACATATATAAATTTTGGGCAAGAAGATCATACATCAAATGAAGTTTTAAGGGTTCTCAATTAAGTATTATAATTGATACCGTTGTTGTATCGAAGGCATTTGAAAATATATGGATTATATGGATTTCCCTAAATATATTCCTAATGGAATTGTTATTAAAATAATATACACCTTTGAAAAGACATTGTAAAGCACTAATGTATATACACTTTATTTAATAATTATCAAAAACATGGAATGTGGAATTTTCACACCAAAAGCTTCTTAACCCTAAGTAACTTTTTACCACTTAGATCTCCTCTTGGTCAGACCTGACCCCAATTAGAACAGCTAAAAAACCCCAATTAAATAAAAAGTAAATAAATATATTTTTTATTAAATTATTATTTTAGATAAGCAGGGGTGTTCTGGAAATCGAAAACACAAGAATTTGGAAGTTGCTTTTAATACACTTTTAATAAAATTTTTATAATGTTTGTTATTAAATTCTGTTTAATAGAGAAATATTTGTAAAATATTTGTCATAAATTTCATTTATCACAGAAATCTTATTAAAAAACGACGTTTAAAATGTTTGCCTTTTCAATTTAAAGGACACCCATCCCTGTATACGAATTTATTATATAATTTTATTATTTTATTTTACATGCAAGTCATCGAATATGTAGTCCCTTATTTTGCACATTGCTTTTTCGCAACTGAGTGAGACGAGTATACTTAGCTCATAACGGGCCGTAGTTTTCTGATTTAATTTGAACTTGATTCATTCAATTCACAACATATCATTTATAGAATTTACCTTTCTGTTTTTTTGATATATTGTTCTATATGAAAAATATTGCAAAAAAAAAACATTTGGTCCGTCCCAGAGGGTAATTTCATAGACTTTTACATAAAAATCTAATTTCACCCCACTAATCTTGCTCCAATCAAATCCAAACTAGTTTCATTCGATTCAGCACACATCATTTATAGACGCCCCTGTTTTTTTTTTTTTTTGTTATATTCGAAACATTGCAATAATTGCAAAACACAAATTTCGACTGGCCAGACCAAGACGGTAATCCTAGGGTTAAGTTCCATTAGTTTTACCTTTTGGTACTAAATACATCAACTTTTTTGTTCTTTAATATATTAAACTTTATAAAAATACGGGTTTTCTTTTTTCAAATAATTTTTTTTCATCAATATTCCCAAAATGAACAACCGCTAATTTTTGTGTATGCTAGACAATGGGTACAAAAGTATGCATATCCAATAGACAACAAGCTGATACAAAACATCATTGTTTTAAAAACTTACTGTTTAAAAAACTGCAAAAAATTATATAAGTTGTACAAACTTAAATTTAAGAATTTTCATTTCTAAAAATAAAAAATCTTAATTTGAGAAAAAAGATCTTCAAATCTTATTTTAGTCAAAAAATCTTCAAAAATAAGGTAAAATCTTCATTCTGGCAACGCTGTCTATAACCTTTTATTTTCAACGAAAATCGTGTGTTTGAAAAGAAAATCGATACTTTATGTAAACAAAAATAAATCATCTTTGTCTTTATTTAACGTTCTAAGATTTCTAGTTTTTGAGACAAATCCGATTTGTATTTGTCAACAGAAAAACAATTTTTGATAAGAAAACCAATTTTTTAAAAGTAGCAAAAGGGCTAAAGTTTTTTGTAAAAAATATTTTTAACTAGAAATTTTGATCAATTTGAAAAATAATTTACTTATAAATGATATCGTCGGCTTAATATGCAAACGTGCTAAATCCACTTTTTAATTAAATTGAGATTTTGATGCCGTGCGGCAAAGAAAGATACGCCTAGTCGACCAGCATGTAGTTTTTCTGCAATTTTAGTCTTAAAGTGTGTAAAACCAAATATAGTTTTGGGTTTCCTCTCAAGCTGCAAATATAAAATATAAAAAGTTTTTTGTCTCTTTAACTTCCGCGTCTTATGTATGGTTTAGGTAACTGAAACGAGAAATTGATCTACTATTGATGCACTACTATTTAAAACTTTGTCCTAAGAATTGCCCTGCTGCTAGCCAAAATCAAAATTTTAAGGGGAGTTAAGCTTCGTTCACAATGGCAACAACATTTTCACTTGGTTTGCACAATAACACAACAATTTTTTTTTTGCCACCTCACCGTTGCAAAATGTTCCCAGAACTATAAAAATTTTCGTTTAAAACTAAATAAAATTATTATAAACGTCATTTAAAGTAGACATAGACTCAACTTTTTAAAAAAGATTTAGTTACATTTTGAAAGGAAAATATATGAAATACTTTGGGAAGAAATAACAAAATTGTTGCTCCCATTGTGAACAAAGCTTTATTATATATTTTTTTTTAGCTGAAGTTGAAAATATTAGTATGAGTTTATTTTAAAATCCTTTATGCAACTATATTTTACCTCATGTGTTTATTATTTTTAAAATTGCTCCCCCCTCTGCTTAAAAAATAAAAAATAAGAAAAATTGTTACTCCAGCAGCAGATGACAGGAAGTCAACAACAAATTAAACTAAAAATCCGACTTTTTAAACACCATTAATACTGTTATTTTTTTCTTTGTTGTAATTGTAATTTTATGAATGTTTTAGAAATTGTAATGAATTTTTTAAAAAAATAAACACAAATACAACAAAAATAAAGTAATATTTTTTTCATTCTAATGACAAACAGATACTTAAACACACTTTCTTAAATGCATTTGGGGGGTTACTTAACAATCGTACTAAAAAAAGGACGGGTAAAAAATTTTTTCAAGAAAGGATGTTTGTAATCCCTGCTCACCGCTAATGTGTCAAATTTGGAAGAGTATACATTAAAAAAGGATATTTTTTATTTTGTGGAAGTCATACGGCTGCATCTGTTCCACGTTTTAAGTATGTTTTTTATTTTACAAGAAAACAAGTCAAGAGGTCAAGTTTTGTTAGGGGATTTGAAGTCTTTATTTACGATAGCATGTAATAAAAATTTGTTAAAAAAAGTATATTAATAGTGTTACTATTAACAGTTTTAAAAGGATATTTGTTTTTTTTTTTTTTTTTGAAAAAGGAAGCTAATTCTGAAGGGATTTAAATTTTAATAGTTTTCTTTTTTTACAAATATTTGTATTTAAAAAATATTTAGATGACACTTTAAACTTTTGTTCTAGGGAAACATTTTAAGACCCAACTTACTAAATTTTTAATATTGAATAAACTTTGCAAATGAAAAATATATTTCATCTGCTCGGCATTACGGCAAAAGCTTCATAATGGAGGAACATTTTGACGGGAGTAAAAAGCGTTTATTTTAAATGCTAGAATTACTCCCAATTTTAATGCTTTACCAATAACTTCTGCTTTCAGAAATATTCTGTAAAAATAGCAGAAGCAATAGCATTAAAATATTTCGTAGTAAATTAGCAATTATAATTCTTGCTAAATGTTAAAAATGCTATTAAAAATGGATATTAATAATAATAATAATAAAATATAAGCTACCAATAGAGCAGCAACCCAAAACTTAAATAATTTGCCGCTTCTTTATTTGTAGTTAATTTTTAATTTCTATTTCCAAAATTTTAATTTTAAATATTAAAAAAGTAGTAGTTTGATAAGCACTAAAAATAGTTTTTGATGTTGCACTAGTGTAGCCGAAAAACAAAAACGTCATCAGTGTTGTTTAAACTTTAAACATAAAAAAAATTAAAGTCGTTGTTGGAATCGTTTTTTTAATGTGGAATTATGGTTTATCCCAATAGAAGTTCGCAAAATAATCGCGTTGTCTAATATGATTGCGATGAAAATAATTATACCCACACCACAATAGTGAAGAGGGTATTATGCATTTGTGCTGATGTGTGTAACACCTTAAAATATTGGTCCTAGACCATATTCAAGTATACCGATCGACTTAGAATCACTTTCTGAGTTGATATAACGATGTCCGTTAGGCTGGCTGGCAGGCTGGCAGTCCATGTAACTTTGTACATAGGTTCTTATTTGAATATGATTTCCTACATATAGTTCGGGTTGACCGACTATACTTTCTTACTTGTTTTTTATTGTAGATCTGGGACCTAATTCTCGCATTCGTGATCGACTACTTTCTCGATTCGAAAGCAATTTTATTTTAGTCAATACTGAACGAATCAAAATTATTTTTTCAGTATTGTGAAACCCAAATGAATGCTTTACAATAACGAAAAAATATTTCCAATTCGTTCAGTATTGACTGAAATAATTAGATATTAAATTGCTTTCGAATCGAGAAATTAATCGATCACGAATGCCAGCATCTGGCCCCTGGACTCAAAAGGTGTTGGGTAAATGTTGTCGTGATTATGATTCACCTTCAAATTATTTAAAACTAATAGGCACGACATCGAATTTATCGATGATTTAATTTTAAAAATATCTATCAAAATATTAATTTACGTTTATTCTTATTTAGCAAGTTGATCTTAACTTACAATTTCATCGTAAACAACTTTAAATGAATTATTTCTGTTTTGTTATTGAATTTTAATGTTTTTATTCAAAAAGCTTTTAGCCATTTTTTAGCCATTTTTGGTCACCAAGTTTTGGCAACACTGTTGGCCAATGACAAATAAAGAATTGGAATACATGGCAGTTTTTGTACTTTGACTGCAGTTTTTTAAACGCTGGCTTGAAAATTAAAAAAAACCATAAGAACTTATCATGACAGGGTTGTATTTTCCTCAAAATACCAACGACTTGTGTGATCGTGTAAATTACCCTTTAATAGTCACACACAAAATATTTTGTTGTGGCTGACTGACGTCATAACTCAAAAAAACCATTTCGAGATAAACGCTCTTTAAAGTTTTTAATTTGCTCTAACCACTTAGAAAAAACGACAAATTCGCTTCAAGCAGGGAATGTGTCAAAGATAGATAGCAGAACTTTATACACAATATAAAGAAAAACACAGCGAACAATTCTGCAATACCAGCTCCAAAAATTCATTTTTTAATTATGACGTTGTTGAAGTACATGAGCGATATGGCCACACTTTCGAGCATGCCAAATTTTAGTAAAACGCTCAATTATTGTCGATAGTTTGCACCCTCCTGCCCACCAATAAAGAGAAAAAATTTATTGTTTTTGGTCATTTTAAATAAACACTCCACCAACACAAGCTGTAAATAAGGGCATATTAGTTTTAAAAAAAATGTTTATCAAAAATGTCATAAAATATATATATTTTAAGTCCGTCCCATTGTCATTAACTTCTACATTGCCTAATACAGATATTTAATAATTAAAATTATGTCTGAAGAAATTCAAATCCACCTACCACAAGAACAGAAGAAACATGGACATTTTAAATTTTCAATTTTATAAACTATTTTGTTTTCTGTCATATTTACCTTAAAAAACAAACAAGACATAATATAAATTAAGACACATGTTAATGTCAATCGACTGTTTTGTAATTATTCTTAAAAAACAGATCGTTAAAATTCCAAACTTCATTCCTCAACACATATCCTTATATCCTTTCTTTACCGATGCCTATACAGCAGCTACTTTGAACACTTGTGTTTTTTTATGATCTGTTACATTCACCCCGCCCAGTATCACTCGTTTTTAAAAGAAACAAAGAAAAAACTGTCATTTAAAATTTACTATGTGTCTTCTTTACTATTCTACTTCTTTTTTATCCTTTAGTATCCTTATGGTTTCGAAGAAATTTCCATATGGTTTTTATTTTGTCTCTAATTTTTGTGTAATTTCCTGTTCAAACTGAAATCAATGAGGGGGAATGTTTTTCATTAACTTTGGAATTTTAGTTTTTTGTGGGTTAAAGTTTGAGGACTCGAGTATTGTATGAGTACTTTTCTAATTCCTTAAATTAAACTCTATAGGAATAGTCTGAAAACTGCCAGTTTTTTCTTTTTTGGTAAAGCTGATGATTTTTTTAATTAAATTTGACAGTGTTTTTTTTTTTGAAAACAAGAATTTTCAATTAAAAAAAAGTATTGAAATTGATTAGGTTTTGACTTGTAGTTCGTAGCGCGTGTTAGGATTAAAATTTGGAAATGTTTTTAATTAAAATATAAAAATTAGGAAATGTTTTATTTGTACTACAGAAAAAAGACAATGTTTTGTGGGATAATTATAAATACATTGGTCTTATTAAGTAAAATATACATAACTTTAAAAGTATTAAATATTAATTAGTATTGTGGTTATTTTGTTGAACTATTTATGGTTTTTAATCCAAATTTTTAATATTTTTAATTAGGCTCAAGTTCATTAAATTTAATTTTCATTAAATCATTTTTATGAAGAAAGGAATTTTACAACATGAAAATCAATTAAAATTGTTATTGATAATCTTTCATTCTTGACCGTGGCCGGGATTCGAACCGCGGCCGGCAGGTTACCATGATATGTTTCGATCGCAACCACTCTATCTTCTCAAATGGATTTGCCGTTTAACACCCGCAGCCATCGACGACTGCTGACGTCAATAGTCAAACATCAATCCTTAAACCAAATTGTATTTTAACCTTGGTAGATCGAAGTTTGCCACGGTCAAGAATGAAAGATTATCAATAACAATTTTAATTGATTTTCATGTTGTAAAATTCCTTTCTTCATAAAAATGATTTAATGAAGATTAAATTTAATGAACTTAAGCCTAATTAAAAATATTAAGTATTAAATGTTAAAAAATAAAATCCCAAAATAATTTTAAAGGTAAAATTAATTTAGGAAAAAACTGTCGTCTAAGAGTGATATCACACAAAAAAAAAGATTCTCCAAAATTTTGCACCAAAAATAAAATAAGTTTTAATTGAAAAATAAATCAAGGGGATTGAACGTTTAATCAAGCGAAATAAATTTTAATTGATTAAAAGTATCAATTAAAATTTATTTTGTGCAAATTTAATTAATATCACAAATTTTTCAATTTAAATCAGTGCCCATGTTCTGTAACTCCCGCGTCGAGAAAATTTTCGATTGAAACGTGAGAAATGAATCAAAAATTCCATAAGTTGACACAAGCAACTGTTTTTCTCACTTAACTCTGTAAATTTTTTGGCGAGTAATAGCTGTCACGTAAGGAAATTACTTGTCAATTTACAGCAAAAATGTGTCTGTAAAATTTTTGTGAGAAAGTTCTCGTTTTGAACTGTCAAATAAAAATCAGGAATAAAAATGGGGTAAAAAAAAATTTCAACACAAAAAGTATAATAAAAACGCTAAATGCAATGAATAATAACACGGAAGAGATAAGTATTTTGTTCTTGGTTGATTTTTCATTGTTTAATTTTTTTGCTTTTAACATTTTTGAAAAATATGCAAATGTTTTCAAAGCCATTTTGTGAACAATTAACCATCAAGTCGCACTTTACATTATTTAGCATTATTTTTCATTATTTTCAATTTTAGTTTTCAACTTCTGCAATTTAACACTTCGAGTGGAATATTATGACATTTATAACGTAAATACGAAAAGCCTGACCGCCATATTTCAAGGGTCTACCTTACTTGGGATCCATGGACAATCATGGACTCGGCAAAACAGAATTATGTTATGAGATTAATTTAAACACAAAATTCTCTTCTTCACTAAATACTTAAATCAAACTTAATTCATCGATGTGGTACACTTAATTTCAACTTAAGTTTCTATTGTAATATTTTAGCAAGATGGCCTCAATATCACGACAATACAACAACAAGAGGCAAAGCAATATCAATCAGCTGTTTTTTGAGACCACCTTGTAAATAATTATACTTTTTTATGATATTTTTTTGTATTTAGTAGTGCTACCATACTTTTATCTTATTTATATAAGACTTTTAAAATAAAACTCAAAAAATCAATCTGTATTTAAATACGATCTAAGTTTTTATGAAAATTAACTTAATTAAGATTTAATTACTATCCTGAGAATTGGGTATAAGACTCATATAAGAACTCTCAAATATTTTATAAATATCAACATCTGTTTGAGATTTGTTTGGCTTAAAGCGATTTTGGTGAGGTGGTTTATATGAGATCTTTTGTCAGTTCTGTACCTACTAGAACAACATTTTGCCATGACATAAAGTTACCGCCGCGAAATCTTATATAAATACGAACATTTATTAGAAAGTTATGACATTACAAGCAATTTTCGGGAATAGTATTTGTATTAATGCAATGGTCAAATATGGACCGATTCCAATAAAATTTGATAAGGTGAATACTGTAGCAATAAAAAAACTTTAAGGCCAAATTAGACTTAAAATAGACTAATAATAAGGTGGTTTATAGCCCCAAAACTCTATTCCGGAAAAAAGCTGGTGTGGGGGCTATGAGAAACTATGGACCGCTTCTCACTATTTTCAATAGATTTCGTTCTTGTGACAATTACTTAACTTTATCAAAATATATTAAAAACTGCGAAATGTATTTTGCACGCAAAGTTTACATAATCAGGCAATCAGACAGCCAGATGGACGGACATCAGAATGTGATTCTGAGTCGATCAGTATACTAAAAGTTGGGTCTTTGAACAAAAATTTATATATGTTACACACATCAATGATAGTGTGGATAAAAACAAACAATTAAGAAAGCATGGATGGGACAGTTCGACAATGTGATACTATGCAACACTTTCAAATTAAGATGGAATGATTTTCAAGGTAGTTGCCGCTATAAAATTTATAGGCATTCGATGACCTTTCAAACAACTTTTTTTTAGTATGGTGTACACAGAAAAAAATAACAAGATTTAGTATGTAATTAATAAAATATTTTTAAACTATTCTAAAATTTTCAACAATTTTCTTAATTAAATTGTTTGTAAATTGTCATATTAACAATTTGTTTTAGTTGAAAAAATAAAAAAATTTTCTGTCAAAAATTTTCAATACAAAATTACAAAAATTAATTTTTTTTTGTTTTAATCTCGTTTTATGCTGGGACTTATTGAATAAAAAAAACTTTTTCTTTGGGGTAAGTGAAGCTGTTATTTGAAACTTCTAACCGAAATTTTAACACGGTTTAATTTATTCTAGTTTTCAAATTATATTTGATGATTGTGTCAAGAATCCGTTTTTAGCACGTGTTAAGACCTTCTTCTGCATCCTCTCCTAAGTCCGTTTATTTTAAAGATATGTATTTTTAATGAGATTTTTATTATAAATAAATAAAAAATTAACTTGATCAGCATTTTTAATACATCTCTGTCTGTTTAAATTGGTAACATTTTTTTAAATTAATAAGCAACAAAACAAATTGTTAAAATGACAAATTTGTAATTATATTTAATATATTAATATATTTAATGTTACAAACTCATTGTTAAAAATATTTGTTGAATGTGAACAATTTTATTTGACAAAAGTATTTTTTATATTTACAAATTCGGTTGTTGGTGCCTTTTCAATTAAATAATTAATTGTATTGACGAATATGGTATTCAATATGACAACTGATTTGTCGTAATTTTTTTCTGTGTATATTTAAATTAAAGGCATTTGTGAAAAAATTGTATGGCAATATCTCTTAATATTTACACAATTTTTTTTAATTAAATGTGGAATAGATTGAGGGAATAAACCCTATATAAGACCTTAAGAGATCTATCGATATATTACCAAAAGATTTTATTTTTAAGTTAAGGCTTATAAAGAAGTTATTTGAACTAAAATTTTTCTAGTTAAATACCTAAAATTCGCCTGAGATTAATTAGTTTAAGGACTTTTTTCTATTTTGTCATGTTTGCCCTACCTGTTTTTCGAAAAATTATCTAAATATCTTAATGTGTAAAAATTAATGAACTTTTTTTATTTATAGAAACATTAGTGGTTTATTCGTTATTAACAGCCTGCTCAACGATTTCGAACGTTAACGTTCGCATAGAAAATTATATTAAAAACAAAAACAAATTGTCGAATTTTGTTTTGGCTTTAAATTAAATTTTCTGTGCGAACGTTAACGTTCGAAATCGTTGAACAGGCTGTAAATGAAAGATAAATTAATAAAAATATACCAAATTATCCTTTGCAAACCGGAAATTTATTTTAAATATTAAGTTACATATTTTGACAAATTTCAAATAAAACTACAACTCAATTTTCTCTAATCAGTTGCACATTTTTGTACTGGTTTATCAGAATGATGGGAAATAGTTTTCGAACAAAATATTATTTATGAAAATCGAACTAAAAGAGCTGTCACTTGGGAGTCATTAAAGTGCTAAGGATGCCCTTAATTCTTAAATATTGAGATAAGACATAAATGTCAAGATTTCCACGCGGCCAGAAATATGGAGAGTAAAGGTTAAAGTTAAAAACAGAAGTGCAATAATTTCTTTTTTTTTTCTTTGTAAAGTATTAAACAACTTGTATGCTGTATGAGTTCAATGTTAATTTTTATAAATATGCATATTGCTGTGACAGGATATGCTTCAGGAATATTTTAATATTAATGATATTCAACTTGTTTCTTGGCTTCTGTTTTGAAGTTGTAAATCCGTGGGAATGCTTGCTGATTTATCTTCTTTAGATATTTGGCTGTAGAAAAAGGACACTGTTTTATTTTATTTAAATGTCAAAAAGTCACAAAATATTTTTGAATGTTTCTAATTTCTAAGAAAATGTAGTCAGGCAGTGTTTGTATTATTAAGATTTTTAAAGGAGTTTCATTTAGAGTGTTTAGGTGTTACAAGTAGTAGTAATTTAAGCTGTATGGGAGTTTTGATTAATGATTTAATGCCAATTGATTGATAGTTAAAATATATTTAAAAATATTTATTGGGAGCCCGACAGCAACAGAAAAAAGAGATTATAATATTTATGTATCGGTATAACTCTTTGAATACTAAGTAGGAATTATGTTCTTGTTTTTGGTTATATTATTATTGCTTTGTCAAATTTATCTGTTCGTTATTACCTTCGTTCAAATGATTAAATTAGCATATAATGCTAAGCAATAATATTAGATTTAAATGTAGTAGATCAAAGTTCTCTTCTGATTTTTTTCACCATTTAAGATAGTTGGTACACAGGGTGGCCAAAAAGGATCGAAAAGGTTTAGTTAGTCTGATGAAATATCGTTGAAAGTGATTATTTCAGGATGAACGATCTTAGATTTTGTGTGTATTGGTATCGTCCCAAATTCGGTAATTTTTTTTTTTGTAGATGGACCCATTCATCAACCTATGGGCCGTTGTGCTTAAGATGATTTTCTATGAAAATTAGGTTCAGTTAAAATTTTTTAAACATTTAAGGCCAGTTTTACCAAGTTCAGTTAAAAATAACTATTTCTTTAATTTCCAGTTAACAATATATTATCCTTTCAACGAAAAAGTAAATCTCTAAATAATGAAGGACAGAAAGCACTTCCAGCAAGAAGTAGACTTTCGGAAGCCTCAACCAATAGTCAGTCTGGTGCCATGCGAGATAGGATCTCTGATTAGCGGCGATCTTTAGAGATCGAACAGATCTCTTCGGATCTGTCAATTTCGTATTTTCGATTTATTTACTTTCGCCTCTTGTTTAGGAGCTTGAGCTAGCTAGCCCCCACTGCTATACTGATTAAAAGCAGCAGCACCGAGGACTGATTTAAGCATCACAGGAGGTGCCGACTCCAAAGGGCTCCCCTGCCAATAATGACGCTCCTATTAACCACAGCCACCACGAGTCCCCCGAAAGTTTTCCTTCAACAAAGTAGCACAAGACAATCTTCCGAGTTCTCGGGATTTCTTGGAAAGCATACTAACGGAGACCTCACCAATAGTCAGACCGGTGTGTTACCAAAGGGGGCTATTGACTCCCTTGGCACCAGACTCAAGAAAGTCGGAAACTTTAAAGCCTTATCAATTCCGAGGAAAAAATATTGACACAACAGAACACTTTCATGCTCCCCTAGCTCGCTACCGTATCTTTGTTCTGAAAAACTCCATGGAAGTACGACTATAAAACAGAAAAGATAAGTCTTTTGATCTCGAAGGCTTCTCTATGCGCGCGTCAGCTGATGCCAGTTTTTCATTTATGGCCAAATTTGTCACCTTTCGAATCCCATCAATATCCTTTAGATACTCCTTACAACCCCAGGGGAGAGCCAATCCCATAGATGTAGCTCAACAATATGGACGATTATCGATTTTCCGCCTTGCACTCTATGCAAATTTTATAATTTTGACGCGTAATTATATTAAAACAACGTAACGCCTGTAACGCCTACATAAGTGGGCGTGTCAAAGAAATTTTAGCCCCAGTGTAACAATAATTTAAAAGGAAATTAATAAAATGAAAAAAGAAAGATTTTATGTTGCACATATTTTGAAAACATAACAGAAAAATCTAAAAAGTAGATGTTGGTCCACATTTTGCTTAATCATTATGTTTTTCTGTTATTCAATTTGGCCGGATTTAAAGCCGAACCTGCTTGGAAGAATAAGAAACTATGAAACGTGCTTTTGTAAGACAGATTGACGAACACAGTTTAATCGACTAATAACTTCGTAAGGACTCAAAGTTTCTTGCTGTTACACACGGAAAAGAAAATAAAATGCGAGTATACACGCAGTCCCTACTTGTGGGAGTGAAAGGTTAAAAAATAGGGAAACAAGTTCGTAACTCTTTGCATAGAGACACCAAACAACAAAATTTCTTTATAATTTTGCGGTTAAGCATCAAACAACGACTGATCTAAAAAATTTATGAAAAATTCAGGATCAGTAAAAAAAAATTTAACAAAACCACCGACAATTTTTTAGTTCCTTTACAGAAAAAAAAACAATTTTAAAATTGTACACCTTCAAAGAAGCTTAACAAGTAACCAACCACCTTAAAAACAAACCTTAGCAATAGAAATTTAAACAATCTCGAATAAAGTGTAATTGAAAACCACATGTGAACCAAATAGTTACACAAATTTCTAAAAATAACAAATAAATCCTTTCGGACTTTTACACATAAATCCGGAATTAAAAGACAGCCAAAATATATAGATCACAAAGTAATTTCGTAAAGAAAATCAATGTCGCAGGATGATCAAAGAAAATATTTTCTTAAAATCAATGGCAGGTTTTATAATCTTTGCGCACAAAAGAAGGACGTAATACTTTTTAATCCTTCCACCTACTAAACAAAGTGATTAAGGTGTACAAGCCAAGCAAGAAATTCGTATTTAGGAAAAGGGAGTGAAAGGAGAAATATCTATAATAAAATGAGAGTGATTTTTTTTATTCATTTCTCTTTTTAACAATGAATTGTTTTTATGACCTGCTCTAGTTATTGCAGTAACAACGATTTTTTTTTTTCGTAAGACATAAAGGTGAGAATTTTTAGATGTTTTGAGGTGTTTTTATTTCGTATTTGTTAAAACTAATCCAAATTTAGTTGGTCGTTAAAATCTTCTTTATATCTTTGGAATACGAGTAAAACCATTTTAGTTGGTAGCAATTTTGTATAGAATAGTTTAAGATGCAGTGGTTCTTTATCTTAAGTTTTTAAATTGCTATAGTTTACAAGAGTCCCTGAATTCATCTATCAAGGTGTCAGGAGATTTGGTAATAATAATTTAGGGTTTTTTTTTAATTTCCCGAGAAAACTGGAGCCTTAGTCCATGATCCATACATAGTCTGTTAAGTTCCGGAGTTTAAGTTCATAGGTTGTGTATAACGGTTTAAAGAACTATGATCCCTTATTTAATCGTAGGTATTCCTACAAATACAACATCAATATCAATAGTGAAAATTAAGGGTTGTCGGTTCAACATTTTACCCCTCTAGGAGTGACTCTGTTTTTTGTAATTTTTTTTCTTTTCGATGAGTTCGATGAGTGTCCCATTCCCCTCCTTCTACCCACCCATTTTTGGCTCATGCCTTTTTGTTCCATACATCATAAAACAAGAGGGCTAGCGTATCCGAATCCTGTTACTAAGAATATAATATACATAAACTTGACTACATTATATTAAGGACACCCTACGCTAGTTTAAGTTAAAAAAAATAAAAGATAATAAATAGGTCTAAGATAGAAAACTCTCATTTCTGGTTTTGTTTCTAGTTCCGAACAGTAATTAAAAAAAAAACATTTTTTAGAAACGGCAACACTTTAGCACCCCATAGCTCGACAAGTAAACGTCATACAAAAAATATTTGGCACACACTTTCATAATTACTAGAGTTTTAGTTTTGCGAAATATAAAGGAATTTCGGCAATTTTTTTTGTATGTCCGCTTCACAAATAATTAAATATATCGCACTGGTTCCTCTAAAGGGGGTTAACTCAAATTTATAAGTTTTCAATAGAGACAAAAAACTGTTTTCTTTTTATATGTACTCTTATTCTACAAAGGGGGATACAATTTTATTTTGCTTGGCAAAATACTTGAGAAATTGATCTAAGATTTTTACAGTGCGTAGATATGACCACTGTTCATCGATTTCCTGCAAAAAGTAAAAATTTAAAAGATTTGAGTTGATTCTCTTTAGGGGAACTAGTGCGATATGTATGTATGTGTAAGGGCGCATCAAAACATTTTTTTTTGGCTTTTTTTGCAGTGCTATTATAATCTCAAATGTTTCTAGTATGCAAAAAGTAGAAAAAATAGCATGATATTTTAACAGCGGGTAGCTTTGAATATTACTTGTCAATGTTTTTCCAAGAAATTAAAAAATTAAACCTTGAGTGCGATATGTATGTTTATTAGGGTATTCATTCGGTTAACCGTTAATCGGTTAACCGATTAATTACTACCCGATTAATTGATCGGTTAATTTAAAATTGGCAATTTTCGATTAACGATTAAACCGGTTAATTTCAGTCGATTAACCGATTAACCGATGTAACAAATTTTTTTAGTTTTTTGTAGTATTATAACATATTTTTTTGTGTTTTTAATTATTTGTTTCGTCTCATATAAAAAAGGTATATGTTTGGATAATATTTTTTCCTACATTATACTTCCTTCGAGCAATACATTCTTAAATTACAGTACAATATAGAAACTAGGGGTTCGGAAAAAAATTTTTTGCAGAATGTTCGGTGTCGAGCTTTGCCAGGATGAGCCAGATGATGACCTGACAATAGAAGAAATTCTCGATGGTAATACAAACAATCTTTAACAAAATTAGCCGAAATAATGGCATTTTGGAAAATTTTATATGTTGAGAGAAATCCTGGAAAAGGACTGAGAAATTAGATAATCTGTAACATGATACAAAGAAACCAAGATAACAGCTTTTAAAAATTAAATTTTTCTGCGCATCTACGTCACATCAGCGTATAAGTACAGCTAAACTATAGAAACACAAGCTAACAAACATGTGAATAATATGCTAAAGTGACGTCATAATAAACAGTTGAATTTTGTAAACATGTGCAATGCTTAATCTTGTTTTATCATTCTTGAATCTGTATTATGGGTTGCTTACGATTTCTCCAACATCTTCGATAATTGAAAGAATTTTTTCCGAGTCAAGTTTTATCAAAACTAAAGAAAAGAATCGCATTTAAGCCAAATTATTTTTCAAAAAGATTATTTTATAAAATCTGAAACTATTGAAATAATTAATAAAAAAATCTCACAGTTTATTTTTTAATAAATACATAAAAATATTATGTATAAATTTTAAAATATGTATTTCATATTTATGAATTACTTTTTTGTTTGCTCGTTTTAGTTCAAGAATTGTTTTGTTCGTTATGTTATTGTTTTTTTACAAATAGACTCCAATAATAACTAATTTTTGCATTTTTATTAATTGAAAAGACTTAATTTATAACAAAACTTTATTAATCGGTTAACCGATCAATAACAAAATTAACCGATTAAACCAAAACCTCGGTTAATTAATCGAGCGATTAACCGATTAAAGCAAAAGCCCGATTAAATGAATACCCTAATGTTTATATAAGTGCTCACAATTAATATGGTTTCCTATTTAAATGCAACAGTTTGGGAACTACTTTAAGTCCCCATCCAGCCATGACAAATCTACTTACGTTCCATTCTTAGTTAAGTGTTACTTACTATATAGTCCTTTAAATCTTTTTTATCTGCTACTAAAGAGAAATTAAACAGTTTTTATATGTTTAATAAAACGCTACTGCATACAAAAACCTAAACCCCGAAAACTATTTTAAGCGACATGTTAATGCACAGGTAAATCCTAATAATGGGGTTGTAAAACGCAAACAAAAATCGCTCTTAATGAATTTATTTTATTAAACAAAAGCAAGATTTAACAAAATTATAAACAACAACAAGTGAAATTGTTATATTAGTTGTGATGAAGTTTAGATACCCTTCACTAAAGATTGACATTTGTTAGAAGTGGATTTTATATGGGATCTGTAATAGATCAGGAATTTTCGTCAAGGTGACATCACAATTTTTATTCATATACATAAAACTAAGTAATGGAATAGAAAAAGCCTTCAACGTTAGGCAAAATCGCTGTCCAAATAACAAAGCTCATTAAAATAGACGGCATTAACTTCAATTGCTTTCTAATTTTATTGTTTGCATTTTGGATTTTTTTTGGTCCCTAGTTTTTTTTTTTTTTTGCAAAACTGCTCGAGGCGCGGAAGCAACTTGCACGTCTATGCTGTTGATTCTTAAAGGAAAACAGGCCGACTTTGTTAGTCTGCTTTTCGTTCGTTTTACATTTACGTTGGCATTGTATAACTGTACCTAGTTACAGTTTTAACCTCACATTTTTAACGTGTTTGTTTGGTGGAGAGCCCTTAATAACTCAAGTTGACAGGTGAAGAACCCCATAAAACTCAGACGTTAACTGGTGGAGGTCAAAATACTCTGGAGCGGATTCTAAAAGCTCTCGTCTTCCTATACGAAGGTTTAGATTGAATTATGTGATACTCTGGCGACATAACTTTGAAGCTTCGTTCACAATCAGAGAAACAATTGCGCTTTTTCTTCTATCTTTTTTCTTCCTTAAATTTTTCATATATTTTCCTTTCATTTTTAAAACAAAAATGTAATAGGCCATTTACATTACAACGAAATCTAGTAGATTTCATTTGAAATCTTCCTCAAAATCTAGTGCGTTTACATTATACCATTTTGACATTAGCGAGATTTTGTTTTTATAACAAATCAATGACTAAAATATTTTTGTGTAACACATACAAACACAAAAATAAATAGACATTAAAAAATTTGCATTATCTTTAGTTTATAATCAACATCACTTTTTTACCAATTATTTGTCCTTTTTTTATTTTTTACAAATTCTCAATTTTTTTTTTTATTTTTTTCAACAGTTTTTGTTTTTTTTTTAATTAAAATGTCATATTTTTGTTATGCAGGGAAGTATTTTTTAGTGCTATATGGAAAAAACCATAGTTGCAAAACTAAGTACTACTAGATTTTGAGTAGATTTCGTCGAAATCTAGTCACAAAGTAGATTTTGTTTTGTATGGGAAATCTAGTCAAAAACCACTAGATTTGGCTCGAAATCTCGTAAGTACTAGATTTCGTTGTAGTGTAAATTGGCTATTAATAAAATTTTTTTAAAAATGTAACTAAAGTTGAGTCAACTAGAACTTCAGCAACATTTTGTATGAAATTGTTTCTGACGTTTAAAATAATTTTATTTAGTTTTGAATGAAAATTTCAACAAAATGTTGTAAAAAAATAGTAATAAATGCATAATATTGTTGTGGCTAAAATTTGCAAACGGGTTCTTAATGCAAAATGTGTGTGGTTGCAATAAACATTGTTGCTCTATAATGAACACCAAGTGAAGATGTTTTTTTGATTGTGAACGAAGCTTGATAAGTTATTTAGTTTTTAAGTTGAAATAAAAAAAATAAATTATAATATTCTGTTTACAAAATGTATAAAATTAATTAAAGTATGGTAGCGTTGTTGAGAGAATAAGTGCCTATATGTGCGAGCATACAAGCCAAACTAAACTATACAAATGGATTTGCAAATAAACAATACAAACTTAGTTTGTACAAACATTAATTTTTGTTTTCAATGAATGCCAAAAAGGGATTGGAATTATAAAATATAAAGGGGCAAACAAAGCCCCTTAAAGAATTATAACTTACGGCTGAAAATTATTTTAATGCTTCTTCTTTCTTCACTCTGCAATTTTTTTTCTAAAATCATTACATTTACATTTATTTATAGTCAATAGACACGACAAAATGTTTGACAAACATCCAATACATCTAAAACATGCTTCAAATGTTTGTCCAAACAGCAAACACCCTAATTAACAACCCAAAACATTTGTACAAACGTAAAATGTTAACATGTTTGCCAGGCTATTTGTTTATTTTGCCCTAAAGAAAAAAAAACAATATATAAGAATATACTTATAATACTAGGCTTTTTACGGCACGTTTTCATGTCAAATTGTAAGGAGAATGTGTTGTCGACACAGTTTGTTTGATCATAAATGTGTGGCAAATTCCATCAAGGTATTATTATTCGTTACGGTTTTAGGCGTATTGAAAATATTCCGAGAGTCTTTCATAGCAACATAAGACAATAAAACATTCCGCAAAATTTCGTAAGATTCGGTCCAGAATTTACCATAGCCCTTATATAATGCGAACTTTTGGAGCAGACTTTAATGTGAGGTCAGTTTCTTTAAAGATTGCTTCATAATATCGATATAAATCCCACTCCTGAAATATTCTTACTCTCGGTGGAGGGTATTAATAATTTGGCACAGTCGAATATAGAACTTTTACTTGTTTTCTGTTAAGTGGTTTGAAAGTGAACGTGTTTTTAACAGACGGACTTAGAATTAATCAAGTGCTCAGAAATATATAACTTTGGTCTCGTGTAGAAAAGACCGAACTCATATAATTGCAACTTTGCAGAAAAATGTAAAAACAAAATGGAAACTACTTATATGTCTCATTATGTAAAATTGCTTGTAAAACCGTAATTTTTGATACATGGATTGCATTCATTTTTTGTAGTAAGGTGTATTTGTGCGAAATTTATTGGAATTACTAAAAACTCATTTTCGAATAAAATAGAGTTAGGGCCTTCCTACATGAAATCAGCGATATACTTCATTCGTTTTTAAATTAAAATGTATTAGTGGTACAAACAAAATGACGAATACAGAAACAATTCGATTTTTTTTTCCAATTAAGCCATTAATCAAATATTAAATCAGTTTTAATTAAAAATTTACTTATATCAACAACACTACTGCAGAAAATGTACTAATAATACAAAAAATATTTAATTGATACTATTAATTTGTTTACTGGTGCAGATTTAGTTAATTTTTTAATTAATATCACAAATTTTCTGATTAATATCACAAATGTTTAATTAAAATCAATTTTTATTTTTTTATGTGAACCTCGTTTACCACTCGTGCTGGTAGAGGGTATAAAAGCGGACACATTTTTTTTAGATTTTAAAAGTCAAGTAAGAAGAATGATTTCACAAAAAATACTTCGAGGAAGTTTTATTTTTAATTTAAAAATTACGACTTTTGTCAACAAAATCAGCAGTCGTTTTTAAGAACTATTCCTGGAAATAAAAATCAATTATTTCTGGCCAAATAAGTGCAATAAATAACCAAAAAAAAAAAACTCACTTACATACGCAAAACAATGGAGAATAAAGGAATGAACATTAAGGATAACATTTTTAATACTCCATTTAAATGTGTTCGATTTACCACATTGACTTTTATTATTCATTGGCGCTGCAGGACGTCAGCCAACAAATGTCGCTAAAGAAACCCCGTTTTTCTCATGCATTATCAAACAAAAGGGTTGTATTTCAAAGCCATTATTACTCAACATGCTCTAACAATGGCTGCATAATACTAAACGTGGTACATTTAGTGACCAACTGTGAACGTACGAATACTATTTGTACATGTGCTAAAATATAACTAAACCCTTTCAAATATAAATCTTCCCCTTTTTTTTTTCTTTTATTGTGTATGAGTTTAAATTTCTTTATTGTCCTTGACTTAATGTTGCTGTTGCTGTTGAAGCATAACCAGTTTTATTTGGTAAAATTTTTAATGGCCGCTGTTGGGTACTTTTTTTCTGTAATGTTATATTTTTGTTGAACCAATAAAACATGCGTATAATGTCAAATCCTGAAAATGATGAACGCCTGCTGTGCTGAATGGGTTAATTTTGGTACCTTTAAAACGCACATATTTAATTTGGTGTATATTTCAGATTACTATTGTTTCAGTTCATGTTGTCTTTTATTTAATTTCTAGATTAAGATTTGTTAGATATGGTTACTCGGCGGGTGATCCTAGAGGAGTCTTTTTGCAATTTTTTTTTTTTTTTTTGAAAGAGATATTTTTATAAAAAACAATTATTAATTCCACTACCAATATTTTTCAGAGTTTTATGTGAACTAAGTCCCGAAAAACCCCAAAAACAAAAATTAATTAAATTCTCATAAATGGAAACTTATTTAACTCTAATATTAGTTCCCAATCCTGAAATCAATTCACGAATTTAGAAGCCGGTGTTTGTTATAACATAGAAGAGAAACCCCTTGCACGCGGCCGAAGGCCGTCTATGCAGAAAAGCTTTAGTTACCGATTTGGGATTTTAAAATTCGGTGCTTTGATATTCGGTATAATACATTTCAGGCATATGTCCCCAACCTTTTAAAAGTCGCATATCGTCAAACCAAAAATATATCAATATTTTAAATGTTAAATGCGATTTGAATGGCATATGAAATAGATCCCTAAAAATAGTAATCGGACTTTATTTCATTTACGAAATTTGGGAACTTATTTCATATGAAACCATCCCCTATCACAAAATTAAAAATTATTTGAAAAAATGAACAAACTCCCAAAAAAACCGTTGTTATAATCCTCTGTTTAAAAATTGGGGTATCAAGAAAACACCCTTTATATCGCGATTAGGACTCTGGGCGGTTGAAAATTGGACTAGGTTTATTTAACTGAACTTTTATTTTTCATATCTGAAAATTGCTCTCCACTTTTATTTTAGTTGGCCTTGTTTTTTTCAAATTTCCATATCATTTTTTATACGAAAGGTAAAGTTTGATATTCTGGGACAGGCAGATAAATAAAAATTGTAGATCAATAATTGTATGGATCAGTTTATAAATATTCAAAGTTGTCGAATATTTTTTTTCTCGAAGACCTCTTTAATAATTTGACCTAATTCCACAATATACAGCCGAAAATCACTTAAGAATTTTGTATCGGGAAAAAAATTTACACTACTTAAATTAAACACTTATTCATAAAGGAACGGATTTATATTGATCAAAGTTCTCATTTAACGACTGCTGTTTTTCTTACTTATAAATTTTAATATCAAGATAAATTTCGGAAGAAAAAAAAAACGAGAGTTGCTGCAACAGATTTCTTTTTATTATGGAAAAACACCGCTTTAATCTGTTATTTTCTAAACAATTTAATGACACATCAAATAATAAATCAAAACACTTATCAAGGTGTAACATTTATTGTTATTTTTAAAAAAAAATACAGGGGTTATTGTAAAGAAAATCCAGAGTTAAAAAAATTGAGTGTAACAAATTTATATTAAAAATCTTAAGAATCCTTTTCCAAAAGAAATCATAACCAATTGTTTGCTACTCTGTTAAACAATTTATAATTTTTCTTATTTAGTAGTTTAACAATTGTTATACAATGTAATAAACGTCTTAAACGTTTTGGGGTCACATTAGCCGTCTTAACCTTTTTTGTGATTCATTATAAAACTTTTCAAATAGTGACAATACGAATTCTTTTATCTTGCAAGGCATTTATTAAGACGATGGTATTTTTTTTTTTTTGATATAAAAAAGGATTCTTTTCATAATTTTTTTTAAAAGAAGTGTCAATAGTTTGCCGCCTGAAACGTGTAATTCATTTTTTATAGATCCTTACAAAAAATGTTACTTTTTTCAACATTTATTAGTTCCCCTACTTAAGGGTTAAATGGCTAAAAACAGCAGCAACCCTTAAGTGTGTTGGAATTCGTGTTTAAGTAGGGTTACCTATTGTTTGTTTATTAAAAAAAAAAAATTAGGAGCATTAAAAAAATCTTAAGGAATTTATATCAAAGGAACAAGAATGTTATAAGGCTATTGTAAGGATATAAAGGAGAAAAAAGTGTAAAAATAAAAGGGTTCTTTGGTAGTGCCGTTGTAGGTGTTCCTGTAGACATTTTTGTAAATTATTATTTCGCTGGAGTTTCGTTAGAAAGTTTAAGTTAAAAGGTGGACTATGTTGCCTGGATAATGCTTTTTACTTCCAAAATCCTTTAGCAGAATTGGTTTCTCTATAAATTTAAGAACGCCTATCTGGTCTGTATAAAGTAAATAAATTTTAAAGTTAATTTGACTACGCTTTCTGATTTAATTTTTTTAACGCCTCTTTGATGTAAAATTCCAGCACTCTTAAATAAATAAGAAAGTCAAAAATCTATATATTAGAATATAAACTAACAAATAGTAGTCAAATCTTATTCTTAAGAAAATTTTCCTAACCTGGCGTAAAAATTATACAAAAAAAAAAAAAAAAAAAAAAAAATTATATGCAGAGATCTTTCTTTTTAGGTGAAGTGGTAATGTGTTAAAGCAAGCCGCTACCTTTAACATGAATTTCGTGATCAAAACAAAATTAAAAAAAATAAACCAAGTAAAAAAAAAATATTTGTTAAACAATCTCGCATCCCGGCATAAAGGATAGTGCCAAGGCGAATTCGTACTAGATAGAATTATTTTGAAAACAGATACAATACTGTAAAATACTTTAACGTTGTGTCAAAATAATACAACACTGTAGTAAACAAATAAGCTGTGTCAAAAATATATGCTGTCACATTTCATTTTGTTTTTATTTTAAATTGTATGTTTTAAAATGTAATAATTAAAAAACGCTGTAAATTTCATAATTCTAAGTGAAAATTATAGAATTTATGAAAGATACCCACCCCAGAAAGAACGGTATACCCTTTTGACATATGGTTAGTTATATATATATTATATATAACCCTTTGGCAGATTTGCTCTAACAATAGTCTAGCTTCATTTCGCGTTGCAAGAATTGAGGCCGGCGTGGATGACCCGAATTGTGTTGCACTGTGTTATTTATTACGTTTAAAATATAAAGGGTAATCACGATGGTCATTGTGCAAATTTGCAATGTGTAAATTTGCAGTGCATATTATGATTGATCGTGAGCATACCACTTTTATTTTTTGTGCAAATGTGCTCTTTTTCTAAAAATTTATTCTGGCAGCACTAAAAACTTCTGGCAGCACTTTAAAAAATCTGCATTTGTTTACAATTATACACAAGCAAATCAAAATAAATATTTTCTTTTTAATTAATTTAAATTTAATTCTCTATTTAATATTAAAACCCACGAAAATGTTCAATTTATAAGTTTCCTTAAAAACAATATGATGCTTAATATGTCAAATGTTGTTGTTTACATTTGTTTGCAACGGAGCAAATATGCACTACTAATCTTGCTCATGGTTTTTTTAGTGCAAACGAAGTAAAATAGAGCAAATTGCAAATACGTACATTTTGTTGTTTTATTGTGCAAACGTGTGTATTTTTGCACGCATTTGCATCGTTTGCACACTTTGCACTACCCATCGTGATTTCCCTTATAAAAAAAATTAAAATTTTAAAGAACTTGAGAATTTTTTTATTATTATGCAATTTTAAACACATGAGTAAATTATGGGAGCAGATTTTATGAACACACAACAAAGACAAATGTCTTGTTGGAAAATTTTTTTAAATTTCTATAAACTTTTTTACTGTTTCTATTAAAATTTTTGCTAAAAAAAATCGATTTGCTTGTTTGTGTAGTAACAAAAGTAATGAAAAAACGATTTGTGTAGAAACAACAACAACTATACTATAAGAAATTAAAACATAGATTGTTGGTTGGTTCCAAAGTTGACTTATTGTAATTTTATGCATATTATTTATTTTCAGATGCTATTTATGTAAAATGTAAAACAAACATTAAAAACTTTTTTGTTTTGACAACATTTTTTTGTTTAATGGTTAAAACATAATTCACAATAAAAAAGAAAAAATTCCCGAATTCTATTTAAATTTTGAACGTAGAATGATGACGAAAACCATATACATATAAAGAAATCTTCTGTAACCAAGGAAAGGACATACAGCAAAAGTAAATGAATTAAGAAGGATGATGTGAGAGACTAACTTCATCTAGTTTTAAGAAAAATTCTATTCCAATACAAGAAACAAATTCATATGCTTGGTGTACTGAAGCTCTCTCAAATATTATTAAATAATTTATTTATAGATTCAATGAACGTTTCGTTAGAAATTAATGTCCAAATTTAAAAGCCCAAATACATTGATCAAAATACTCATCAAGCATTGTGGTAGTATTAGTGAAAATGTGTTTGTATGTGTGACACCGACAACGCTTGATGAAAAATCAAAAAATTTAGCTATGACGGCGAATATTACGTCCAGCACACGTACACGTTGAATTCGCCGGCTGGACAAGCATTTGACAAGTGTATTTGGCCCTTAATAAACAATTTGTTTGTTTCTGTTATTATATTTGTTCAAAATTGTAAAGAAGTTTTAAACAACTTTTTTTCCTATAGCAAAATGATTTAATTAAAAAAATTATGTTTTTTTCAATTAAGTTCTGAACAATGTTTGTGTTTGAATTAACAATTCTGATAATATATGATAATAATGATTAAAATACAAATATAATTACGAAGTTTATAGAAAAGAAGTTTAATTTCCGGAGAACAATTTTATTTAAACACAAAACGACGTGGGTTCCTAAAGAGTGTTGCTTAAGATGTTATAAAAATCTGAATGAAAAAATCATATCGTACGCCAATGGAATTAACGGAGCCAGCGAATTATATCGCAGAATAATCTCACAGCTTGATTAAAATCGTGTCGTAACTGAATTAATTTATTGACTGACTGACTGATTCATCATCGCACAGCTTAAGCGCCTAAGGCTAAAAAGTTAAAATTTGGGCTCGCTAATTGATCCACTATGCCGGGATTGAAGGAAATTGGAATGTTTAGGGCGTAAAATCGTCTAAATTTTCTAACCTCAAATCTAATAAACTAAAAGAGATACAAAAAATTTAATACTTATTGTTGTCATTAAAAATAAAAGCGAATAGACAGACGTCAGCTACTTTTTTTAAATTCGGCCCATTTGGAGAGAAAACGGGTAAAACCTGTAATTTGGAACTTTTTGTCATCTTTTTTAACCAATAAACATAGAAATAATAATTATACCACATTCGTAACTTATATAAAAAAAACAACCGCCCGCTATACCAAATAATGTAAAAATGTTATAAGCAAAATAACTTAAAAATAAAAAATGGGCCAAGAACAAAATATTATTATTATTCTTTGCATATGTTTTTTCATGCTAAATTTTTTTTCGCCCCGTTTTTGTTCGTGAGTTTATTAGACAGTTTAAAGCGGGAACTTTTCTCACAAAAATATTACAGAAACACTTTTCCTGTAAATTGGCGAGTAATTTCCTTACGTGACAACTAGTACTCGCCAAAAAAAAAGTTAAGACACAGTTTAGTAAGAAAAACAGCTGTTTGTTTCAATGTTTCAATATATGGCATGTTTGTTTCATTTCACACATTTCAATCGAAAAGTTTCTCGACGCGAGAGATACAGAACATAGGCACAGGTGAACATAGCCATCAAGCCGACCAGATGGATGGAGGGACAAGCTCCAATTGAATCAGACTAAGTGGGGCGGTATACAAAACGCTGAGTCTACCTACGACTTATATTCCATGCATTATAAATTTAAGCACAAACTTATAGTAAACTATTAATTATTAACATTATTATTAATAAAGAGTGTAGAAATTTCCCGGAATTGAAAAAACAAAGAAAAAATCCAAATTCAACTCGACATTGATTTGAATAAAGGCCATTTTCTTTGAAATTGCTGGTTACTTTGTATTGTATTGCTAATGAGTTACAATTCCGTCAATGAGTCTTAATTTTATTTGAATTTATTGAAATACTCGTACATTTTGTCTAGTTTTTATAAATTTTTGCCAACGTTCTGCAAACATAGACACACCCATATTTAATCCTGTATAAACTTCCACAGGCTTATTAAATAACTATACTTTTATTACAGGAAATAATATTCAACCTGCTCTTTTAGTACATGAAGCTTAAATTTGTCCATTCAATCTTCAACTTAGACTAATAATCTCCAAGGATTATGACTATTTACTCAACTAATGAGTAAAATATTTAAAGTAAATGAATACTAATGATTTACGCCTACCAAAACGCCTAAATTGCTCATATTTTGTCTTCGACACCTTAAACCTTCGTTCAACTAAACCGTGATTTAGTTTAAAACATTCTAAGCTTTATAAAAATTCTATAAAGTCTCCTTATCCTTATTAAATGTATCTGCAATGTGTTTAAATCTGATCCGAGTCTGTGTGAGCAAATTGTGGTGAAACATTTGCAAACAGTTTTTGTTTGTTGGCCGTAATAACGTCTTCGTCTTGCAAATCCTTTAAAGCCTGTTTTTCTTTTCAATTCTTTTTAGCTCAACTTATGCAAAACTCTGGGTTCAATTTTCAAAGGGCTAATACCGGCCTTATTGTTTTAGTTATCCTTTGGCTAAAGACGTTTGTAGTTTTTGCAATGTTACAAAGATTGTCAGATCTAGTTTTAACAAATACTTTTTAATCTAGAGCACACGCGCTGTTGTTATTTTAACAATCTTCTTAAGGATTTGCATCTGTTTTTCAGGCTGAGTTCTTAGAATAAAATTTAAGATATCTTTCAAAAGATTTTCATTTGGTTTTTTTTAACGAAATCAATGAAAGTAAGAGTTGGGATTATTGTAATAATTATCCTTTTTTTCTTTTTGTCTATATTTGTGATATTATGTGTGAGGTCTTTTGCATATTGCATGTTGATCTTGCAGTGTTTTAATAATGCTCTATAAGGGTAACAAGGGGTTTAAAGATGGACTAAAGGAAATACGCTAAAAGTATGTATTTTAAAATACCAGATGTACTAGCAAGAAATATTTAATGAAAATGAAGCGTTTAGCATACAAAATTTCTCTGTTTTTTTGTTTTAATTAAAAATTTTACGTTTTGAATATAAAACTTTATAAACAGAATATGATTATATTTAAAATTTTCAAATATCAACTTTTGTTCTTTTATGGTCTACAACCAAGGTATATTTACACAAGGTAAGCTCGTTGGCCCATATGTTTGTCAGCTGTTTACCCAAGTTGGAACCCAAACGTCAAATTTCGTGTATATGAGCCAAAATTTGTATATGTGTGCGTTAAATTATTATTGTCTTATATGTAGACAATGTTGACAACTCGGTTCCTGTTATAGAGCAGCATGTCTACACTCCCAAGTGAGTCTACCTTGTGTAAATATACCTTGGTCTACAACTATTAAAAATCTTTCTTTAGGTCCTAGAAATCACAAAGTTCAAGGAGGAAAGTCTGTGATGCATTCTTGGCGTAGCCTTGGCCCTGGATAAAGCAAACGCAAAACCATTCTAGGTTGTAATCATAGATCGCCTGTTTTCAGGCGTTTTTTTTCCCTGTCTCCTTAAAACTCAAGACTTAACGAGTCAAACTTGACGTGTGTGAACCGTCACTAAAAAAGGAAAACAAAACGAAGATAAAGTAAAAATTAAAAAAAAAAAAAAAAATTATGCTGTTTGAAAAAACATCAAATTGAACCGTGTTCAGATATGCACCTAAATTGAGTTCTACGCAATAAATGACATAATTGAGCTTAATTATTAAAAGTCATTCCTAAAAATTTAAGGAATAGAACTATTACAAAAAAGCTTTATAAAAATACATAACTGAAATGTAACTCATAGAATAAATTCGAAAAATAAAAAATGTTGAATATAATATAAAGTAACCTACGAAAGGAGATAATTCCCAGTTTCTATTTGTTAAAAATAGTTGAGTTAAATACATTCAATTTATAAAGTATCACTATCCAGTGTGACACAAAGAATGCTGACGAAGGCCGTAGCGGGCCAGAAAATGCATTACATTCTGCTGGTGTCTAATAATTGTAAATTTTTCTGTACATACAATATACTTCATTGCTATCCAAAGGATAGCTAAGGTAAAATGTAACAAGAAAATACAATATAATAGTCTGGTAGTGTATAAAAGTCATTCCTTAAAATTTAAGGAATAGAACTATTACAAAAAAGCTTTATGAAAATACATAACTGAAATGTAACTCATAGAATAAATTCGAAAAATAAAAAATGTTGAATATAATATAAAGTAACCTACGAAAGGAGATAATTCCCAGTTTCTATTTATAAATATTGAGTAAAATTAAAATGCGACCCTGTCACAAGTGTGTTTTTCGAGCATAACACAACTTACTAAACAGGGTTTTGACATTTGGCAACTTAAAGATGTCAAAACTTGTTTACATTTTGCTTTTACATGTACATTTACACGTTGAATGTTGTATGAAGTAGTAATAGGTGCGTTTGAGCACTTTTACAGTAAAATGCAGAAATGAGAAAATTGTAAAATTTGCTCTCACAAAAAGCTGTTGTCCAAAAAAGTACGCCAACGCAAATTTTGTAAAAATTCGTAAAATAAAGGCAACAGCTGATTGCAAATAATTGAAGTGTTGGAAAATGTTAACACTTTTGACTACTTAACTCGTTTTCTTATCGGTACTCGATTAAATACTTCTTATAACACAACCATTTTTGGAAAATACAAACAAATTATTTTTTTATGTAATTTTGTTTGTTATTTATTTTATTTGATGTTACAAATTTGTGGCGGGTTAATTTATTCAATAAAACATGAATAATTTTTTGCTATTGATTACTTAAGTATCCAAGTACTTAGCACTTTTACAACTCTAAAAAATTAACATAACAAAAAAAGTTTCAAATGTAGGTATTTGGCCAAGTAAATGATTCACAAACAAATTTAATTAATTAATATTTATTCACATTTTGTTTTGTTTTATTTCAACTTTTCGTTTATTTAACGATTTGTTCACAATTTGTAAGCATTTTGTTTGTTACTTTTGTTTGTTTACCTTTTGAAACATATGTTTTTTTGTTGTACTAAATTTTACTGCAAACTTTCTGCAGTAAAAATTTGTAAATACTCAGACAAGAACTGTCACTTTTCGCTCTCAATTTGTGTTCTCATTTACTGCATTTTGTACACTCGAACGCAATTTCGAAAAATGCAGTAAAGTTAAGTAAAAAATAGTAAAAACTTTTGTGTTCTCAAACGCAGCTAATATAAATTGAGTTAGATCAATTGTGTATATGTGAACAGAAAGAAAATTATGTCAATACACCGAATATTGACTCAATTAAAAAGGTATATCTGAACACGGTATTCGGCTATGAAATGTTCTTGAAAATTAAAAAAAAAAACAGTTGAAAGAATTGTGTAGTATTGAATACCCCAATAAAATGTACTGAGAATTATTGAGCAATGAAAAGAAGAAGAATCTGCTAGCGCTAGCTGCCTGTGCTATCATATTTTTTTAAGCTCCATCGCCAAGCCGGATGTCAAAAATCGCTAAAAGTCAATTTGGTTCAGTTTTGTTATATTTTTTTTTAAATTTACTTTTGTTAACACACAAAGCTAGTATAAAATTAAAGTTAAAAATCGCCAAAATCGAAGGAAAAAAAATCGTAAAAATCAAAAAAATCTTTAAAATATCTTTAAGGACAATGAATTTTGTTTGTGATAATAAATTGCGACATTTTATGATGGAAAAAGTTCGTAAACTTTGAATACCTGTACTAAACTTTGAATACCTGTACTTATGTTCTGTTGCACAAATTTAAATCGTACCTGATGACGAAAACTGGGTCCGTTACGACAACCAGAAGAGCACGGAATCCCATGTCGCAGCCAAATAAAAGCCAATCCCAATTAACCATGGCGTTAATACTTTATTTTGGTTTGAACACAATTTATTCTTTTAAAGCGAGTATTGCCCAAAAAATGCACGGAATGTGCGACCAGATCTGAAGCCGTAATATTTCATCCGAACGACGCTCGCCCATATGGTGTAAGAATATGTAAATACTGTTTGATAATCTTGGTCGAGAAGGTTTGCTCTGCCCATTTTTAGTCCACACCTTGCTTCGTTCGATTTTCAATTGTCTTCTCTACACCAGGGCTACCAAGTTGGGCTTGATCCATTTTTGGCAGGTGAATCCAACATAGTGAAGAGGGTATTATGCGTTTGAGCTGATATGTGCAACACTAAAAAATGTTGGATCTACTCAGAAAGCGATGCTGATGTCCGTCCGTCCGGCTGTCCATGTAAACCAACCGATCTGTAATTTTGAGAGATAATTTGATAAATTTTGGTACATATATGGATTCTTATTGACACAATGACCAAGCCTTTTAGAAATAGTGAGAATAGGTCCATAATTTTACAAAGCCTACATACGAGCTTTTTTAAGAATAAAGTCGTTGTGCCGATAAACCATCTTATTATGTTGGTGTTTAGATTTTATTTGGTCCACACTTATTTGATTGCAATTTAAATACTCTTGCTAAGTTTTATTGAAATTGGTCTATATTTGACCATAGCTCCCAAATAAATACCAATCCAGCTTTTAATGCCATAACATTCTTAGGGCCATTATTACAACCTAATGATAAAGTTGCTGATAGTTAACGTGAACAATAGCTATCTTGAACTATAAAGTGACCAATAAGTTTTTTCCATTATTACAACTGTCCGATAAAATAAAAAATATAATTTATATACTGTGGCAACATTGCAGTATATACCGACTACTTTTGGTTGTTTAAAATACGACTTAGTTTTGTTTTATTTATTAATTAAAAACAAAAGTAAATTTTTGTGCTTTATTTTTGGTTTTAATGGTAAATTGTTTTGTTTTTTGTGTTAAATTGTGTTTTTTGAAAAAGTTGAGTAATTTAAGACTATCATTGAAGTTACCGTATCTTCAAGTTCTTAAAGTTCACTTGTAAAGTTACCATGAGGACAAACCTGATGTTAGCTTATCAGTCACTTTTTAGGTTAATGTTAACTTGTAATAACCAAAAACTATTTATCTGTCAGATAGCATCCTAAAAATAACTATTTGTAAGTTGTAATAATGGCCCTTATAGATGTTGTTATTGACATATGTACATTTATAATTAAACGACAAAAATATTTACGAAACCTACTAGTCGTGGCAAATATTGCGCTGGTATGTCTAGAATTAATATATACATATATATATAAACGCCCTCCCTAAAAATTCTGTAAGTCGAAAAAATCGAAAAAAATGTAGATATTAAGAAAATATTTGATACAGAGATCTCTTATATGAATCTTTAACTCATAATATAATTTTGTTCACACATGAGTCTCAAATAGGGTACAATCTCGAAAAGTTGTCTGTAAATACGGGCTTGGTCGATTACACATTCTTGCTTGTTTTAATTTGTAATATTGTACTAATACCAAGCCTGCATTTCGAAATACACCCAAGATTTGTTTAAAGTTTTAGAACTTTTTGAATGATATTAAAAATTACGACATTTTGTCTGTTCAAAAATTGATTTAAAATAACCCTTCTTTCGTCTTCAAGAAACCGATAATAGAAGCACTGGACGCGAGGTGTATTTTAATCAGGGATTAGGACAATTTTACTAAGAAAATATTTTTATATTCCTTTTGACTAAATACCATTTTATTTTGATCTCAGATCCACAGTGAATTCTTCATTGCAATAATGTTATACATATTTTAAATAAGTCTCCACTTTCTACTCATGACATTTTGCTTATTTGACAAATTATTGACATTTTCATTATTTGCTTAACATGTCTAATGACATTTAACCCTTTAATTGGCCTTCAAACGAAATTTATGAAGTGTTTGCGTGTTTTCAAACAAATTCAAAATAAAACAACCCTTTTAAAAAAAAAATTTAACAAAAAGTTCATATTTCACGTGGCGCCACTCAAGGGCAAAAAAGAACAAAGCCAACATATGAATGGACTAAATGACAGAAAGAAACTCTTGGCAGACAAGAAAACAAAAGTAAAAATACAATAAAAGGTTATGAATAAACAAATGGCCAAACAAATAAAGAAATAATTTGTTTATAATCAATTTAAATGGGAATAACATTTACACACGGATAATTGGAAATGACTCAAACAACACTTCGAACAATAGTCAAGGGGTTTTATGGGGTTGAATTTGTTTAAATGTTTTAATAACGGTTTTATGGAAAGGGTTAGTTATTGACCACCACTTAAATGTTTAATACGGCATAAAATTTAGTTTTATAGTTTTTTAATAGTTAAAACTTCCAATACTAGAAAATAAGAAACCCACCATATGGTAAGTAATCATTTTTCTTTAACTGACATATTTTTGATTGTTTCTGTATCATTATTTAAGTACTGTTACGTTCAAATTATGTCCGTTAGTTTTATCGAAGGGGTTAAAAAACACTTAAGTTGCCAAAGGATAATGTTTACACTTGGTTTCCTAAGAAAATTTATAATTCTATCAGGCAAGCCCCTAAAACATGTGATGACGTGAAATGATAATCATAATTGTTAGTTTTATTTTTATTGATAAATGATGGTATCAACATTATTACATTTCCTTAATGTGTTTCGTGATTAAAGGAATCGTTTTTATGGAACAATTATTTATTTAAGGGTTAATTATAGGAGATCTTTTTCGTTTTTTTTTTTTAATTTGAAAGGTTAGACAAGTATGTGGGCGATCATTATTAGGAATTGTAAAAATTTTCTACAGATGTTTGAACGAAATATAGACATGTTCAATGAAGCAATTTTGAGATGGTTATTTTTCTAAAAAAATTTTAAACTCTTCTGATTGAAAATATAACGTTTAAAAAATGAGCCATAAATTTTAGTATTAAAAAAATTAAAATATCTCTTAAATATAGAGGGTGGCCCAAATTAGTTTAACTCGTATAACTTTTTTATTTTTTTATATGATTTTTTTTTTTTGTAGGTTAAGACTGAATTCTTGGAAATTCATAATGAAATACACAACCACGCGTTAAAATTATCGCATTTTTCTATTCTTTTCAACGATAAAATGTTCAACTAAAAACAACCAAAATCTCCAATTCGCATTAGTATGATTAAAATTGGTACAAATTCTGCCGCCAATATCCCAACCAAATTCTTCTTATTCTGCTTTTTTTTTTAATATGTATTATAAAATTAAAAAACTATAGTGACATACTGTATAAAATTTAAAAGTTCTAGTTTCCCTTACCGTTAAACAACTGTATATGAAAGTTTAGTGTCTTTTAAACTTAAAACTGATTTTTGTATATAAAGAAATTAGGGTGGCTCCAAAAATTTGTCAATTCTTAACAAAAATTAAGTACTACTTTTTACAATAAGTTATTAATTTTTAATATTTTGTTTTTTTCATATTTTACGCCAGTGTTCGAAAATAAACACTAAATATCGCTCCTTAGTATTCGGTTCGGTACATTTGTGGAAAACACAAACCCTAATAGTGTTTGTGTAAAAATCATTAAAAAAATAACGTTTTCTTGTTTGTCATCTTTCGAACGCAAAAATAATACTGTTTTTATTCAACTCACTAAAAAGATAAGAACATTTATTTTCGTTCGTTTTTTTTTTGTAAACCACAAACTTCATTGTGTTCGGTTCAGCTTATTAATGTTCGTTCATTTCTGTTGTGCGTAGCAACCTTTTGGTTGGTAAAAAACCAAAAATTTTTTACAAAAACAAAGTACACATACGAAAAAAAACATAAACGCTAGGGTGGGTAAATGATGTATGAGAAAAAATAAAAGTTCTCGAATAATATTATAATAGCAATATTTTTTTGTCTTATTTTTAAACAAATAAAAATTGCCAAAGAAAGTTAAGAAAGTCACATCTTTGGCCCGCGCCGGAGCTCCTAAGAATTAGGTATTTTTGAAAAAAGCCATTTTTTAAATTTTAATATGTTATTTACTATCAATTATTATTAATTAGAACTGAAAACAATTTTAATTAAACTTAAAAAAAAAAACTCTGGTTCTTATACAACATAAAACAATAAAATCATTTTTTGGTCACAAAATCTTGTTTACTGTCAAATCTGGGAATCTCTCGTCTCGATTCAAGTTTCGTTTATATTAAACCTTCTGCATAGAGTCATGGATGCTTCTGACACTATTTTCACGGACTTTTCTGCCATACAATGCTATGTTGTTATATTCCAAACTTAATAAAATTGAAGGTCAAAGCGCGGGCCATTACACTAAAAATAAATTAATAATATATTTTTCAGACAAAAATACAATATATTTATGCTATTAAAAGTCGATACGAGCAAAAAATTTATTTGACCCAACCTAATATACACAATACACACACAAGCTGTTCGTGCTGCGGTCGTTGCTAAAATTTTTTGTTTGTTTATTTTTTTACCAATGTAAAAAAGAAATATTATAGAACATTAAAATATAATGTTTGTCTACAGTACCACTACAATTGTTCTGGTGTTTAACGAAGAACAGAACACTATATACTATATATTTTACAAACTAGTTACAAACGGTATTAAGGGCTTTCTTCGTCTACACAAACACTAAAAAAATAGATATCGTTCCTTGGTGTTTGAGCCGGACGCTAAATAATATTGTTCGGTTTATTTTCGAACACTGTTTTCATCAAAATAAAATTAGTTTTTCTCTCTAGAAAGATTATTAGATTTACTGGGACCTTTCTAATGTTTATCTGTATATTCAACTAACCATTTTTCATAAAAAAAAATATACAAGCCCAAGAAAACAAACCCCAACAATCAAGTAAATTCTTAATATTGTTGCCATTAGCATTTTTATTTTTGCACCCGAACTACAGCAAAAAAAAAAAAAAAAAAAAAAAAAAAAAAAAAAAAAAAAAAACAATCGAATCGGATGATGAATGAAAATGTCAAAAGATGCAAAAAAAGGAACTGATACACATGAATAAACCCCTTGGAATACTCCTATCAAAAGTACTTATGTATATGAGCTCCTTTAGCAAAAAGTACTATGTGTATATGTGTGTATCTGCCCACATGTGCGTATCTGAAATGCGTAAGATATCAAAAACGAAAGTTCCTTCTTCTAGTCATTTTTCTTAAAAAAAGATGCCATGATGGCGCAAAAAGTCGTAGAAATGGCAAAAAAATAAAACTTCAATGCCGGAGGCTGTTTTTTATTTATGCACAAGACAAAGTAAAACCTTTAAAAACTGAATGAGTATAAAAAGGGGGAATTTCGGTTTTTTCTTTTCTTTCTTTTACATAAAAATGAGTTGGTATAAAAAAAAAAAATAAAGAGGCCGTCAGACACGCATTGAGTTTATACAATCAAAGGGCACTACACATATGAGAGAAGTTTCCATATTTTAAAAACACACACAGTGTCTCTCATAAGTTGGTAAGTTTAGTAGTATTGAATATTATTTTTATTGCTTCATAAAGTTATTTAAAATACATATCTAGAAAAAGTGTAGCAAAACCAAGTTAGAATGCTGCATTTAGCTGTGCGAAATTTTGGTACTCCCGACAAAGAATTCGCATTTATTGGGAGTTGACTTTATGTAGGCACGAACGGCCGCATTCAGATACATACTTCGCAAAAGTTTGTTTTTTTTTAAGTTTCTTTTACTTTTTTTTTTTTGTCAAGAATTGTTATTTTTATAATGTCGGTGCTGCCATTTCAGCTATTTTTTAAATCTTGTTTAGCCTTGAAAAAATAAATTTAGCCATAACCTTTTTTAAACCAAAAATGTTAAAACATTGCACGAATTAAATTTTAAAGAAATTTTTACAATTTCTGTATAATTTTTTATTTTTTTTTTTTCATTAAATTCACAAAATTTTCAGAAACTATTGTATGACACTGTAAATATAGGCACACTTTTTTATAAACAAACGTACACCCACATTAAAGACCACCCCTTTTATGTTTGTGTTTTTTATGGAAAGAACGATGATGATGATGGTGATGATATACAGTGGCACTGAAACTGTATGAAATAAGTGAGTGGAAAGATTATTTGTTGCTTAAAAGCTATTCTTTAATAAACATGATCGATCGTAAGAATAGATTTAATATTTAAGTATGTGATGAAAATCGGCAGATTTCAAAACGATTGTTTTTAAAAGGCATGAAAGCCATTTTAATATATTTTTAACATGTTTTTCATAGATCAATTATCAAAATACTGAAAACGATTTTTCGGTTTTAAATCGTTTCGTTTTTAAAAACTATTTTCATCAAATACATTATTGTGTATTTGTATACTACATAAAATTACGTTCGTGCAACAGAAATACAACTAAATTGTTGTCGTCATTGCATTACTTGTTGATATGTATGAACGATCTTATATGAAAACGCGGGTTGCGATTTGTTACGAAATGTAGAGGCATATAATCGCATCACATGGTATCGTCAGTCTAACATAAATTTTAGATTAGGTTATACAAGCAGCCAATTCTGTTCTGATATACCCCCTTGAGGCCGTTTAATTTAAAGCCCTTGTTTTCGCTAAACCTTTTATATTATTTTCCTAACATCGCATATTGATAGACAAACATAAAGGAACAATCATAAAATTACATACCTGGTTTTCCTGTAAAAATGGCTTCTGGTTGCCCTATATTGGATACTATCGCTCATAATATTTTAATGTCGTACTTTCGGATAAGCTTAGATCGGCCTTGTTTTGGAGCGGCAGTTGGGAAATGTAGTAAGTATCTCATATCTTCTAGTGAAAAAATAAAAAAAAGCATGATCAGTCTTTTTCGAATTCACAATAAATCCAGAGTAAGAGACAGATAAATATAAGAGCTTGGGAAGAGTTCTGTTACGGAAGAGTTAAAATAGAGCAGAATTAGAGTAGAGTTTAAAGAGAGTTAGAATAGAGTAAAAGTAGAATAAGAGTAGAAACCGAATTACAATAGAGTTTTAGTATTTTTAGAGTAGAGTTAGATTAGATTTATCGTAGGGTTAGAGAAAAGTTAAAGTGGAGTTAGAGAGTATTTAAAGAAGCGTTAGATAAGAGTAAGAGTAGAGTCAGTGTAGAGTAAAAGTAAAGCTAGAGTATATTTAGAGTGCAGTTAGATTAGAGTTTGTGTAGAGATAGAGTTAGAGTATAGTAAGAGTAGAGTTAGATTAGAGTAAGAGTTGAGTTAGAGTAGATTTATAGCAAAGTTAGAGTAGAGTTAAAGTAGAGTAAAGTTAGCGTAGAGTTTGCGTGGAGTAAGAGTAGTGTAGAGCTAGATCAGAGCAACATCAAAGTTACAGCAGAGTTGAAGAAGAGTAAGACTAGAGCTAAAGTTGAGTTACAATTGCGTTAAAATAGAGTGAGAATAGCGTTGAAAGTAGAGTTTTTTTCCCGTAGTTTTTCGATTCCCGGGGAAGCGGATTTTATTTAATTTTCCCGGGATCCCACTCCATATAAATAATAAAAAGAAAATTTGTTTTTAGTTAATGAATGTTTTTAATTAATGATAAAACGTAAGGAAACTTGTAGTAAGTATGTAAAAGAAATACTTTAATACTACAAAAATTAATTGAAGATTGTATGATTATTTTAAATAAATATATTTACATTTTTTAACGGCTTAGGAAATAACTTTCTGACACACTCAAAGCGTTTAGCGAGTCGTCAAAGAGTATATTTCTGATTTTATTTACTAATTACCATGCTACCGAAAAATTTCGTTCGTTTTTATACCGGGGTTGGACAAATAGTTTAAAGTGCACCGTTGTTGCATGCTTCTGTGCAAATTTTTCTTTTTTATAAACAACGTCTACATCAGTCAAATGTAAGTCAAGGTTCATGCAAAAAATAGCATCAACCGGACTACTACTTACAAACCTTTTCATTTCATTAGGTCCATCTGTAATCTTTAGGACAATGTGTTAAAAACATATCGCTCCTCTATTGCAACATAGTCATATATTTAAAAAAATCAACAATTTTAAATTACTTAAGCAAAGTGTTCCTTCATACCTTCTCGTAACAAAAAACAGTATTATATAAAACTTAACCGAAGTTATGGCAAAATATATCTTTAAATCGATACAATTTGAAAACTTTAATCGCATTTTGCCAAGCTCGAATTTTTTGTAGATATGACTATGTTGCAATAAAGGAGCGATATGTTTAGGTATCTCCTATTTTTAAGACTTGTCCATGAACATTGTAAATTAACTGCCAGCATCTTATTTTGAATTTATGTTCTTTATTTATTTACTCTTCACTTCACTAAATTTTTAAATTTTGAACTGGTGCACTGCCAATTCTGCTTTTAGTAGATTTATTGCATCTGGAGAAATTGATTTACGTATGTACTCACTTCTTGTAATTGATCTAATCGACAACCAATTCACAGATGCTAATTTTTAGAGAATACAAAACTTAATTTCAATAGCTGTTTTCTGAAACTATGAGCATCCCGCAAACCCTAGTTAAAAGGAAAGGTAAATCAGAGTAGAGGTAGAGAAAAATAAGTGTTAGGATTAGAAACAGTTTAGAATGAGACAAATTTTTTAAATATTTTGTGTCTACGATGCCCACTGTAAATTAGCACAAATATCATGAGCATCGGGAATTCATTATGTTTATTGTGTGTATGATTGGATGGGGTTGTGCATAAAAATGAATAAATAAATGAAGGCATCGAATGACTGAATTGAATATGCGAGAATGTAGAGACTTCAACTCTATAGATTAAACATATTAGCATATGTGTGCTTTTTTATTCTTCATTTTTTTTAGCACATATGAAGGGATTTACTACATAACGTATAGATATTTTGGGGTTGTAAATAAATATATAAATATGTGTGTGTTTTTTTATATTTATGATAACATGAATGGTTTATTTCTCTAGTGGCATAAATTTGCCAGCAATTTTAATGGCATTTCTTCAAAGAAAAAAAAAAAATTATAAAAATGGTTGGTTTGTTTTTTATGGTCAAAACATTTTAATAAATTAAATCTTTTCGGTAATAAAAATGAGGTTTTAATAATTTGTGGTAGGTATACATATTTGGCAAAATTAAAAGGGTACTGTAAGGAAATGGTTATTGCTTTTATTTGTATTAAGAATTTTTGAAAATTTACAAGACAAAAGTTAGCTTTGGAGTAGAATTAAGACAAAAGTAACGTTTATTTTAAGGCCGATTTACTGTAGATTAAGATAAAATTAAGAACTTAATTAGTATAAAAACGATGGTAGAAAATCTAAAAAGAATAGAGTAAAGACACAGTAGAGTAGAGTTAAGGTAGAGTTAGAAAAAGTAAGCATTAGGGTATGGTTAGGGAAAGTTATACTAAAGATCTAAATTTGAAAACTTCAAGAAAATAGAAGGTCGTCTACAAATGATGTGTAAATCTGTGCTGCTATATGGCTGTACCGCATGGAGCTTTACAAAACTTTCACTCAAAAATATACAAACATTTATTAATCGATGTTTTAGAAAGATCCTTCATATATATTGGCCGAATTGGATCTCAAATGTAGCGTTGTGGCAAAGTGCAAATTGCTGCCCAGTCGAGTTGGATATATGTAGACGCAAATGGACATGGATCGGTCGTATTCTCAGAAAACCACCAACTGAAATTGCTAGAGCGGCTCTTGAGTGGAACCCCCAAGGACAACGACGACAAGGAAGAAAACGAAATACATGGATACCATGCACCAAAAAGGAATATGAACCAGCACGTACAACCTTAAATAAAAGGTTAAATCACTGGCCGTAGACAGAAGGAAATGCAGAGAATTCGTTGACGCCCTATTAGAGTTTTTTTTTTCCCGGGCTTTTTCGTTTCCCGGGAAAGCGGGAAATTTTTTGGAATTTCCCGGGATCCCGGGATCCCGCTCCATATAAATAATACAAAGTAAATTTTGTTATTAACAAATGAAAAAACTTTTATTAAAAAAACGTATGGGAACTTCTTTACAAAGAAACTAACAGCCAGGCCCACGATGTCACACGTTAACGTTCGAATAGAAAATTACATTTAAAACAAAAACAATTTCTAAAATTTGTTTTTGTTTTAAATGTAATTTTCTATGCGAACGTTTACGTGTGACATCGTGGGCCTGGCTGTAAAATAAATGGTTCAATACTAAAAACACTGAAAAAAATTCGCTTACTTTTTCAAAATGAATAGCTTCTTTAACCCATTATTTAGCAGCTTTCTTCTATAACTACATCTATAACAGCTTCTATAACTACTTTTTTCTGAATGTATTAAAATAAAAAAATAATGACTTGCTTTTGAATGCGTTCATTTTGGGACATCCCTTGTAAAATTCATTGGTTCTTTCAGTAGAATTGTAAGTAGTGTTCTTATGTTTTTCTGATTACTCAACACATTATTTTGTAGGCGAAGTTTTTACTGGGAAATTAATTGAAGATTGAAATAGGAACTTGAATTATTATTATCTCACGCCTTTATTCCCTATTATTATGCTTTTATTCAGTATTATTATGCTCTGGATACAAGATAAAAAGATAACATAAACATAACAATTTAATTCATAAAACAATAATAAAAACAAAATAAAAATTAAGGTACTCAAGATATGACATCAAAAAGTTAATTAATAAAATAGATAAAATACTTTAAAGAAATATATAACATTTTTTAATGGCTTAGGAAATAACTTTCTGACACACTCAAAGCGCTTTGTAAGTCGTCAAAAAGTATATTCTTGATTTTATTTACTAAAACCATGTTTCCGAAAAATTTCGTTCATTTTTTACCGAGGTTGGACAAATAGTTAAAAGTGCACCGTTGTAGCATGCTTCGGATTCACAATCAGAAGAAATTTTTTCTTTTTTATAAACAACGTATATATCAGTCAAATGTATGTCAAGGTTTATGCAAAAAAAGCATCAACCGGACTGTTTCTTACAAACCTTTTCATTTCAATAGGTCCATTTGTAATCTTTAGGACAATGTGTTTTTCAAGTTGTATGTTGTAGTATCTTACACGAGTTTCCAAAATGTTATTTTATTTCGGTTTCCCCGCACTTCACGGGTATATAAACCAACACAAATTGAAATTGAAAATTTGTGTTTATCACCTAATAAACATATCGCTCCTTCATTGCATCTTAGTCATATCTCAAACTGAACCGAAGTTATAGCAAAATATATCTTTAAGTCGATAAATTTTGAAAACTTTAATCGCATTTTGCCAAGATCGATTGTTTTTGTAGATATTACTATGTTGCAATAAAGGAGCGATATGTTTAGGTATCTCCTATTTTTAAGACTTGTTCATGGGCAATGAAACTTTACTGCCTGCATCTTATTTTGAATTAATGTACTTTATTAACTCTTCACTTCACTAAATGTAATAATTATCAACTGTTGCACTGCCCATTCTGCTTTTAGTAGATTTATTGCATCAGGAGACATTGATTTACGTATGTACTCACATCTTGTAATTGATCTAATCCACAACCCATCCACAGATGCTAATTTTTAGAGAATAGAAAACTAATAAATAGCTATTATGAGGAATTTTTTATTTCCCGGGATCCCGCAAGAAAAATCCCGGGAAAACGGGAAATAAAATAATTGAAATTCCCGGGAATTCCCGGGACGGGAAATCCCGGGAAAAAACCCTACGCCCTATATTCTTCGTGAACTTTTTGTTTAAGTATCATGTAGAATTTTCTTTTTTTTAAATTTTACTGCGTATATTTAAGTAAATAAAGGACATATATATATATATATATATATACAAATATATATATATATATATACAAATGATGTGGGCAAGGACGTAAAAAAGATCTAATCATGTTAAAAATACAGTTTCGGTAAGACTTACACTCAAAAGAAAAATCAATCCATCCGGACTCAAATCAATCCGAAGCGGTATTAATAGTACGGTGAGAACGGATTTTCTTGAATCAAGTACAGAAAGATTGATTCAAGTACGGTATCGCAAGTATCGAAAATACTTTAATTATCCATATTCAATCCCGTTTCGTAATTAAAATAATCCGAAAATGAGATTGAGTTAAGTAAAACTAGGATTGAATTAATCTCAAAATACGCTTGATTAAGAATTATAAAATTGTTTTAATCCGAATTCGTACTTAAAATAATCCGAAAATTAGATTAATTTATGTAAAACAAAGATTGAATCAATCTCAAAATGCGATTGATTCAAGTATTATAAAGTTGATTTTATCAAGAAATTAGAAGTTAAAGAAAGAAAAAGTTATAATGATTGATTTACTTACCCGTATTACACCTTACAGAATGATAAAACACCAATATCATGCCCGATATGGTTTTTATTTAAGAAATCTTATGTACATATTTAACTAAAAATATAAACTAAATGAGAATCAAGAGTTCAAATTTTCTTTTTAACCCTTAGTGGTGCACATGAGTCTCGTCAGTTCTTTTTTTCAATGTGTATAGAAAATTAAAACATGCGTAGGCCGGAGGGTTAAACACAACAAAAAGTTTATTTTTTTTTACTTGATTTAAGAATTTCATACTTATTTCAAGAAATTCCAGGATTGATTTTCGAAAGTAATCCCATTTAGGATTGTTTTGAGTACGTTTAAGTGTTATTCGTACTTGAATTTTTGAGTACGACTCGTACTTAAAGTAATCATAAAAAACCTGATTTATCCCGAGTGTTTTTCTTTCTGTGTAACTTTAATGTAAGTATGTTATTAAGATGGCTAGCTGATATGGATAACGCATCCAAACCGGGCACTGGGGCTGACGCCTTCGGTCAGTCGCCAGAGGCTCGTTAGCTTCGATAGGGAACACCAAGTCCAGGGTGAACAGTGGGTGAGGTTGTCATTTGAAAAGGATTGGTTGTCATTTGAAAAGGTACAGAAGCTGTTACCTTTGTATTTGCTTCACTTTTTCATTAACCCCCGAAACGTTGAGTAAAATTTGAGTAGAAAAAATTATAGTTAAAGTAGAGCTGAAACAAAGTTTTTAGATGATTTTAAATAGAATACGAGTAAAAACGTATAAGTGATAGAACAAAATTAAGGTTAGTAGAGAGTTAGGTTAAGTTTAAAATTGTCCTTTTTTCAGATCCATATAACAAAATCTTTATTTGTTTTGTAACTAGTTCACAAAATTCTTTTAAATAAAGAAAACAAATAATTTTTTAACCGCATTCATTATTCTATGCGTTCCCCTAATGAAAGTATCAAGGTGTGTGTATTTTATCCGCCAACAGTATCAATATTTATGCTACTAAATGACATGAAAATCTTTAAAATTCTTGTATGTCATCACAAAATGCAATTTTGGATAGAACAATAAAAATATAATTCAAAACAATTTGTGGTCCTTTGAGTAAACATATGAAACATTACGTATGTTGGAATTTATTGTTGTCTTTGTAACAACAGTTAAATAAACATTTTTAATAAAATCTTATCAAAATCTCAAAAAACAAGAAACGAACAATAACGAGTATTTGTTTTGAAAAGTAAAAGATAAAGATTAAACACACTAAAATGTCATCAACAGTGGCAGACTTCGGTATGCAAGACCCGAAAGTATTTAACAATGCAACATGCGTTTTGAAAGTAAAATAGAAAGCAGTTGCAACATTTGAATTTAGAAAGAAAAAAAAAACAATGATTATGCAAGTTGCAATTGTATAAAAATTTAATTTCATTTCAATACATTTTACTTACTCGTTATTATTTTTAAGAATTATCTTAAGTTGTTTCTTTTTGTTGCAAGAAAATTTCACCATATGCTGCTGCTGTTGCATAAAATATCCTTTTTTCTCTAAATTCATCTGAAGTCTCTGGTCTGTGTGTGTCCTTTTGTTTTTAGAAGAGCTCTTTTAAATGAATAAATTGAACCATTTTTTTTTGTTGCTGACGAAGATGATGGCATGTGCTTCTTTAGTGGCTTGCTAAGTGGTCAAGTCAATGTGTGTATGTGGTTTTTCTTAAAATTAATATGCATCCTTTTTCGTAATTATGGGACAGGTATAGTGACCATAATCTTATCTAAAGTATGGTAACATTTGGCACGAGTTTTATGTAGCAGTTGCTAGAAGTTTTAAAGAAAGTTGCGCCAATTTCATATCATGAAAGATCGAGTGAAAAATACAGGGTGGTCCGAAAGAAACGTATCCGAATTCCTTCCCGGATATATTTTTTCCACTCTTAAAGAAAAAAGTCGTAAGCAATTAAACCTTTATCAGATTGCGTAAAAAAAATTTTAATTTTCTTCGGCTTTTAGTTTAAAAAAATCGAACATTTGAATCGCGTTTGTTAATTCGTTGTTCAACATTTAACACTTTCCACTTTTAATTCTCCAATGGCCATATTCTCAATGTATCGAAAAACTGTCTGTTACTTAATGTCAACATAAATTTATTATACCGATAAACTGTCCGTTAACGATTTTGGGTTTCTCAATATACCGACAAAAAACATTGGTTTGAGTTGGCAACACCACTCAAAATACATGTAAAAGTTGGGAGTCAGCTGATTGAATTAATCTGTACGTCAAATAAAAGGAAAATAAATAATTTGCAGATGAGTGCCGGTTAGCATTGCTACGAAATAGAAGCAAATGAGACATTGAGAAAACCAAATTTCTTTAATGTGCAGTTTTTCGTTGGGAAAAAAGATAATCGCCTAATGAGAAAATGGCCACAAGTCTTCTTTATTATATTAAAATAATCAAGTTATAGACCATTTTAACCCCTTCGTTTCTTTTAGGCTTCCCTGTTTCTTTTTAAATTTTCACTTTTAGTCCAAACATCTTAGTGCGCTATAGAACTAGCTAGTATTTTGAGAAATTTTTATTGTCACTGTACTCAGATAATTTACAAATCGGAAAATCTTATCATTTCGTAACAGCCGTACCTAAACAAGAGCGGAAAGCGTTTTCTAGCTGTCAAAAATTCTCATGCCCATACAATTTGTATGAAGCATCCCTAAATAGCGCGGTGTCAACGCTTTGCAATTGAAAAATCCTATTTTGATAGCGCGTTAAATAGTGAAGTTGGCCGCTACTGTTAATAAATAATGGCAATTTAGCTATTTTTTTGTCAATCTAGCGGTTTTTTCTCTTCTTTTTATTTATATTATGTGGGTTTCAGCTTTCAGCTTTCAAAGAGTCTTATTCAACTCGAAATATACATTCGATAACGATACCGAATTTCGACTGTTAAGGAAAGGAACGACCGAAAACAATTATCAATATTCTGAGAGAAATTTATTAGTTAAAAAAATATTTCAGCCTAAAGTTTAGTGTCTTCTATGAGCTTTCTAGGATTTTATCCTCTGATTTCCTCTATTACATTTTTATCTGTCGCTGTTAATACCAAATTGTCAAAAGTTGTTTTTATTTCCTATGTATGAGCCAATTATCAATTTGAATTCAAATGATTAAATCAAACTATTGAAAATAGTTTGGCTTTGAATATGTTGGGTTTCCATAATCAGTTTTTTTTTTGCCAATTTGGAATTTACACAAAAAATAATGAGTTATCTTCTGTGTTCTAATACCAATAACTCTAATTCATAATCAAGATTGTTTAAATTCTACTTATCAGAACTCAAAGTAGAAATTAGTGTATTAAAACCAGGGGACGAATTACGGCATTACGATATCAATCGAAATTTCAGTACAGCTAACATGAAAATTTTGTTCGATGGCAAAATTTACCCCCAGCTTCAAAAATTTTATAATATATAATATATATGTGTGTATATGTATATGTAACAATTAGAAAGTTTTTCTAAAAAAATAAAAGAGAACGTATCACATATATGTATATATATATCTTTGATTAAACGTTTTAATCATATTCAAGTGTAAATGTCAAATGTTTCCAAAATACATCGTTTGTTTACATTCCAAAATTCTTGCAATTGACACCTCCCCTTCGATGTCAATCAAACACACTATGTGTCTCCTCTAAAAAAAAAAAAAATAAAAAATAGAGACAAAAACTATATCATGTCGATAATAAGATATTAAAACAACTTAACTTCATATATCACAACATAACCTCACTTTCATAAACAGAAGTAAAGAATAAAATGACATTTGAGTAAAACACATTAGAAACATACGTTGTTGTCTCTACTCTGCTTTTTTTTTTTACCAATTTTAATATTGGAACCACAAAACAAAAAAATATTTCTACATACAAAAGATGTAAAAAAAGTAGCAAAAAAACAATAATAAATGATCATTTCAAATCTAAACGCAAAAATAATAGGATTTTTCGCTTTATCAGCGGACACTTATGTAATATTGGTAACAGGCTTTTTGTACCGAAAAAATACATTCATTTTATTAAGTTGTGCTTCTCGTACTCATATGTTAAGTAGAGTAAATAAGTGACCACTTTATAGAGTCACATACAGAATGTCACCCTCCACTTTTTTGCGAGTTGTAAATTTTCTTTGGAGAATGAAGCACACGACGAAAATAACATTGTCGAAATGAAGGCATTATCTTTATGTTATTTTATTTTTTTAAGCAAATTTTTTGTTTTGGGTTTTTTATAGTGACCTTTTTGCTTTGGGTCAATATACCCTACATTAATCAATGGAGAATTTAAGAATTGTTTGTAATTTATATGAAAAGTAAGTACGTACATGAGTTAAAAACAGATTTCTGTTCTATGCACATTAAGAGATTTGGTTGAGGTTTTCACAGACCTTTTACAAAATGAAGAAATATTTGATCAAACAAATAAAACTCAAATTTTGGACAGTTCTTATTTATTTCTATATAAGTTTTGTAAAACTAAAATTCTACAAATATTAAAAACTTTTAAGTATTTTTAAAAGTTCTAGTTTAACATCTACTTTTCAGAAAATATTTGCGTAAAATATTTGAAAACTTATTTTTAATAGAGTCGCAAACGGGTCAGGTTTTAGAGTTTTTGTAGCAAAATAAATTGAAAATTACAAATATAGACCTAAATATGTCTGTGGCAATAAGAAAAAGTGCTTAAACTAATTTTTCTAGTTTTAATAAAGGGCAATTTTAAGCTTTAAAGGTTATTTTTGAAAGTATATTTTTATTCTAATAAAACCATAACTTCTCTTCGGTTATTGATTGTAATTTTAAGTCTTACTCCTAAATACTCCTAACGTCACAGATCGGAAGTAAATTTCAGTTTTTATTCCAAATGTTTTTGCATATTATTCACTTTTTCCTTTAATGTTTGTAAAGAAATAGCTTCTCTCTTTCGATAATATTACCAACATCGCGTTGGCTTGAAATAGTGTAAACTTGACCACGAAAACCATTGCGCCGGGAATCTTGCCCCTCTATTACAATCAATAATCAAATAATTCCTCAACATTCGCATGTAAAATATCTCGGTTTACATGTGGATCGCCGATTAACGTGGAAATGCCACATAGAGGCAAAATTTACTCAAATAAAACTAAAAGCCATTCAAATTCAATGGCTTATTGGAAGAAATTCTGTCCTTAGTCTAGATTGCAAGCTTCTGCTTTACAACTCTATCTTAAAGTCTATCTGGTGCTACGGTATTCAACTATGGGGCACTGCCTCTAATATAGAAAAAATTCAAGGGCGCCAAAATAAACTTCTTCGACTTATCACAGCCGCTCCCTGGTATGTTAAAAACTCAAACAGTCATAAGGATCTCAATGTGCCAATAGTAAAAACTATGATTACAAAATATGCAGTAAAATATTTAAAAAGGCTTGAACAACCCCCAAATCCACTAGCTCGAATTATTTTAAATCATGGCGGCCATACTCGCTTAAGAAGAAGAGACACTGCAGCACTTATCCATTTAGATGAGTGATAATCACCTATGTATGTGAACAGAACCCGTGTTGAAGAACATTTTTGTCTGGCACTGGCAGGACATAAATAAAGTATTAGGATAAGATTTGATTAATTATTGTTAGTTCATATTTATTATATGAAGATTCAATAAATAAAGAATGAAAAAAAAAATATAAAAAATTTAAATTTTTCATATTATTCGAATGTGTATTCTATGTCAAATACATTCCTCAAAAGCTTTTATACTTTAATAGTCTCATTCGTATTCTATGTCAAATACATTCCTCAAAAGCTTTTATACTTTAATAGTCTCATTCCTTCATTATTTCACAGGAATATTTTCTATGCACTATCAGAATTTTTGTTTTGTATATTTCTGTTACGAAGCTTACCTTAGCTATCCTTTGGTTAGCAATGAAGTAAATTGTAAAGAAAATTTATACAACTATTAGATACCAGCAGAATGTAATGCATTTTCTGGCCCGCTACGGCCTTCGTCAGCATTCTTTGTATCTTATAACTGGATAGTGCCTATTGTAAATTTTATGTATTTAACTTAATTATTTTATCAAATAGAATCTGGGAATTTATTTCTCATGGTGAGTTACATTTATTATAAATTTTTCATATTATTCGAATGTGTATTCTATGTCAAATACATTCCTCAAAAGCTTTTATACTTTAATAGTCTCATTCGTATTCTATGTCAAATACATTCCTCAAAAGCTTTTATACTTTAATAGTCTCATTCCTTCATTATTTCACAGGAATATTTTCTATGCACTATCAGAATTTTTGTTTTGTATATTTCTGTTACGAAGCTTACCTTAGCTATCCTTTGGTTAGCAATGAAGTAAATTGTAAAGAAAATTTATACAACTATTAGATACCAGCAGAATGTAATGCATTTTCTGGCCCGCTACGGCCTTCGTCAGCATTCTTTGTATCTTATAACTGGATAGTGCCTATTGTAAATTTTATGTATTTAACTTAATTATTTTATCAAATAGAATCTGGGAATTTATTTCTCATGGTGAGTTACATTTATTATAAATTTTTCATATTATTCGAATGTGTATTCTATGTCAAATACATTCCTCAAAAGCTTTTATACTTTAATAGTCTCATTCGTATTCTATGTCAAATACATTCCTCAAAAGCTTTTATACTTTAATAGTCTCATTCCTTCATTATTTCACAGGAATATTTTCTATGCACTATCAGAATTTTTGTTTTGTATATTTCTGTTACGAAGCTTACCTTAGCTATCCTTTGGTTAGCAATGAAGTAAATTGTAAAGAAAATTTATACAACTATTAGATACCAGCAGAATGTAATGCATTTTCTGGCCCGCTACGGCCTTCGTCAGCATTCTTTGTATCTTATAACTGGATAGTGCCTATTGTAAATTTTATGTATTTAACTTAATTATTTTATCAAATAGAATCTGGGAATTTATTTCTCATGGTGAGTTACATTTATTATAAATTTTTCATATTATTCGAATGTGTATTCTATGTCAAATACATTCCTCAAAAGCTTTTATACTTTAATAGTCTCATTCGTATTCTATGTCAAATACATTCCTCAAAAGCTTTTATACTTTAATAGTCTCATTCCTTCATTATTTCACAGGAATATTTTCTATGCACTATCAGAATTTTTGTTTTGTATATTTCTGTTACGAAGCTTACCTTAGCTATCCTTTGGTTAGCAATGAAGTAAATTGTAAAGAAAATTTATACAACTATTAGATACCAGCAGAATGTAATGCATTTTCTGGCCCGCTACGGCCTTCGTCAGCATTCTTTGTATCTTATAACTGGATAGTGCCTATTTTAAATTTTATGTATTTAACTTAATTATTTTATCAAATAGAATCTGGGAATTTATTTCTCATGGTGAGTTACATTTATTATAAATTTTTCATATTATTCGAATGTGTATTCTATGTCAAATACATTCCTCAAAAGCTTTTATACTTTAATAGTCTCATTCGTATTCTATGTCAAATACATTCCTCAAAAGCTTTTATACTTTAATAGTCTCATTCCTTCATTATTTCACAGGAATATTTTCTATGCACTATCAGAATTTTTGTTTTGTATATTTCTGTTACGAAGCTTACCTTAGCTATCCTTTGGTTAGCAATGAAGTAAATTGTAAAGAAAATTTATACAACTATTAGATACCAGCAGAATGTAATGCATTTTCTGGCCCGCTACGGCCTTCGTCAGCATTCTTTGTATCTTATAACTGGATAGTGCCTATTTTAAATTTTATGTATTTAACTTAATTATTTTATCAAATAGAATCTGGGAATTTATTTCTCATGGTGAGTTACATTTATTATAAATTTTTCATATTATTCGAATGTGTATTCTATGTCAAATACATTCCTCAAAAGCTTTTATACTTTAATAGTCTCATTCGTATTCTATGTCAAATACATTCCTCAAAAGCTTTTATACTTTAATAGTCTCATTCCTTCATTATTTCACAGGAATATTTTCTATGCACTATCAGAATTTTTGTTTTGTATATTTCTGTTACGAAGCTTACCTTAGCTATCCTTTGGTTAGCAATGAAGTAAATTGTAAAGAAAATTTATACAACTATTAGATACCAGCAGAATGTAATGCATTTTCTGGCCCGCTACGGCCTTCGTCAGCATTCTTTGTATCTTATAACTGGATAGTGCCTATTGTAAATTTTATGTATTTAACTTAATTATTTTATCAAATAGAATCTGGGAATTTATTTCTCATGGTGAGTTACATTTATTATAAATTTTTCATATTATTCGAATGTGTATTCTATGTCAAATACATTCCTCAAAAGCTTTTATACTTTAATAGTCTCATTCGTATTCTATGTCAAATACATTCCTCAAAAGCTTTTATACTTTAATAGTCTCATTCCTTCATTATTTCACAGGAATATTTTCTATGCACTATCAGAATTTTTGTTTTGTATATTTCTGTTACGAAGCTTACCTTAGCTATCCTTTGGTTAGCAATGAAGTAAATTGTAAAGAAAATTTATACAACTATTAGATACCAGCAGAATGTAATGCATTTTCTGGCCCGCTACGGCCTTCGTCAGCATTCTTTGTATCTTATAACTGGATAGTGCCTATTGTAAATTTTATGTATTTAACTTAATTATTTTATCAAATAGAATCTGGGAATTTATTTCTCATGGTGAGTTACATTTATTATAAATTTTTCATATTATTCGAATGTGTATTCTATGTCAAATACATTCCTCAAAAGCTTTTATACTTTAATAGTCTCATTCGTATTCTATGTCAAATACATTCCTCAAAAGCTTTTATACTTTAATAGTCTCATTCCTTCATTATTTCACAGGAATATTTTCTATGCACTATCAGAATTTTTGTTTTGTATATTTCTGTTACGAAGCTTACCTTAGCTATCCTTTGGTTAGCAATGAAGTAAATTGTAAAGAAAATTTATACAACTATTAGATACCAGCAGAATGTAATGCATTTTCTGGCCCGCTACGGCCTTCGTCAGCATTCTTTGTATCTTATAACTGGATAGTGCCTATTGTAAATTTTATGTATTTAACTTAATTATTTTATCAAATAGAATCTGGGAATTTATTTCTCATGGTGAGTTACATTTATTATAAATTTTTCATATTATTCGAATGTGTATTCTATGTCAAATACATTCCTCAAAAGCTTTTATACTTTACGAATGAGACTATTAAAGTATAAAAGCTTTTGAGGAATGTATTTGACATAGAATACACATTCGAATAATATGAAAAATTTATAATAAATGTAACTCACCATGAGAAATAAATTCCCAGATTCTATTTGATAAAATAATTAAGTTAAATACATAAAATTTACAATAGGCACTATCCAGTTATAAGATACAAAGAATGCTGACGAAGGCCGTAGCGGGCCAGAAAATGCATTACATTCTGCTGGTATCTAATAGTTGTATAAATTTTCTTTACAATTTACTTCATTGCTAACCAAAGGATAGCTAAGGTAAGCTTCGTAACAGAAATATACAAAACAAAAATTCTGATAGTGCATAGAAAATATTCCTGTGAAATAATGAAGGAATGAGACTATTAAAGTATAAAAGCTTTTGAGGAATGTATTTGACATAGAATACGAATGAGACTATTAAAGTATAAAAGCTTTTGAGGAATGTATTTGACATAGAATACACATTCGAATAATATGAAAAATTTATAATAAATGTAACTCACCATGAGAAATAAATTCCCAGATTCTATTTGATAAAATAATTAAGTTAAATACATAAAATTTAAAATAGGCACTATCCAGTTATAAGATACAAAGAATGCTGACGAAGGCCGTAGCGGGCCAGAAAATGCATTACATTCTGCTGGTATCTAATAGTTGTATAAATTTTCTTTACAATTTACTTCATTGCTAACCAAAGGATAGCTAAGGTAAGCTTCGTAACAGAAATATACAAAACAAAAATTCTGATAGTGCATAGAAAATATTCCTGTGAAATAATGAAGGAATGAGACTATTAAAGTATAAAAGCTTTTGAGGAATGTATTTGACATAGAATACGAATGAGACTATTAAAGTATAAAAGCTTTTGAGGAATGTATTTGACATAGAATACACATTCGAATAATATGAAAAATTTATAATAAATGTAACTCACCATGAGAAATAAATTCCCAGATTCTATTTGATAAAATAATTAAGTTAAATACATAAAATTTACAATAGGCACTATCCAGTTATAAGATACAAAGAATGCTGACGAAGGCCGTAGCGGGCCAGAAAATGCATTACATTCTGCTGGTATCTAATAGTTGTATAAATTTTCTTTACAATTTACTTCATTGCTAACCAAAGGATAGCTAAGGTAAGCTTCGTAACAGAAATATACAAAACAAAAATTCTGATAGTGCATAGAAAATATTCCTGTGAAATAATGAAGGAATGAGACTATTAAAGTATAAAAGCTTTTGAGGAATGTATTTGACATAGAATACGAATGAGACTATTAAAGTATAAAAGCTTTTGAGGAATGTATTTGACATAGAATACACATTCGAATAATATGAAAAATTTATAATAAATGTAACTCACCATGAGAAATAAATTCCCAGATTCTATTTGATAAAATAATTAAGTTAAATACATAAAATTTACAATAGGCACTATCCAGTTATAAGATACAAAGAATGCTGACGAAGGCCGTAGCGGGCCAGAAAATGCATTACATTCTGCTGGTATCTAATAGTTGTATAAATTTTCTTTACAATTTACTTCATTGCTAACCAAAGGATAGCTAAGGTAAGCTTCGTAACAGAAATATACAAAACAAAAATTCTGATAGTGCATAGAAAATATTCCTGTGAAATAATGAAGGAATGAGACTATTAAAGTATAAAAGCTTTTGAGGAATGTATTTGACATAGAATACGAATGAGACTATTAAAGTATAAAAGCTTTTGAGGAATGTATTTGACATAGAATACACATTCGAATAATATGAAAAATTTATAATAAATGTAACTCACCATGAGAAATAAATTCCCAGATTCTATTTGATAAAATAATTAAGTTAAATACATAAAATTTACAATAGGCACTATCCAGTTATAAGATACAAAGAATGCTGACGAAGGCCGTAGCGGGCCAGAAAATGCATTACATTCTGCTGGTATCTAATAGTTGTATAAATTTTCTTTACAATTTACTTCATTGCTAACCAAAGGATAGCTAAGGTAAGCTTCGTAACAGAAATATACAAAACAAAAATTCTGATAGTGCATAGAAAATATTCCTGTGAAATAATGAAGGAATGAGACTATTAAAGTATAAAAGCTTTTGAGGAATGTATTTGACATAGAATACGAATGAGACTATTAAAGTATAAAAGCTTTTGAGGAATGTATTTGACATAGAATACACATTCGAATGATATGAAAAATTTATAATAAATGTAACTCACCATGAGAAATAAATTCCCAGATTCTATTTGATAAAATAATTAAGTTAAATACATAAAATTTACAATAGGCACTATCCAGTTATAAGATACAAAGAATGCTGACGAAGGCCGTAGCGGGCCAGAAAATGCATTACATTCTGCTGGTATCTAATAGTTGTATAAATTTTCTTTACAATTTACTTCATTGCTAACCAAAGGATAGCTAAGGTAAGCTTCGTAACAGAAATATACAAAACAAAAATTCTGATAGTGCATAGAAAATATTCCTGTGAAATAATGAAGGAATGAGACTATTAAAGTATAAAAGCTTTTGAGGAATGTATTTGACATAGAATACGAATGAGACTATTAAAGTTTAAAAGCTTTTGAGGAATGTATTTGACATAGAATACACATTCGAATAATATGAAAAATTTATAATAAATGTAACTCACCATGAGAAATAAATTCCCAGATTCTATTTGATAAAATAATTAAGTTAAATACATAAAATTTACAATAGGCACTATCCAGTTATAAGATACAAAGAATGCTGACGAAGGCCGTAGCGGGCCAGAAAATGCATTACATTCTGCTGGTATCTAATAGTTGTATAAATTTTCTTTACAATTTACTTCATTGCTAACCAAAGGATAGCTAAGGTAAGCTTCGTAACAGAAATATACAAAACAAAAATTCTGATAGTGCATAGAAAATATTCCTGTGAAATAATGAAGGAATGAGACTATTAAAGTATAAAAGCTTTTGAGGAATGTATTTGACATAGAATACGAATGAGACTATTAAAGTATAAAAGCTTTTGAGGAATGTATTTGACATAGAATACACATTCGAATAATATGAAAAATTTATAATAAATGTAACTCACCATGAGAAATAAATTCCCAGATTCTATTTGATAAAATAATTAAGTTAAATACATAAAATTTACAATAGGCACTATCCAGTTATAAGATACAAAGAATGCTGACGAAGGCCGTAGCGGGCCAGAAAATGCATTACATTCTGCTGGTATCTAATAGTTGTATAAATTTTCTTTACAATTTACTTCATTGCTAACCAAAGGATAGCTAAGGTAAGCTTCGTAACAGAAATATACAAAACAAAAATTCTGATAGTGCATAGAAAATATTCCTGTGAAATAATGAAGGAATGAGACTATTAAAGTATAAAAGCTTTTGAGGAATGTATTTGACATAGAATACGAATGAGACTATTAAAGTATAAAAGCTTTTGAGGAATGTATTTGACATAGAATACACATTCGAATAATATGAAAAATTTATAATAAATGTAACTCACCATGAGAAATAAATTCCCAGATTCTATTTGATAAAATAATTAAGTTAAATACATAAAATTTACAATAGGCACTATCCAGTTATAAGATACAAAGAATGCTGACGAAGGCCGTAGCGGGCCAGAAAATGCATTACATTCTGCTGGTATCTAATAGTTGTATAAATTTTCTTTACAATTTACTTCATTGCTAACCAAAGGATAGCTAAGGTAAGCTTCGTAACAGAAATATACAAAACAAAAATTCTGATAGTGCATAGAAAATATTCCTGTGAAATAATGAAGGAATGAGACTATTAAAGTATAAAAGCTTTTGAGGAATGTATTTGACATAGAATACGAATGAGACTATTAAAGTATAAAAGCTTTTGAGGAATGTATTTGACATAGAATACACATTCGAATAATATGAAAAATTTATAATAAATGTAACTCACCATGAGAAATAAATTCCCAGATTCTATTTTATAAAAAATTTAAATAAAAAATAGTATATGTGGAGCAGTCCACTTGCAAATACCGCTAAGTTAAAAAAAATAAAAATTCTGTAAAAGCCGCCATTTTATTTGTTTTTTAAAAAGCCTCCCTAAGCCATTATCAATCTCGTACAAAACTCCGTAAGTTACGCGCAATTTCTGGTTAATTATTCAATACTTCTGCAAAACTCTCTACATAGTTTGGCATTTCAATTTTAAAAAACTGTTTTAATCGATTTTCTTAGAATTTTGTTTTTTTTTCGCTTAACTGGTGAAGTGAGGCGCATGAATTTATTGAAAACCTTTCTCCATCAGACTATTAGCGTTCAAATATGCTCCAGTTACATCTTGTGATGTTGAAAGAGTGTTTTCCATTTATTGAACTGCTTTATGCGATAACAGCAAGTTATTTATTTTTGACCATTTGAAGAAACATGCTATTGTACTATACAATCAATACTTAAAAAAATAAATGTTTCTAAAATAACAATAAGTTGATTTTTGCCAGTTTTGCCATTTTTATACATTTTTCGTGCCATTTTAAACTTATCCTGTACCCATGTTCTGTAACTATAATGAGAACTTCTCGCATCGAAAAGATGTGAAACAAAATATTCCATCGTTTCTCGAAAAGTGAGAAAAAAGTGGTCTGTAACTCATGTCGAAAACTATCAAAAGATATTACGTCGTTACGTTACAAATATCATAATTTTCCACACGAAGCCGATGTGACATTGCAAACGTTTGTTGATTCCATGGAAATCTGTTTGGGAACTGTAAATTAAGAGAATTTTCAAAATTCGTCATACGCGGCGACATTGTAATAAATTCATTTCTATTTCTTACGCCGGCGAACGACGAACAGATCTGTACCAGGTGACCATGTTTCATTTAAGTTTTGAAATATCTTGGTATACATATAAAGTTTCTTTTTAACAAAAATCATAAAATCTGTTAAGGGCCAATTACACTTGTCAAATGCTTGTCCAGCAGGCGAATTCGCTCATGTGCATGTGCATGTGCTGGATGATATATACGCCGTCATATCTAAATTTTTTTTTTTCCGTCCAGCATCGTTGGTGTGACACATACATAGATACTCTTCGTTATTGTGCTTCATACGACGAATTTACTAAAAAAAATTGTCGTGTAAGGCGAAGTTCGTCAGTGGTTACAGTTGTCGTGTAAAAATGCTTGTGTGTGTGCTCTTTAGAACCGTTTATTTCTGTCCAATTTGTCAATTAATTTTAATGATGTATTTAAAAAAATCTTAGAACCAGATTCTTGAAAGTTACATTTTATCTAAGCCGAATACAACTACTGGTGGTGTCGATACTACAACAATCCAAAAACAACAGAAACCACATGGGGTTTTTTGCGTTCCTAACACTAACAAATCAAAACAAATTAGTTCGAGCTGCCGACATCAGATGGCGTTTCGATACCATCTGTAGTTAAATTCACCTTGGTCCTATCAAAGTATCCAAATAGTACTCTCCATAGTCGACCATCATTTCAACCAAATGTCCATACTCCATTTAAATTTATTTTGGTTTAATTATTTCGATGACTTACTAGAGGACTTGTGGTAAAAAAATGGGTGACAATTGTGTTAAAGATGTTTATCAATACAACCAATCACACAAATGCTTAACTATAGACACACACACATAAGCGCATTCACATACATCTACATACTTAAACACCATTCATCCATTTATTTCGACTATTCTAATGTTTGAACTCCAAAGAGAAAAAAATTAGAGTGACCGATAACATTATAAGGGTGTAAATAAAAACAAATATTAATGTTAAAAAAGTTTTGTTAAAAAAAATACTTGCAAAATACCACAGACAAGGCAAAAGTACTTTTTTTCTCTAATCACACTCAATGATACTAATGTGCCAAAATGACCACTTATGTACGCATTTGTTTAAATGCGAATTTACTTTTTTAGATTTCAGATTTTTCATTCAAATTGAGTAATCACTTGGGGGAAGTTTTTACTAAAATAAAAAAAAATAAACAAAATTGTTAATGTATTAGAAAATGTTATTTGCTTAAATGTGGATTTGTGGGTGAACTATTTAAGATAATGATGAATTTGATAAAGGTTGTTCGTGGTAACATATGAATAATGGCTTTTTCTTATTTTGGAAGTTTCTAGGATATAATTTCGAACATTTTTAAAATTAAAACAGTTGTTAAGAAGCTTCTAACTGTCAATAATGGATTTGATATATAAATGTTGATGTATATCGGTAGCTAAAATGCAAAAAGGCGTAACTAACAAAAATAAAATTTTACAGGAGAAGCAAAAAACTTTTTAAAATTAAAACTATAAACTGTCAGAAAAACATGCACTGATAAGTCGTTCATGGAATTCTTCAAAAAATATGTGTAATTACGTCGTTTTGTAAGTATTAACTAAACACACTTGTAGTTACGTCCCTTTGTTTTTTGTTAATAAAAGCGTCATTTTTGATCGCAGAGGTGTAAAATTTTGTCAAGACATGTAGTTTAATGGCATTAATAATAACACCGGTCAACAAAAAAATTAAAAATTCTTGGGTTTCTGTTGTAATGCATAAATTCTATTGATAGAAACCGAGAAAGACCTAATTACCGATTTCTAGCTCTTAAAGTTTGTTTTTATCTGTTTTACGTCGAAAAGTAAGTTTTGAAGATTTTTATCGAATTTGAGATCAGCAGTTGGCAGCACTTATATTACAAGTGTTGCAAAGTGCATATTTCTTGCATAAAGCGTAGTAGTGGATGTTCACTAATTTATTGCAGCTGTTACAAACTTTATTGTGTATTACTTAATTAAAAACTGCCGACAAGACGGTGTAAAAATGACGTTGATTAATTTTTTTGTTTGTGGTGAATATTTGAAGAAAAGCAAACAATTTTCTTTAGCATCAAATTTAAAGCTTTGTAAAGCTTATGAAGCATATTTTAAACATCAGATTTGAAATCAAGATACATACTGGGTACCTCATTTTGCCTGTGTTAACTGCAAAAATCCAGTACACTATCAGCAACGTTCATGGCCTGATCGGGACGAGTTTCATATAGGAAAACATTAATTTAAATGGGAACCAGTTGGAGATCCAAAAAGTATCTTAATGCCGCCATTGCATATCAAATTAGGCCTAATTAAACAATTTGCAAAAGGCATTGGATCAAAATTCTGAGGCTCTCGAATATATAAAAGGATTCCATCCCAAATTATCCGAAGCGAAGATAAAATCAGGAATCGTCCAAGGAACACAAATAAAAAAAATACTGAATAGTGATGAATTCGCAATAATACTCAATACCATAGAAAAACAAGCCTAGAAGAATTTTAAGGAGGAAGTTCATGGTTTGCTCGGAAACAAAAGAGCAGATAATTATAAAGATTTAATTGAAACTATGCTGGAAAACTTTAAAGTTTTGGGCTGCCGAATGTCCCATAAAGTTCCTATGATACATGCTAGACTGGACCAATTTAAAGATAATATGGGAGCTTACTCAGAAGACCAAGGAGAGAGTTTTCACCAAGATGTGATGGACTTTAAACGGCGTTACCAAGGGCAGTATAACAAAAATATGATGAGAGACTACAGTTGGGTTTTAAAACGAAAAAGTTCATACACACATAGGAAAATGACTAAATATATTAATTTTTGAACTTGATTTTATTTTAGTTTCTATCTCTTAGCTATTATTTATGATTTTTCTTGAATTAAAAATACTATTAAGTTCAGCAAAATTTTTTTTCTTTGTGATGCCTAATAAAATTTTGAGAAAATCAGTCATTATTCTTAAAAATCTAAAAATAGGTTTTATTTCCACAAAAACAAACTTTGACAAAAAAAATTATTTTTCCCTTTATTTGCAACATAAAAGAAACTAAAAAATGACATTTAGAACTGAGACCCAAAAGTCGTGTCGACCGGTGTAATCAATCAAAAACTCGATTTTGTTGCGCCTTTTTGCATTTTAGCTAACGATATATTTTTTTAACGAATTGTGTTTAAAGGTAATATATCAAAAAATCGTTTATCGAAGGGTACTTTTGCCGTACATCTGATCTTTATAACCTGCATTGCTTTAAGTTGGGAATGTAGTATGCAATTTTAATAAAACTTGTAGAACATTAAAGATAAAACCACGTCTTAATATTCCGGTCGACTCAGAATAACTTTTTGAGTCCGGTACTTTTTTGAATTCCCCCGCTTTTGTAGAGTAAACGGTTATAACCTGTATTTTGGAACTTCTTTGTGAACCCATTTATCTTTTAAGCCAATAAACATAGAAATAAAGATTATACCAAATTCGTAACTTATTTAAAAAATGTAAAATTATTTTGGTACTTTTCGAAATTCGAATATTTCGTATCTAATTTTGGTACTTTTTTCAAAACATTGTTCTTTATGTATTGACATATACGTATTAAATTATGGGCTCCCACTACTATACTGAAATTTTTGATACTTCAATGGGAAAAAAATTTGGTACTTTTTGATTCTTCAACTGGGTTTTCAGCTGGTACTTTTTAAATTTTCGTTAATATTGGACCCATAAACATAAAATTAAATGGATAAGAACTTATGAGAGGGAACTTTTTTTGTTCTTCAACTGGTACTTTTTGAATTTTCTTTAATATTGAACCTAGAAACATAAAAACAAAAATGCATGGTTCTAGGTGAATAAGAATTTCACATATATTTTTATATATTATGCACGAATTTCGACTGGAGGCAAACACTAGTAAATATAAATTTATGTTATTGTAATAAAAATGATTGATTTATAGAAATGTGCTGATTTTTTGTTATTAAATATATGATTTTTTTTTTATTCAAATGACGATTTTTTTCTACAGCTTCTGCAACGCTGGCAATGGATGTTATCAAACCGACAACGGTGTAATGTCAAATTTATAACAAAACGTTCTATAAGTGTTAACAAAAATGGAGATAGCTACCTTTAAATCTATATCCCTCATATTAAAGATACTATGATGCCAATTCAAAAACAAAATATTCTCAAATTAATAACGAAAAAGAAAAACAGGAAAAATAAATTATCAAATCAATAACATGCTGTTGTCAAATTGAAAAAGTTTCTCAATTAAATCAAAAACAACAGTTTTATTTTTCAATTATTTGTGTGTACGTATTAAAACATAAAGTAAATTTAACGAAATATTTATTGTTATAATAAAAGAGCATTTTTAAAATTTTTTAAAATTTACTAAATACATATTAAGACCTCACACTTTTAAATTTTGCAGTAGAAACAAATCTCTGATTCAAACTTTAATCATTTTTTTTTAACAAAAAATATCAACTGTGAGAACTCATTTCATTTAATACCTGCATTACAATTGGGATTTATATGCAATAAAACATTAAAAGCAAAAATTTAATCCTTTATGTTTTGCAATTTTTCAATTATCCTTTTCAATTTCCTTTCTTAGTTACACTAATGACTTTTAGGGATTTATATAAATAAAAACGCCTTTCATTGCAGTTTGGGCAATGTAGAAAACTGAAAAAAGGATTTTAAGAAAAAACCTGTGGAAAGAAAACAAATCATAAAGGATTCCAGAAAAAGGAAACACTTGTGTTATTTTAAAAAACCACCCACGATTGTACAAAAGGGACTAGGAAAAAATACTACAAATTTTTTAGGGAATTCGATATAATAACATTTGAATTCGAAAATCTAAAAAAAATCTTTTAAGGAAAAATGTTATAATTAAAATTAAAATCAAGTATAAAAAAACTGCAAATTCATCTATTTTCGTTTTGTTTCTGAGAATTTAGGTAGTTAAAAAGAAAGATTTACTTATTTCTAGATTAAAAAATATTTTTATACAAAGTTCATATTTATAATTTTCATTACAAGTATTCTCTTTTTAAGTATTTAACAATGGAGGGGGTCCTTTTTAAATTTCTTTTCTCAAAAAAAAAAAAAAAAAAAAAAAAAAACTGTGTGAATATTTGCTTGCATAATTTTGATTTGGTCTTGCATTTTCATGCTTTAAAATTTGTAGCGATATTTTATGAAAAAAAATGGTTCATATTTAAAATGCATAATTTTGCATGCAAATTTTTCACTGAGAATTGCAAATTACATATCCCTGACTTCTTTTCTTTTACTTCAGATGGTTACTAATCCAAAATCCTCAAAGTAGAAGGACTTTGTTGTGTAAATTTGCCAGCAGTAAAAGAAAAGGAATTCTTTGAATTACTTAAAAGAAAATGTCCTGTCATAGATGTTTTCTTTTTCTTTGTTGCTGTTGTTATATGTCCCTATTGTTTATATACAGATATTTTGCATATGTTAAGATCCTTTGTCTTCTTTTTCGCATACACTCACACAGAATGCATAATTTATTGTAGAGCATGTCAAATTGCATAAAAGAAGTTCAGCTCTGTTGGTCATCTATTGTTGCATACTTTTGTAAATGTCATGCTCTGATTTCTTTTTTAAAAAAGTCCTTTTTATTATTTTTTTTTTAACTCATCAGCACATATTTTTTGTAAAATAAAGAAACATAAAGTGAAAATTAATATTTTGACTTTTAAAGGTCATTGGGTTATTTAGTTTTGTTTTTTAAATGTTTTTCTTAAAAATTTTAACAAGGTCCTTTTTCAAGATATTAAAATTATCCTGTTGACACGAAATTGGAAAAGAAATGTCAAACTTTTTAATATTTTAATAATTCGATAAAAAAACATTTGCACAACAGTGTAAAATTAAAAGAAAATTTAAACTACTTAAACAATTTACATACATATATAAAACAAACTGTATGTAGTGTCCCTGAAGTTCTCTTTTTATAACCTGCACAACACATGTAGTGAATGGAGGTATATTAAGTTTGCTATTCAATGTGTCACTTCAAGAAATATTCATATAAGACGTACACGTTCTGGGTCTTTATGTAATTAAAAGCCGAATTAAGCATGTCCGTCGGCATGTTTTAAACACGTTTACATCCAATCGGCTCAACAGAATAAATGAGTCCCTCGGAATAGTACTATTAGCAAAATCGAAAAAAAAACTTTAAATTCGTACACTGCGGGTTGGATGAAATAATAGATTAATTTCGCAAAATTTCTCAGCTAAATTTGATCCACATAACTCATTTGTAATTGGCGCTATTGTGCCAGAAGCCCCCTACGGGGGTAAAGGAATCCTCTTAGGGATATTTTACCTTTTGGTGTTACAACCTCCGTGGCATAATCAGGTGCAGCCAAATATCTGGAATTTGTCAAAAACCAAAATTGACAGATCTTTTGAGATCCAGAGATTCTATCTAGTACCACGAGAGTCAGTAGCCCCCGGCGAGCAGGCACCAAACTGACAATTTGTCCAGGGGTTTGTTAGTATGTTTCTTGCGGGAAACGCTAACACACGTACCTAAACAAGAGCGGAAGGTGGAACGTTTTCTTCCGCTTAGCTTTTACGCAGATATGCCATACCTAAACAAGAGCGTAAACGTTGTGTCACAAACAGTAGTGTTAACTTTCTTTTTTAATAATACCCACATAATAGAAATAAAAAGAAGAGAAAAAACCGCTAGATTGACAAAAAACAGCTAAATTGCCATTACTTATTAACCATAGCGGCCGACTTCACTGCTAAACGCGCTGTCAAAATCGGATTTTCCAATTGCAAAGCGTTGACGCCGCGCTATTTAGGGATGCTTAGGAATACAAATTGTATGGGCATGAGAAGTTTTGACAGCTAGAAAATGCTTTCCGCTCTTGTTTAGGTACGGCTGTTACTGTTTTCAGGATGATTGTCTTTGCAGAAGCTTTAATTTTCTGATAGAAACTGCCTTTCATGGAAGTTGTTCTCGGTCCGATGGGGGAGTGCTTTTTTGAAAGCCTGAACTCTCAATTGGGTGCAACATAAGGGTATTTTTTTGACGAAGAGATACTTTTGAAGATCACATGGTGGTTGTGGTTCAAAGTCACGGGAAGAGAGATTCCCACTTAGAGGGCTGATTTTTCAGCCCGGTGGGAAAGTTTAGCCTGTGGCAATTCCCCCTAAGTGATGTTGCTATTCAGACAGAAGCTGCTGGCATTTTTCCAGGAGCATTGGAGGTAAGATAGATCCAGCTCCTAAGCAAGAAGCGAATGTATAATTTTGCCGGCCTATACACTCAAATTTCTGCCTAATAGGGCCTCTCACACATGGAAGCGATTGGTAAACGCAATGTTTGTCGCCCAAACAGGTGCTTCTGTAAATCTTTTCAACATTTGTGCCAAAAATATTAATTCGCAAAGGAAGTATAAGCAGCGGAATTTACCTCCTATTTCACCTTTCGACCAAAAAAATATGTTTCGGGAGGAAGAGCATTGACAAAATCGGCAACGGGAAATAACATAAGAGCCAGAGTTCAATTAAATTTTCAATACGCTGCTGAAGGGTTTTTAAGATTCGGCACGTCTGCGTATAGCACTTTTACTCGTTTTTGTAAAATGTTGCCAACTTTGTAGTGATCGGTTCATAATTTTTCATAGTTGCCATATAGTTTTACTTGACTAAAAATTTTGATGTCAGGATTTATAAAGAGATAAGTTCATAATTTATTACAGACTCCATATAAAGTTTACTCCCGAATAATTCCAATTCTAAGGGAAGAGTATCAAACATTCGACATGGCCGAAATTATTTAATTTCTCTAAAACTCGTACCACATTTATAAATATTTGTTCCCACAACTTACATTATTGCTAAGAAATCTTTAATCAAAAATACAAAACATTTTAAAAGCCAGCAAATCTCAAGAGGCTTTTAGTGAAAAAAAGTTTCTAAAAAAATTGGCAAACATCATTAACGTTCTCAGTAAATCAACAACTTTTTAGGCTATAAACTTGAAATCAAAATAAAATTTTAGTGATGTGTTTTTATCACCAACAATAATGTAACAAACTTATTTAAACATACTTAACATATTCGTTATACTTGCATGTCTTGTTAAGATGTTCCCGTGAGATTGTACTGTGATTAATGGCCAAATATTCGAAAAGAAAGAAAAACTAAATAAAAAATCTACAAATTCCCTAAAAAACACTAAAGTTTTGAAAATAAAAATTCTTGTCTGTTTTTGATTTGAAATCATTTATTTAAAAAAGAAAATGATGTATATCGAAATATACAATGACAGTTTGAGCCAATTCGTTTTGGTTTTGTAAGTGTTTTGCCAGAAATAGTTCACATTTCGAGCCGTACACATTTAAAGCATGCAGAAAAAAATATGGTTGGAGGTAACCATATCCTAAGAACAACATACTATAGTTGGATTTTAACAATGTTTATGTTTACAAAATTAAATGGTTGAAATTAACAATAATTTTCCCAAATCAACCATAATATAAGCCCTATTTTGGTCTACATTAACCATAATAATGGTCAAAATTAACCATATTATTTTCAAAATTATTGAAAATATGTGTCAAAATTATCCAGGATAACTTCATTGTGGTCAGAATAAACACGAATATAGTTAATGTTAATATGCTTATGAGGTATCAGGTTATATTCAGCGTTTTAAAAAACTGCAGTCAAAGTAGAAAAACTGTCATTTCTTCCACTTCCACTGTCACTGGCAAAAAAAAACTGTTGCTTTTACTACTGATTCATGGAATGTAAACAGTCGCTGTCAAACCGTCGCTGTCAAACCAACACAAATTTTCTTTTTTTGCTCGACAGTTTTTCTGGTTTGACTGCAGTTTTTTAAGCCCTGCTTACAATATTACATACTTCGATTTTGGGGTCCAAAAATGTCCTATTGACGATTTGATGACTTATGTATGCCCTTGAAGATTTTTAAAATGTTAAATTTTGTATTAATTTAGAAAGGTTTTTAGTATAATTTCAAATATTTGAATAACTTCCTGAATATTTGCGACAATTTTGGCGATTTTTATTTCGCAAAATTAGACGATTTTCCACACATTTTGCCTGGCAACTATGGTTGTGAGAGATGCGACATCGAACGCCTCGGTTTCTCCGGCACTTTCACATGGAGAACGGCGATGTTTTTGGCAGATCTTTTATCGATGTAGGTTGTTAGTTTTTTTGTTTACTAAACCAGTGGACTTTAATCTATCCGACACACTGCGAATAGTCCTCTGGCCCACTTAGATAAAACAGTTTTATCATTTAAACATGTCGTTATATGCTATATGGGCATTTCCGCCAAATGGTCCACCGTGACCGAAAATTTAAAAGTTATTAAAATCTGATTATTTTACGAAATTGTTATGAAGAAATATTTAGATTTTACTAATTTTATAAATTTACCTATAAATTTGTTCACTTAGATGAACAATCAGACTGCAAAGTTGTGCAAACGTACTTTCTTATTTGTGAGTATGTTTTATTGTATATTTTCTTTAATATTATCTTCCTTAAAAGAGGTGATATTTGATGAAAATTATTCCAAAAAAAATTTCTTACATGGTCTGTAATCTAAGGAAGAGTTCGAAGAGAAATATGTTATTCGAATTAACGGTAAATTTTTATTTTGTATTAATCATTATTCAGTTAAATTATTGTGGAAAAAATTTCACGTTCGAATTGTCACGTATCGAACCAGATTTTAGCTTAAACAAAAAATAGTACAGACGATTTTGGAACCAAACCAAAGACATTTTAATGTTACATTGCTATGTAAAATTCTGAAAGTAGTTTGACTAAAAAATTGTGCCACGTTTCGCTGAATTACAACTTTTTATACATGGCCACAAAAACTACTTCTATTTTTTTCACGTTCGAACCGCTACTTCTTTTGCCATTATCTTTGACCTAGAATCGCGCCCCCCATAAACTTTAGCATAGATAATAGTGCTTCCTTAGTGCTATAATTTAAGGGTTAAAAGAACGTAAAAATATTTGTTGTTTAAAATGTTGTTGCATTTTTGATGCGTACGACTGTCACGTTCAACACTTTGGAATTACCCATATCCGTCTATGCATATTTGGCAAAACAAACTTAATTAATGACAACCAATTTGGCAGATGGCCGCTGTCAAAGTTCGAAAGTTCCTTTTGAAATACCCTTTAATACTAGAACGGCTTATGCCAACAAAATTCAAATTGCTTATGTGTTTCTTAACGTATATTCGTTTGTATTTCTACTAAAAATCTAAACTTTTCAATTCAAAGTATGATTGCTTAAGTTTTTCTTTATTGCCTGTTTTATTTTATTATTACTTTTCTATTTAAATTGCATTTCAACACGCAAATTGTTTATGAGGGGGTTTGAGGTCAATATAACTCTTTAAAGATTTTTTTTCTTTGTTCAAATTCTGTGTTCATTTAAATGATTTATATTTAAATATGATTTATATAAACTCCCTTTCTAAATTTTATATGGGGTGTTTTCACGAGCTTAACTCTACACCACTACAGATTGTGTATTTGTGCTGATGGTTTAAAATTAAAAAAGTAATTGATTTGGTATCCCCTTTTTTACTTTCTGAGCCGATCGCCCTGGGCTCAAGATTCAGTTCGATATTTAATTAAAAGTTTGATGTAATTAAATGCATAAGCGTTTACTTTGTATATGAATTAGGCCAATTAAAAAGAAATAAGCATCAGCTTATTAATATTTGTATTATCAAAATAATCAGGTCTACTGAAAAAAAACGATAATTGACTTATTATATTACCAAGCTCATGTAAATGTCTCTCTGGAGTAAAGGTTTTGTGCAAAAAGGGGGGAACAGAATAGTCGCTATAGTACAACGTTAGGCATAGTGCTTCAAGCTGTCAAAAGTAAAAAACTGCCGTTTCAAAGTACTGTCAACAGAATACGTAGTTGTAGTAGTATTCGCAGTTGAAGTTGAAGCGCAAAATTCGAAATTTTTAATTTTGTTGCGCTACAGAGCATTCGTCAGCTTCAGCTAACACTACTACTTTATTCTGTTGCAGGACTAAAGCATTTTTTATTATTTTAATACTTATGTAAACTTGTATCCAAAGTAGTATTAAAATTAAGGTTAATGAAAATTTTGTTAGGACCCCTATATATTAAGTTATAGCTCTCATCTAAAAGACACCCTTGAACATCAATTTTATTCTGATAATTCTCTTCTACGTATTAGACCCCTTTCTCACATGCAAAGTTTGTTTGGAAAGGTCTTGAGTTTTTTGCAAAGGAGGCAAACAAAAATGAAAGTGAGTTCGATTTTGATGTATGTCCTCTCAAAGTTGCTACTTCTGCTTTCGTCGTTTGCACATAGTCGTATTTTATTGCATGCTTAATTTTACAAACAACAACAAACGAATATGGGCATTTCCAAGGGTCACGAACGTACGTCTTACGCTTTTGATGTACAAATAATATAGAAAACAAAACTTCTCCTAGCATTTTTTTTGCGATTCGATAGCATTTGGGTAGCTCTATGTTTAGTGCACAAGATGGATTTCATCGAGATTAAGTTTTCATAATGATAGTTATAAACATGTGGTCACGAACGTACTTAAAGTAGAAGTCAACTTTGGCTGACAGTAGTGAAATGTAAAAATCTGCGAAATGGAACGGAATATTTAAAAGTGATTAATTTATTAATGTAGGTCTCCATCCAGTATTTACAAAATAAAATATCTCTCTTGGTTTTTGTTTAATTGGCTTATGTACCGGTCGCGAACGTACGATTTTTCCATATGTTTTTTTATTATTATCACCATGCATTTTTCCATAAATATCTTAAAATTTCCTTAACAAAAAAACTTTGTAATCCTTTTACAATTGATTGTAATGGAGAGATTGTGAAGAAAGAATGCAAACATAACTTATTTTTTGCATGTAAAATAAGTATGTAAAAATGTCTTTAGAAGTAGAAATTATAAGAAAATATAAAATTTTAAAGTTTCCAGCGCAATTTCCTCAAGTAAAACAGCTGAGATATACTATGAAACAATTCTTTTATAAAAACATAGACTTATTTTATAATAATAAACAATAAAAGAAGATGATTATCAACATTTTATTTTTTCATCCTGGTAGACCATTCTGGGGAAATGCCCATATATAATTTGTCAAACTGAACTTTGCGTGTGCACAAGTGAAAGAAAGTTTTAAAGAAAAATTAAATGACTTTGCCAAAGTTACCTTTGTGTTTGAGAAAGGAGTCTCAGTACTGTGATAAGAAATATAGCAAAAAAAAAAAACATTTTTCATAGAGGCGTTTAAAATATTAAGCATCGTTAGATATAAATGTTCCGATATTTCAGGTAATATCATATTACATACTTATATGTATGTATGTATGTACATTAGAGAAAATTAACTTGCGCATTTTGACTAAAGTCTGAAGGTGCATTTTCGGGGATAAAAATTAATTTTTTTAGTTTTTGTAAAAATTTTGCCATTAAATAATAAGTTTTGCAATCAAATGCAGAAGAATCGAAATGTGTATGTAACTATCGTTCTAATGCGATATAAAACACAAAATTTGGTTAAAAAATGTTAAAGTTTTTAAAATTTCCCCATGTCATTAGCGTGTCTCAGGTCACTTGAACAAGAAATGTAGGTACAAAATTAAAATATTATGAGAAATATTTGAATAGGAGACAATTTTTACATAAAATATACCTAAATTTACTTGTATATTAGTTTTTGCCTTCGTAGGATACCGTAAGCCTATTCGCAGTTATGACCAAAAAAAATTTTTTTAACGGCTGTTACAAAACTCTATTTTCAAATTTTGTATAACAAATTTCAGAATTTTTTGATCATCATATTGTATTTATCAAGGATATAATAGGGCAAAAAATAAGAAAAATTATGTGAATACCTCCCATCGTTTTTCCGTACTAGCGATTTAAATTTACCGATTTTCGGGAAAAATAAATTTTTGACAATATTTTGGTGAATGTGCCCAATTTTTTCACCGTTATTAATTTGAAGTAAAATTTGTTTAGAATATTATAGTCCAGATAATTTTAAATAAACTCTGAAGGTTTTACGAAAATCGGAAAACATCCACCCTAAACTTATGAAGGCCAAAAATAAAATTTTGACATAAATATTTTGAATTTCTAAAGAAAGGAAATGGAAATATTGTAAATTTTTGGGCCGATTTTCATGAAACTGAATAAAAACATACCCTAAAGTCACACGAAGACATAACAGAGCAAAAATAGAGATTGACCCTTAAATGTACTTGGGGACAAAATTACAACTAACAATTTAAACTTATACCTAAAACTATAGAAGCTTTGGACGATTTTCAAATTAACGACTACCTGCATTAACACTTTTTACCCATGCTACCTGCGGTGTAGGGAAGGTTATAATAGTCTATATAAGTTTTTTAATGAGGAAACATGTGGATAATACAATTAGGTTTTTTTTAAGATATTAATCCTACTATGTATGTTTGTTTGTTATACATATACGCCATTATATACAACCCTTGTATATAATCTTTGCACCCTTTCACATAAGCATTTTAACAGTCTCATAAAATGCACTAAAAACAATATTTATACGTATGTTTGTAGCTCGCTTTTCGATGCCAGAAAACACCCCCTTCATAACGTCTGGCCACATATTATACGCGCAAAATACACGTGCTTAGTTGACAAGATGAATTTTCCTCACATGAGTCATACAAATACAGCCACGCATATGAGGAGGCAACATATAAATGCATATAAACAGGGTTAAAAATGGCGCACACTTTAGCTAAAATAAAAATATATATAAGCATGCACATATTTATGTGTTTGTGAGTATATTGAGAGGGTGTATGCATAAAATACATGTGGCCATATCAATTTACATGCAACATATGCAAAAAATGTAAAAAAAAGAAAAAATGGTTAAAAATATAGAAAAACTATTAACCCCTGTTACAGTAGCTGCAACTCGATAATAAGCTTAAGGATTATACTTAAACAAAAAAACCAAAAAAGAAAAAACTATCCCTTCAAAAAACTTTAATTTTTATAAAAAAAAATCATTAAAAAAGGACGCGTGTCCTGAGTTTCGAAAACATCTTAAAAATTGCCGCAAAAAACAGACACCCAAAAGTGTGGCAAACGCATGCAAAAAAAAAAAAAACCAAAAGCCAGCATCTTTTTATTTTTATCTTATTTGCTAAAGATCTTAAAAAGAATATTTAAAAAAATACCTTAAAACAGAGGTTAAAAAGTATCCTTAGAAAGAATAGTTTTATAAAAAAGATACAAACATGTCATCTTAAAAAAAAAAAACTAAACAAAAAACTCTTCAAAAAATCAGATTTAAATTAGTTTGCATTTAAAAATAATAAAAATAAACAGAAGAAACCTCCCTAGTTTTTTGTTAAAAATCCTTTAAAAAAGTAGGGGATTTTTATTTGCGTAACATTTTAAAAACAAGAAAAAAAATCATATGCATTTTTGCATCCCTTGTCAACATCTCAAACACATGGGTTCAGTTGCTTCAGTACTGCTGCTTCTGTTGTATTGCCGCAGTAGCTGCGAATACTCATTTCAAACAAAAGCCCTAAAATTTATATTGTTTTTAATGGAAAAATGTAAAAAAAATTTGGAATTAAAATCCCGTTGATGACCTCTAGAATGACCCCAACCCAAGACCGTTATGCTAACAGAGTTTTTGGCAGTTACAAACTGCTTGCTGCACACACAATCATTCACAACACTCGTACAATTCTGATGCCATTCATTCATCCTTTTTGTGTTGTTTTGTTGTATTAACGTTAGGTTTTCATAAAAACTACGAGTCCTTTATATATATCTCTTTTATATTTTTGTGACTGATTGCATATCCTGCCTTTTATTTACTCATACGAAGTATGCATAGAAATGCTTATACATATTGCATGTTTTCCTCTCATTTTGTACAGTTTTTTTTAAAGAACAAATTCACTTTTCCCGCCATCACCAATCGCTACGTACTTTATTATTTTCCTTATCATTCTTATTATGAAAATTTTAATATTTTTAGTTATTTGTATTCTTTCAATAGTAAATTAAATTCCTATGTCTTCTTCAGTAGTCCTTTTAGAGAAATCCTAAATAAATGACACATGAAAGAATTTTTTTTGCTGTTTGTTGTCATTCTATTTTTGTGAGCCAAGCAAGTTTTTAGATAGACAAAACACTTAAAATAATACAAGCAAAAAAGCCCAAAATGTGAATAAAGATTTAAGATCTGCATAACTAAAACTTTTATGAAAAACCTATAAATTTTGTTGCGCTTAATAAATATAGGAAGTGACTTATTGAAGTTTTTAGATATACAGCCGTGTCACAGATTCCGTTCGGAATGCTGTCAATTCCGTATTTGCCATTCCGTTCGAAATCATTTTTGGTGCTTTGGATTCCAATCGTTTTCATCAATCCGAAAAATTTTGTTTAAGAGATTTTTATGTTACCCATTTGGCAACATCAGTATTTATTACAATTTAATATGGCAACAAATTCACTAAGCAAAACAAAAAACAGCTATTTACAAAATTTTTGTACAAAAAAATTTACATTTGAATTTTTATTTATGTGGAAAAAAGTAATCAACTTTAAAATTTGTGAAAAAGTAAATATGCCGGACGTATCAATAATTGCTGAACTAGAAGGAAAAAAGAAGTCAACATAGACAAGAAAAACTTAGTCGTCGAAAGTTAAGGGATGCTTCTGATCCTCTCTCATTTCCAAATGCGGGAAATGCAGGCTAAAAAAAAGTTTAACAAATGTAATTGTTTCCAATTTTGCTTTGTTCTTTTCAGTTTTGTTTTGTTTTGCGTGTTGCCGGTATGTAAATTTTGGCAAAATATGACAACAAAAGAGATATGGCAATGCTTCATAAATCCATTACGAAAATTTTGTTTTCTTGCTAAAGATTTAAGATAGAGTTTTAAATATTTGTAAAATAAATTGCTAAAAATTATTTAAAATATACTTCTTTTGAAAAATAAATAAAGAAAACATATTTGTTTATTGATAGAAAGTATATTTTGATAATTATTTGCCGTTTAAGATACAGAAAACTCCCATTCCGTTCATGAAAATAGAAATGGTTTCATTCCGAAAAATTTTTTCGTAATTAATTTTCTGAAGCACCAAAATACGGAATGAATTCCGTTTCCGAACGGAATTGTGTTCTGTGACATGGCTGATAAATAGTGATTTTTTATTTCCCGGCATTTCAAAAATATTTTTTTCTCTAATTGAAACCCTACACAGAGGGGAAAAAATCTGGTAAAAAATAACAAATCTGACACTATTCGTTGTCAAAAGTGAGCGAACTACGCTTATGTTCAATTTGATAACTGACCTCGTTGTCATTTTATCACCATTTGCTCTCATTCTGACAACAATATGTCAAAATATTATCTCCATAATGGTGTCATTCCAATAACATGGCATGTCATAATGTCCATGGACACACTAAAAATGTCATAATGTCCTAATGTTTTTAATGTTTAGTCATAATGTTTTAAAACGCAAAACGAAATAACGTTTTATTTTTAAATACTTTTCCTTTAGATTTGATATTTAAATTATTGAAATGTTTTCATGGCATTAGTAATACATTCATCGGTTCCACAAGGCTTGTAACTCATTTTGGTCCCTCTGCAGTCTGTCTAAAGTTTTAGTTACTTTCATTAACATCATCTATACACTCATGTAAAGGTTTTACTGAATTTCGAAGTTTCTATTAGCAAGGGCGGTGTTTCTCACACAAGAAATTTCTGCTCTAAAGTAGTCCCGTGATAGTTTCTTTAATGGTAGAGACCGGTCCTAGTTGTTACACTTTATATGAATGGGACCTAACTTTTACATGGGTTTGTCATTGGAGGGGGTTAATTGACACCATTTGACCAGTCACACATCTATTCTCAATGAACGTGTTTAGTGTTAGTTACTACAATGCAAGTCCTTGGTTCCAAAAAATTCTAATAAACAACTCCTAGAACTAAATTTAAGAAACAATTTTTAAATAGTTCCAAAGAAATATATCATACCACCGGTAAACACTGAGCCTGTTACAAAAACAGTCCTTATAAATAAATAGAAAATCACTTTTACATTTTTTATACAAAAATTAATTTAAAGTCAATTAATACAAAATAAAGTAAATTAAAAAATCTGATTCAAAAGTTTTGTAAATACGTAAGTATACATATTTAAATGTTTTACATTTATTAAGGGTGTATGTTTTTTAAAAGTTTTACATTTTAAATTTTAAATTTTTTATATAAAAAAATTATGCAAACTTAATAAATCTTTGGATGAAGTTTCCTGACGATCTGGCCTAAGCAACCAGTGAAATGCGCATAGGAATAGCTTATCCCTTCAACAATAAATTTCAGTTTATCAATAGTATGAAATGGGAATTTAGCACGTTTAAGCGAAACATTGTTAATAAATACAAGTTTTAGTGAATTAAAAAATTAGATATAAAAAATTTTATAAATAAGTACATAAATGTACCCATTAAATTACATTTTCTATTTTTTGTTTGTACTAAATATATCAGTTAAGTGATTAGTTCTCCTTTATTGCTGTTCTCATTCTATTTTCACAAATCCCAGGATCAGTTCCTTGGTTCCCGCAAGGATGGTATAACAAGCACCGGCTTCACTAAATAAACCTTCTATGCATAGCCAGCTTTCAGCCGGGCGCATGTATTTGCTTGACTTCAGGGGCTCGCAAGGGTATAACTAACTCCAACTTCTGTAATAAAGCCTTAAAATTCTGGACTATTAAACTTAGGATTTCAAGTTCGGCATTAGAAAATTCGGAATTTCGAGATTTACAATTCTGAAATCCGGGATTTAAAAAATTCAGGATTTTGGTACTACTTAAATGCAAATAAGTGATAAGTGCTGTTTTTATTTTCCGAACATAAAGCACGAAAAACTTTCCTTGCTTATAAGCCATATTTTTATTTGGCATTAAGCCAACGATAAAAAAATACTGATTTGAACAACAAAGCACTAAACAAATTTTGACTTTATTTAGACTAAAATTTGCACGTTACAAAATAAATATAATATACATATTTACGGGACATACGTTAAAAGAATTGATCCATCTTGAACACCAGTTCGATTAAGCTCGACCACAGAAAAAATTCACAAAAATTTTTATGAAAAATACTTCGACATTACCGGGAATTTAAGGGAAATATCAACAATTTATCTGCGGAATACCTATTAAAATTAAGGAAACCACACATTTGCAATATTTTTGTTCAATAATTGATATTGTACACTGTGTGTATAGAATATTTGTACATTGCAGAATATATTTAAAGTAATCAAAAGTCTTTTGATTTATATCGCTCAAAAAAAATATTTTGTAATGTTTTAACCAAGGCGAATTAACTACAGCTGGTGTCAAAACGGCATCTGATTTTGACAGTTCGAGCGTATTTCTTTTGATTTGTTAGTGTTAGTGTACGCATGTGTGTGAGTGTGGAGCAAAACGACAATAAAAATAGCAATAAAGCTATTTATAATATTTTGTAGTCAATGTGTAAATTTAAACTCAAGGTTTGTTTACATTTAGTATTTAGTTTGTCGGAGTAGAAAAGCTTTTGATAAGAAAATATGTATAATAAGAAGAAGGTGGAATTTTATGCAAATGCATGTTTTACCTCTAATGTTTAAACAGTAACTACCTTATTCATAAACGATTATAAAATTTAACAAACGTTTATTAATTATTTATTAAGTAAAATTTTCATAGAAAAGATTACTAAATTTAACAAACGTTTATTAATGGCGATTTCTTTTCTGAGAAAAATGTTGCATTAATGTTACATGTTCTACATTTTGTGTTCGTTTGTACAAAACATACAAGTTCTTTTGTGAAAATGTTGATGAAAAACATGCAAAACATGTTACATGTTTTACCCTTACTTTTACTTAAGGGTTCATACTGCCCTGTTTTACAACTTTGGTACTTACTACTTTGTTTGTACAACCAATATTTTATTTTGTTTGTCATAATATTTTAAAAGTTTTGTCAAAAGAATTCTACATCTAAATATTCTTCGACGGCATACTCCATTTTGAATTAAATCGTTTTTTTATTTTGGTGGAAAATTCTATGTATTTATTATCGTTTTAAATTTGTTCAAGCAGTAAGTGATGTCAATGTCTGTTTCCAAACCGTAAAGTAAGTGTGCAGCAAATAGTCGAATAGTTTTAAAAATCGCTAATGAACTACATTAATAATAAAAGGTTAATAGTTGTAAATAAAGGCAGCTAATTCTGTTCGATTGAAGTTGTACAACATGTAACACTTCGAGTGATTATAGGTAACATTAAAAAGTGTTACATGCATATACTGTAGCATTTTTTTCTCAGAATAGAAATCGCCATAAGTAAAATTTTCATAGAAAATTTGTTTTCTAAAAACTGTATTCATAAAAATATTTGAAATTTAATAAAGGTTTGCAAAACAAATTTTGTATGAAAATTTTCTTTAATAAACGTTTGTTAAATTTAGTAATCTTTTATGAATACGGTGGTAAGTCTTTTTAGTATTTTTAGGAATACAGTAGTAAGTGAATAAGTTATTTATCCAAATCACCATTCTGCGGAAAAATGGCATAGACTTACTTGTGCATACTTTATCGTTAATGCATTTTTTGTAATATCATGCTTAAGAATGCCTATAAATTTGCATATCATGTTAGTTTTTGCTGGAAAAAAATTATATTTTTTGTTTTCATTCAAATAATTTATGTGTAAAATTTATAAAATAAAATTGGGAACCACAAATTACTCTACTAAAATTTAAAATAACTGTTATTTTAATGCTTTAATTTCTATCTGGTTAGTAATTTTTCTGATTTTCAAGCCGTTTTTGTGTTTGACAAACATCTTCAAATTGGTGTCTTAATTTATGAAGTGTCAAACACTAAACCTACAATTTGTTCCATAAAGAAAAAATGAATGGCATGAAGTTCCTCGAGAGTAGATTGAATATATGTATGTAGATTTATGTTTATAAGACAAATTGTTTAAAGAAATATTTTTTCCCATTCAATTTTATTGTTGTTAAAAGTATCTTGTAAGAAAACTATGAATCCGCTGTAACTTTACTATTCAAATATTTGATGCTTGTAAGACAAATTTACTTTAATTCTATAAAAATGTATGTCAAAATTAAAATTCAATAATAAATATGCATTTTTTAATTTTAGAAGCATATTTAAATTTTTTAAGCATGTAAATATATTGCGCATATTTTCCAATATTAAATGCAAGATATTTCACGCCCTGATAATAAGGAATCTTCACATACTTTAATAAGCTGTATGACCCCTTTCACACTCGGCAAGTTACTTGCGCAACTCTTAGTTTGTAGACGTAAGCGGTAAGGTCGGGGTAAAGAAAAAAAAAATTTTGTACAGACTTTGTTGTTGTCGGCAAGTAACTTGCGCAACTAACTTGCCGAGTCTGAAAGGGGTCTATGTAATTGAATCAAGTTTTTGCTTGACGTTTAAGCATATTATCGTAAATACAAGCTTTAAGCAATAAAAGATTTATCCCTGCAGTACTAATCATAGTTATTTGGAATAACAGTGACCATTTTTTTTTTGATTTTAGATAATAACCTTCAGTTAAAAAATATAAAAAGTAAATTATTTGCAATTATTGATTTATTTTGATTTTTAAATAGCTAACAAAAAAATCGGACTTAAGAGAAAATAAACCACACAAACTTTTTCACAAAGTATGAAGAATGTTTGTATGAATTATAAAAATTTTTAATATTCACACAGGCATCTTATTGCTAAATTATTGTCAAACTGCTTGTGTCTATTATTTAGTGATACACTCAAAAATCTTGGAGTCATACTAACTCCTAAAATGTCATTTTTTTTAAACATTTGCAAAATAGAAACGCGCAGGCTAAGAGTGCAATAAATGTAACATGGCAAAACTTTTTAAAAAAGAATGATATAACATTAGAAATGAAATGGAAACTCTTTATGGCAGTATGCAGATCCGTTCAAGCATTTTCAGCACAGGTTTGGGGCTATGGTCTTTTCGAAGAAGTAGACAAGTTACATAGATTCTTTCTAAAAAGAGTGTTAAAACTCCCTATAAACACACCAAATTATGCAGTAGAGCTTAAAACTGGCATAGAAGAAGGACATATATGTATATACCTTGCAACTCCATCTCCAGTATATAACCAAAACGATGTTTAGCTATACAGATGATAGGTTACCACACTTCTTAACAAAAATAATTCTTAGAAAAAATATATTTTGGGCAAAAAGCCTTAACGATTTGGCAAATAAGTTGAACACACAATGGGCAGATATAAATAAAACGGAACCAGAATGGAACTTCCGAAACAAATTGTTAATACAGAATCTTAAATATGAAATTTTTTTAAATAAAACACAAAGGGCTATGAGAAGCGACACACGTATATATAAACACTTAGATTATAGAGTTGGGGCCATATATTTTCAAAGGTTCAACCAAAATGATATTACCTGGATCATCAAAGCGCGTTGTAATCTTATATATCTCAATGGTAATAAGTATACAACAAATGAACGGGATCACCATTGTACTTTATGTAATCGGAGGGAAGCGGAAACATTGCAACACTTCCTAGGTCGATGTCCTATACTAACCTCTTTTCGAAGGAGATATTTTTTAACAGCTATATTGTCAGAAGATGAAATCAAAAGAATTCTAAATGGGCGCTTGCATTCAGATCGGACAAACTTAGTTAGTTATTTAAAATCATCTCTAAATTATCGAAAACTTATTATAAATGAATTTGAATAATATTTTATCAAGTAAATTACTGTATAAAAATAATAGCTATTTCACAATGTATCCAGCTGACGACATTATCGTTATAGCTGTATTATCTTTATTATATTTATATGAAATTAGACAAATTAATATGTAAATGAAATAATTATCCAAAAATAAAGATTACTATTATTACATTATATTATTATTATATATAAATATTTTACAAATATAACTATATTTTTACTAAATTTTAACAGATCTAAAAAAAAAATTAATAATCCACAATCAGTTACTGTAATAATTTTATGAGTGCATAAATTACATAATTTAGTATTAATGTTCAAAAAAAGCACCAGCCTTAAATAATTTTTTACATGTTTGTATCAAGGTCTATCCTTGGTTTGTACTTTCTGTTTTTCCCACAATCATACCTACAATTTATGATCTGGTAACTCTTTGGATGTTTATCCATAAATTTAGTTTTCTTGCTGCAATTACTAAAATCGGTAATCGAAAATACGGCGTCCGTCTTTAAACACAAATTAAAATAAAGTTAAAATGCGGTAATCAAACAGAAATTAATAAAATATTTATTCTTAAAGTGTATTTAATTTTATAAGAAAAGCAAATTATTAACTTAAACGTTTTTAGCGGTAAAAACTTGTGAAATAAAAAATGTATCATCAAAAAAATATGTGTGAAAATGTTCAAGTTGTTGTTAATTCCAGTAGTTAATTGTTGTTGTTATATAGACAAGTGCTTCAAATTTCTTGTTGTTTGTTTTTGTTTTGGATATTAAAATATGAGGCAGTGTTGCCGGAATCCAACTAAATTGTACACAGACAAATCGTCATAAAACAAAACAAATTTTGAGTGAGAGCCTTATTAGTTCTTACTTTCGCTTGCCATTCTGTGTGCATCTTTTCTGTAGAAAATTTTTTGTAAGTACTTTGTTATGAAAGATATCGTCTTTTTTAAAAAGCAAAATATAATCAAAATAAAAATTATGATAAAAACTTTTCGTAAATATTCTTTTGCTTCAATAGACAGAAAATTTAAATACAGTAATAATCAAAAAATTAATACCTATTTTGTATCAAAAATACATAACTTTTACAAAATCATTAACTAAAATCAAGGCGAATTCATATAAACACTACAACATTATATTTTATTTGTTGCTTTCGTTGGCCGATACGTCAAAAATACAAATAACTTTTGACATTCCCCTCTCTAAGTAAGAAAAAAAATATTTGTTCAGCTGTGCTTTCAACGCCACCTGAATAGCGAATAACACACATTTTTCTAGCTGTTAGAAAAAATATGTATATGTACATTAGCGTGGCCGTTAGTTGTATGGAGAACTTTTTTTTTTGATTTCTTATACTCTCTCCCTCCAAATCGGTTCAGTTTTATGTAAAAAAAAATACAAAAAAATTTCGTAGCGATAAGTTGTGTTTTAGGGAGGGCGTCCGCCCCTCAAAGTTTGCCATCAAGCCATTTATTCAAATGTAATTTGTTTGCGTATGACTATCTTCTAAAAACAACATTTTACAAGAATATGATATATGGCAATATTTTAGCTCTTCTAGTCAACAACATAAGCCTCTAAGAAAATTTTTTGCTAAAATCAATATTTTAGAAAATAATTAAGAAAATAAAAACAAAATACTAAACATTTTATATACGTTTTATATATATGAAAGGGGGATTTAATGTCAAGTGACCCAATTTTGAAATAGATGTCTTTCGATTTAAATGAAATTTACACCAATTTTAGTACTGTTAGATAGTAGCTTAGACACAAATTTTCAACAGGATCGGTCAAAAAGTTTCTGAGTTAGAGGGGGTCAAAGTTTGACATTTTGGCCATACAGGTGTTCTTTCTCATCCATGTAACTTATTACCTATTGGTGTAAGCAAAATTTGTCCCAAGTAGCTTAGATAGCTATTTAATCAATCTTTTTTAAAAATATTTTTTTGTTTTTTTTTTAAATTTTTTAATTTTTTTTTTTTAAATTTAAAACTTTTTTTTTTATTTTTTTTAGCCAAGTGTTAAATTTAAAAAAAAAAAATTTTAAAAATTTTTTAAAAAAACAAAAAATTTTTTTTTAAAAAGTTTGATCAAAAAGCTATCTAAGCTACTAGGGACAAATTTTGCTTACACCAATAGGTAATAAGTTACATGGATGAGAAAGAACACCTGTATGGCCAAAATGTCAAACTTTGACCCCCCTCTAACTCAGAAACTTTTTGACCGATCTTGTTGAAAATTTGTGTCTAAGCTACTACCTAACAGTACTAAAATTGGTGTAAATTTCATTTAAATCGAAAGACATCTATTTCAAAATTGGGTCACTTGACATTAAATCCCCCTTTTATATATATAAAACGTATATAAAATGTTTGGTATTTTGTTTTTATTTTCTTAATTATTTTCTAAAATATTGATTTTAGCAAAAAACTTTCTTAGAGGCTTATGTTGTTGACTAGAAGAGCTAAAATATTGCCATATATCATAGTCTTGTAAAATGTTGTTTTTAGAAGATAGCCATATGCAAACAAATTACATTTGAATAAATGGCTTGATGGCAAACTTTGAGGGACGGACGCCCCCCCTAAAACACAACTTATCGCTACGAATTTTTTTTGTACTTTTTTTTACATAAAACTGAACCGATTTAGGGGGGGAGAATATAAGAAATCGAAATAAAAAAAATAACGGCCACCCTAATGTACATATATGTTTTCATATCACAACAAAAAAATCTATATACACTTTTCTCTGTCAACGTTGAATTCCATTTTCAACAGATTCGTACGCAACAGAACGGGAAAGAACGTACAAACTGATTCTGCTTTACGCTTTTTATTTACGAATATAAACTGGGCAGTGCAGAATAAGCTATATGGCTTAAATTGCTTAGAACTTTCTCATTTTTGCGATTATGTTTATTTATAACCACACCACAATAGTGGAGAGGGTATAATGCATTTGTGATGAAGTTTGTGACATCTTAAAATATTGGCTGACTGGCTGTCCATGTAATCTTGTGCGCAAAATACTGGTCGCAATTTTGAAGATAATTTGATAAACGTTGGTACATAGGTTTTAATTGCCACAAGGACTTAGTATATTGAAAATGGGGGAATCGGTCCATAATTTCATTTAGCCTCCATACAAGCTGCTTACCGGAATAGCGTCTTTGTGCCCACTATCAAGCCAAATTTAATGAAATTTAAAACATAGATCGACCCATGTTTATATGAACATATAAAATAGGACCACAAGGGGAGATAGGGAGCAATTTCTGCCTCTCAGAAACTGTCAAACCGCTTATAATGGAATTTAAAACCTAGATAAATCCATATTTATATGGACACATAAGCTATGCATTTTTCAAAAAATAGGACCTCGATGGTAGATAGCAGCAATTTCTTTTTTTTCGAAACTATAACAGATTTAAATGAAAAATTTTTTATTAAATAATGTTGTGTAGGGTATTAAATGGTCGGGCTTGACTGACTATACTTTTTTATTTGTTTTTTAGTTTGGAAATTTTATTTTATTAGCATAACAAATTAATATGCGTTCTGTAAGTGGTGACCATTTTCTGCTTCTCACATACATAATTGCTATATTTACTATATATTACATTTTGCAAAATTTTGGGTTGGAAAATGTTTTTTTGCTTGTTACTTTTGTCCAATTTTTAGGAAAGATTTAAAATTTTTATTTTGTTTATTTTCTTATAATCTGAAATCGTATTGAAATACCGTTTAATTTTATCATTGTTATTTATAAAGTCTTGTTTAATTAAGAACAAATTACGATAGCACTACTAAATACAAAAAAAAATCATAAGAAGTTAATAAGGTGGTCTCAGAAACCGCTGGCTGTTATTGCTTTGCCATTATACACAGTAGAAACTTAAACTGAATTTAAAAGTACCAGCTCTGTGAATAAAGTTTCATTTAAGTACCTAGTGAAGAACAGAATGTTGTATTTAATGTGATTTTAAATATGATTTATTTTAAAGTCGATCTTGCAGTATTTGCAGTAAACCACAAGTTAAATGGTTTTCTACTATTGACTAGCAACATTTTCCTACATCGTCCGATATGCACCACCGTTGGAAGAGATTGAAACACCAATATTATTTTAAAAGATGTGGGCAAGTTGTCCATTGGGGCGATACACCGCACCAAACAGTACGCTTAAGTAGATGCAATTGTCGCTGTTAGCCTGCTTTTAGATATCTTAAAGCCCAGATCCTGCAGTTTTACTTGTTGACGTAGCCTAATAATAGGAATGGGCTTCAGCGCTGATTATTAAATTGTGAATACAGTGGACAAAGCAAAAATAAAAATTTTAAAAAATTTTAAGTACGTAAAGTAAAAAGCTTATTCTACGCCACAACATAAAATACTTTTTAAATTAAATAAAAAGATAACTTTTAATTATTTCAATTAAAAATAATGTTGAGGCAAAATTACACAAAAAGAAGACAACATTTTTATAATCCAAAAATAGTTTAAGAAAAAATTTTTCTGTCTCATTTTTGGATAATTACACAGAAATTGGCAACGCTGATTTGGAGAGATGTTAAAAAAAGAGAATCAAAACAAAAATCCAGAGGTAAAAGCAATTATAAAATAAAGCATGTTTCTGTTGTTTTTGTCTACGCAAAATTAATGCATTCAATTGTTTTTGTTCTCAATTGAAAGCAAAGAACGCGTGATAGAGTTGCCGAGGTCAGCCATAGTGTAAATAAAACGGGTTCGGGCGTTTTTACGAATAATAAAATAAATAAATATTTGGAGTATAAATATGAAGGGTAAGTAATTGTAAAATTGTTCTTGAAATTATTTTTTTTTATTTATTAATTAATATAAAAATGTCCGGAGCCAGAGCCAGTTATTGTTTTAAAATTGTTAGTATTTTTTAGGAAGGTTTGTTTTTAATTTATTTAACTTTTTATTGAAAAAGCTAAACTCTTAAATTAAAAGAACTTTTATTTTTAAAAGCTTCAAATAAATTGTTTTAAGTCCAAAAAGTCCCTTTTAACATTAAGGCACATCTTCATAACATACTGATGCTAAAGGTAGGATTTTATCGGTCGTATAAAACCTTTTTCATTATTACAATTCGGTCGGTGCTTGTTATACCATACCGAAGAAAATCATTTAGCCCAGCCGGAGACTTAACGATGCTACCAATCGCGCGATTTTTAAAACCAAGACAGTTCAATTATTTGGGATTTTAAAATTAAGGATTTTGAAATTCAGAATTTTGGAATTTTTGGATTTTCAGTTTCGGGCATATGACCCCAACCCAAATTTCTTTGTGTTTTTTTTAAATTTTTTTGGGGAAAATATTGAATAAAAAATTCAAGGTGATTTTTTATAAAAAAGAATTACCCTAAATTTAGAGCCACATTTCATTTTATTTTTGGGGCTATTTTTAATTATTTCATTAAAAACATAGGGTTACATTGCATAACGAAAAATAGCCCTAACTTTGGGGTCAACTTTTATTTGGTTTTTGATTTTTATGTACCAAATTTCATTTAATTATCATTAAATTTGGCACCTGTGCTTTTACAAGGTTTTTACATGGCCACACATCTTGTTTTCCCTGTTGGCAATAGTCACATTGATTTTGAATTATTAATATTTTCAACTGGACGGTATCACCGAATGCTTACTGTCGGGTTTTTATTTTACTATTTAGATGCATTACTCGTCAACAGATCATATTCTTTCTTTATTCTTACATTGTATTGTATCAAGTTTTTATTATAATACATTTTAAATTATATAACATTTATGATTATATATCTATGTCTCCTGAATGTTCATTAACCCTTTCAGACCCATGCTTTAAATTGCTTTCAAATTAACCTAAATCATAAAAATCAAACAATATATTTTTGTATTTTGTATAATATAGACCCATAAAATATTCTTACATGGTCCTTTTTGGCAAACAGGACATCGCACAATTGTGCGGTCTAGGTCAATATCTGCAAAGTTACTTCGAACTGATAAAACATATTTTGGAACTTTTCTAACGTTTATTAAACTTAAAAAATACAGATACTTCACTACCTTATAAGAAATAAAGAATATAATCAGCGGAGTTTAAATTTTTTGTACCATCTTCTAAGTTTTCCTACAGGATCGTTTTTACATTTCCTTGTTTCCCTTCTGTGCTAATCTCGTGAAGCTTTACGCTTATCTGCAGGAACCAGCAACTCCCGCACTGATAGTCTAGCTCACTTCCAGCTAGCCTACTTGCTATCACTGCCTATATGTCCTTCCATTTCACAACAGCTACAATTTCGATATTGGTAAATTGGGAAATAACGCCCCGCTTCTTTGTCCAAAGGAAATTTTACACTCTATTTGCCATATTTGTACCTGTTGCTACCAACCCATCTGGTGTAATGTTTCTGGCAGTGGCATTTGTTAAAAAAAAAATCGGTCCGAAATATACATCTAGATATTTATGGATATAAACGGTCCATGACCAAGACCACAATTTGTAATTAACAATATTTTAAAGTTCACTACAACACCTCTAGAAGTAGCACAGACAAGATTTATCAGCTAAACGGGTTGTGGTTTGGCCTTATTACTTCACGTCCAAGACATCTTCCCGTAAAGAGTATAAACTGCGCATCAATTGAGTAATTCGTGATTTCTGTTGCCAATTCATAACACCGTTTTTTTGTTGAACTCTACAAAACTTATTTTTCTAGTGAGATGAAGAGTTATCTTCAAAATGTGTATTTGGACGTAGCTGAAAAAACTTTTCGCGGGACTTGGAGTTATAAACGGCAGTAACTTTGCTTCCACTCGCAAAGTACATTCTTATCGTAGGGCAAAATTGAGGCATCCCACCATGATCGCGCACCCGTCAAATCTTTTTATTTCTGCTGGTACGTAACGCACTTTCTGACCACGTTTACTCAACGCATACATACATTTTAGTTTATTTCACAACTTCCTCGATGTATTTCTGGAAAGTAGCTTTTAAAATATTGAATGAAGTTTTATCATATGTTTCATTTTGCAACTAGGTGGAATTAGAAGTTCTGTGTTCGGAAATGATAAACTTTTTAATATAACGTGCCTGTTTGGTATTTTGGATCTAAAAACTGATGGTAGTTGTGCTGTATCTGGGTGGTCCGAGGAGTATGATTGTTCAACTGATGTACTTGTTTGGTCATTCGTGTTAGGAAAAGTGTTTTCATTACATGAGGTTTCATAACTTTCTTGTGCATCTGTATTTAGATTACAAGGGATACATGTTTCATCAGCAACATTATCATCAACACTGAAGTCAGCATCAGAATTGTTAAGAATGTTTAAAACTGCCTGAATATTATAATTTTCATACAAATCAAAAATTTCCCTGTAAAAATATTAGATAGCACAAACGTGAGCATAAAACAAAATGTGATATTGTGTCTGATCAACACAATTGTGCTATCTGAATTTTCTTGAGCACTGACTCCTTGTTACTATGCACAATATCAACACTAACGATCACAATTGTTGCAAAAACTCATTTTACAGTTACCACTACTAAGCCTAAAAACGTATTTCAATATTACTTTACAAAAACACTTTCCATGTGGACGCTTGTTTACACTTGTGGAAAGACACAACCAAACTTAAGCTGTAGTTTTTTAATTTCTGCTGGTTAGTTGTTTTTTTTTTATTTTTTTTTTAAAAGAAACAAGAACTCACAATCATTGCTTGCCGGTTAATAGACAAAAAATTATTATTTCATATAATTTGAGGCAAACAAAGGCAGATCGCACAATCGATTCAGCTAGGTCTGAAAGGGTTAAAAGAGTCTTTAATATTTTGATTTTTTACAATTATATTGCTGTTGAACGTAGCACACATTATGGTCAAGTGGGAAATATTTGTTATTAAAAAATGAATTCGTGTGCAGAAAAATTATATTTTTCTGGGTAAGCATTTTTTAAACACTGTATTAAAATTGACCCATATTCATAGTGAAAATAAAGTATTCTTTATGTTAAAACCGGCTTTAAATAGATGTCAATAACATTGTTCTAAAGTCGACTTTATTTTTGACATGGGCCATTGATTTTGGGAACAATAGTAAACTATGAGAAAAGGAAATCGATATTTCAATATTTCGAAATTAAAAAAATGCTTGTAAGTATTTCTGAGGTTTTGGTATTCTCGATTGTGATATTGCAAACCCTTACAAAAGATGATCGTAATTTTCAGATAATCTTTAAACCATCTCGTACCATATCTGTTGACGAAGAGCTATAAAATCTTAAATCTTTGAACGTTACAACTTAAGTATTTGAAAAAAATATCAAAAACTCTAAAAATATTTATCAAAAGAAGCTGACAATAGAATTTAAAATGCAATTCATTTTGAAAAACTCAAATGCACGAACACGTAAAATCTGAAACAATGCAGTATATTTTATTATAAAAAGTTCATTTAAACACACACTTTTTTCAAGTATATAAAAGGATTTTTATAAAATAATATTACGGGGTGCGTTTTACTTAAATTCAAATTTTATTGAAACGTTGTTTATTGAATGTATAACGAATTTTATCAATAGATATAATTTTTGCATAATTGCATATATGCATATTATTTATCCCTTTTGGATTATTTTCTTCTTAATTTTTACCCCATTTTTGATGCCTTTTTGTATTTTATGCATAAAAGTGACATAAGAGTAGAATGGAAATGAATAATGACCATTTGCTAGACAGGGTATTAAATTTATTGTACTTTGTTGTATGGTCCGTTAGTTTATTGACAGTTTTCTATGCAAAATTAATGAGAAAAAAGGTTGCATTTTTGTATATACATACATACATAAATATAGTGATTAAGGGAAGGGTGGAAAGGATATTTTTATGAGTGAAATTTTTAGCGTCATATGTATGCTAAATAATGGAGAAAGTTCTGAGTTTTATTTTTTTTTTTTTAAAGTTACATTAAAAGTTTTGATACTATTGGCATAGTGGAAATGTACTGCCTGTAGTTTTGTTTAAAAAATATTTTGCATGTCATTTAACAAACATTTTTTTTAACTTTTATTTAATATAAAACTTCTTCTACTGAAGAACTTTTTTTTAAGAAAAAACTTTAGTTACTTATATTTTACTGAAAACAGATCATCACCAAAGCGCAAGATTGCTTTGGTGTCCATTTTATTCTTTGCATCAGCATTAAATATACATATAAAGGGTGTTTTTTTAAGGCCGATATACTTACAAAAAAGTTAGCTGTCAAAGTCATCGATGTTTTAACTTATAATTGTGTTCAGCGATTGGGCTCAATTTCGGCTAAACGGGTTTGTTAGTAACCAAAATTGCCCTATATAGAGTGTGACCAATTCACAGCAGATCCTACAGATTCTATTACATCCAAATAATGCACCGTTTGGTGCGGCTTACACTCTGACGGCGTCAACGGACCTTATTCATAAGTAAACCAGAGCCCTATTTATGGTCATTGGAGAGCCTTTTGGGAATTGTGTGTTTCAAATATGGATTTCTTTGATACAAGCGAGACTTGGTTTCAAAATGTTGGAGCAACGTGTCATACGGAGACCGAAACCAACGACTGGCGATAAGTTGTTTTAGAGAAATTACCTTTTAATTGGACTCCAAGGTCCTGCGATTTAACACCTCTCGATTATTTCATGCAGGGCTGCGTGAAGTGCCTTGTCTATGCTAATACAACAGCAATAATTCACGCTTTGGTAACCAACATTGTTCGTCTTAGACGTCATATTCGTTACACAGAAAAAATTATTGCCGAATTATTTTCAAACAACCGCTTGTTTGAAAATTTTTTTAATTTCTATAAATATTTTTACTGATTCAATCAATATTTTTGTTTGATTTTTATTTAACCAACAAAAATGTGGACAACTCTTCAAAAATAAAATAAACGCGTTATTGGTGTCAAGTTTTCATAATTTTGTATGAAATATTTAACGCTCTTTAATGTTGTCGTCTTTTTGCATTTTTTTATTTGATCGTAAGCAACACTTCTTTATGTGAAATATAAGAACAACAACAAAAAACACACACAGTCTATTTTTGGACGCTTTAAAAAAGTGCAACTATAAGAAAAACAATAGCAGACACGACATTATAAGAAACAAAATCCCGTATTCAATTTTTTAAAACTGTTTGGTTAAATACATCAAATACAAAAATAGAATGATGACGAAAAACATATCGAGTCGGTCTGCTGCCGTTTTTGGTTACATTTCTTCTTTAGCAAAGGAAAGGATACAGCAACAGAGATTTATAAAGAAAAACATTGTGTTGTGTGTATAAATAAGACTTCGTTCAAAAATTATTCCAACAAAAAAATGTGTTTCAAAGCCAGTCGGCGGCTCTGCTTTGCCGTCACCTTCTCATACAGTGCTTACTTGTGTGCGCGTCATTGCTTGTGCAAAAACTTTTTTTTTTTTTTTATTTTGAATTTCAGTAAACTTTTTGTTTGATTCAGTTAAATTATTTGTTTGAAAAAATTAGTGTTTTTTTTCAGTAAACAAAATGCAAATAAATTGTTTGAATATGCAAATTTGTTTGTAGGACCGATTTCAGACAAAAAATTGTTTGATTCTACAAATTTTTTGTTTGAATTGGAAAAATAATTTTTTCTGTGTTATGATTTCTGCAATCAAGAGTGTTTAAGGTTACCCGGTGATTAGCCAAACGCGTCCGATGATGGTATCGGTATTGGCGCTTGGAGCCTCCAGACAAGCTTTCTATGTTCTCAACTATTAGGATTGGCTATTAAGTGGTACCAATTACTCGCCACGTAGTTCTAGGATTTATTCGCAACTCGAGTTTTGGCAGGAGCTTCAAAAGGAGACCTCACGAAACTTCAGCATATTTACTTGGGGTTTCACTATCCGCAACCTGTGGACGCCTATAATAGCACTCAGCTATGCATCTCGAAGGAGAAAGTATCATGTAATATGAGGGCCTTTAACATATTGCATGCTACTTAACCACCACCATACGGCCCTTTGTTCCATCTTGAAACTATAGGAATCAATATATATTAATGCAAAAAATTTTCAGTAGAAGCAAAACAATTTTTAATTTTACATTAAAGAAATACATATGAAAAAGATTTGCATTTCCAAAAAGTAGACAAAATAGCATTATATTTTTGCAGCGGGTAGATATGAATATAACGTGTCTATTTCTTCCAGAAAGTCTAAAATAAAAATTTTGAGTTAATACCCTCTTGTTGATCCAGTGCGATATACTAAACATAAGTGACATACGGCAATGCTCGAAAAATTTGCCTACAATTGGATGACCAGAATTGGCCTTCAGTTTGTGTCGTTTAAGCAGCATTTCCAATAAACGATATTATCGTTCGATATACCGGATTCTCTGCTTAGATGGCATCCAATTTTTTTCCTGTTTATGATTAAATCCTTATTTGAGATTATTGTTTCCCAGACTTTGTCTATTCCTGTTATGCGTACAATTTGGCTTAGAACCGGCAAAAGTTATATTCCTAACAAGAAAATGTAAAAAATTTTTTTATCGGAGTATTATTGATTTTAAATCCTAACAACTAGTTATTTCTATGGTTATTTTGGCGTATAATTTAATTTTCTTTGTCACTTTTTTGGATTGATTATATTGGACTCTTTTAAAGGAACTTGCTGTGCAATTGATTGGACCATTAAAAAAATAAACCTATTGGTTGCTTGGCATTTAGGATATCCTGTTGGAAAAAAAAAATGTTTTAATTTAACATCTTCTCAATTTGGGCCCATAACGGTAATTATGAAAAAAGAAAAACCCTATTATTACCCCACCCCCCCTCCCAAAGTGCAATAAGCAATGGGTTTTGTTGATCTTACGATCATATCGTTATGTAAGCTAGCTCATTTACATTCTTTTTGAACTAAAAATCAGCTCCATTCCTGTATTATATACTATATCGATCGAAATTTTCATTTAAACTGTATTTTTACATCAATCTATATCGACATCATTTGACCTGAGGGCAAGTAGAAAAATAAGTTTTTCCGTATTTTGTTATTTAGTAATCGATTTCATAAGAAAAATATGATTTTTTTTTGCCGAAAACGACTGGGAAATTAAAAGGTCTGTGCAATAAATGATAATTTTGATTGAAAATGTTAAAAAAGGCATTTTCTGTATTTTCAGTCTGCAATTTATTAAAGCAATAAAAACTTTTTCGTTAGGAGTTTTTTATTGCAAATTAATTAGGGTATTCAAACGAGTAACCGTTGTTCGATTTATCGAATAATTTTGGGCGATTAACTGTTCGAATAATTTAAAATTGCTTATTTTCGATTAACGAATAATTCGAATAATTGATGTCGATTAATCGAAAATTTGTTTTTTCACGGTATTAGTTTTTTCTTTTATGTTAAAAAAAGCCGAGATTTTTACCTCAATGATTTAGATGAAGAAGATGATTTTTTTTGAAACGAATGAAAACAACCTTCAACCATTCCGTAACTAGACCATTAAAGTTATTAAAACTGTTAAAAAATCAAAAGACTTCCAATTTTTAGAAAAAGAAGATATAAATTGGATATGCTTAATAATGCTTTACTTACAATCTCTCCAACGTTAACAATAAGTGAAAAAATCTTTTCTAAATCCAGTTCCATTAAAACAAAAGAAAAAAAATCGTTTGTAAAATACACATTTGAACTGTATACTCTTTTTGAAATATTATTTTAGAAGATTAGCTTAAATTTTGATGCCTTTTCTTATTTAAAAAGTTTTCCTCTTTTATTACATGAAGTAGCTTTTGTTAAATTGTTGTTAAATTTTAATAAAATTGTTATGTTAAAAAATATAATTTTTGGTCTTATTTTCAAAGACAATATTAAAATTATTCCATTAACCGAATAATTTTAAATTGTTCGATTAATATTCAATTAAATTTTTACCACGAATAATTATTCGCGCGATTAATCGTTTAATACAAAACATCGGTTAATTAAATACCCTAATATTAATGCTTAATTATTTATTCCCGAGCATATTTCTTTTGTTTTTGAGCTTTTTTGCTTGCATATTTTGCCCTCAAACAATCAAAAAAAAATCTTGAAGACTTTTGTTCATGCATTTCTTTTAAGGGCATTTTTAAAAGTCAACTATGAACAAATTAACGTGTTTTCCTACAATGATTGCCACGCGCCTAAACACAATTAGTTCGAGAGAAACTTCTTAAGATCCTTTTGTACAACTAAGAATTTTGGAATTATCATTAGCGGAGTGCAGTGTTTGGTGCAACTAACCTTTGGAAAGAGCAAAAGTAAAATATTGATGCTCTCTTATTAAATCCAACAACAAAATACAGGGAATTATCGTAAGATTTTAAGTGCTGTTTCACACTCTTCAAGTTTTACCCGTCAAGTCTTGAGTTTTTAGGAAAGAGAGGAAAAGAAATGGCATTCTCTTTTCTCTTCTCTCCTAAAAACTCAAGACTTGACGGCTAAAACTAGAACCGTATGAACCAGCACTAATTAAGATTTACGATACTTTGCATTCGCTCTTTCGCATGATCATTTGCACCAAACACTGAACTTCCCTATTGCAACTTCAAAAACAAAAGCTTTAAATTAATTTTGCACTTTAACAAAAATTGATCCAAGTACATGCAAACCAACAAAAAATGGCCAATCCGGTTTGTAATTGAATATCTATTTGGAAAAATAAATGCTTTGTACTTGTTAAGCATCCATCCCCTTAATAAAAAAATTCACAAAAACTCCCGAAGTCAAAAGATGTAAATTTTACCTAAAAAACATAAAATAAAAGCGTGTGCCATAAATGCATTTAATGTTTTAAACAAATACCGGCGGCATATGTTTTCAGCGCCTGAAGATCATTAAAGACGACACGCGCTTATAAATCGAAAAATAAAAAACTATTTTGAAAAAAAGGCAGGCATCCCTAAAAAAACTAAAAGATCATTTAAATTTTTTCATTACTTTTTTTTATGTATAAATACATTAATAGGGAAGGAAGCTGCTTATTCGAGTATTTTGTTTACGCATTTTTGGGTTATTAAAGGAACGTGTCTTGTATTTTCTTAACCGTATAAATTTGTTGCTTCATTTTTTCCTTTTTTTATATTTTTATTTTATCTTTTTTTAACAGTGGCACGCGTTTAACAGCATCTTCATTTTGGAGTTTCGTTTGGAAATTTTCTTTTGTTTCATGACAAGAAAAGTGATCTTTTTTTTTGTACTTCGGCGGTTGGATATTTTTGGTTGATTTGTGGATATAAGTTTGTATGTATGCTTATAGATTTATTGTATATATATTTTTTTTATTGTTTTTAAAGGGGAGTCAACTTATTTAAAGTGTTCATTAATCGCACATTTACATATCACATTGTTAGCATAACTTTACTTAATTTTCTTTTGAGTTTAGTGGTTGCTTTAAGTATCCCCCTATTTTAATTCATTTTATGTGACACAAGCTGTATTGGTTTTAGCTGATATTGGTTTTGGGTAGAAACAATTTACTCAAAATGAGCAAAAGTTACCAAAACGGTGGTCACCAAGATTGTCAGAATTAGAACCTTGAACTTTAAAAAAAGCTGCAATTTACTTGGAAAACTAAAAAACAAAAATCCAATGACTGTCTAAAACAACACAAATATTGAAGATTTTGGCATTTTAATTAGGAAATTTAGGTGCAAACGGTAGAACGGCAATGAATTCTGATGATGGAATCGGGGTTATTCTCGAAACAGGTAAATTCGACCCGAGTTCAAACCCGTGTTCAGTCAAGAATAAAATTATCAAAAATTTTAATTAAATTTAAAAATTAAATCTAATGAATTTAAGCCTAATTAAAATATCAAAAACTTCAATAAAAATCTAAAAGTTCAATAAAAAAACACAGTTAATACAACACAAATATTTTATAAGTTTTACTTAAAAGACAACGCGGAAACCGTTAGGTCCAATTGGATATTCTCATAAAATGTCCTATTAAAAAGAATCCCACCAAGGTCTAGTCGGTTTTAAACGTTCTGTTTTCAGGGTAACTCTTTAAAAAAATTGCACCGAATTTTCTCTCTCTCTCTTACTCTACGTCACTGTATCTGCTTCGCAGGGAAATGCATAGATCTTCATACATCGCTCAATTTAGCAGGGTCCAAGAGCATAGTCAGATATCTACTAAAAGTTTGCCAGTCGTAATTGCAGCCCCAAGAAGTCTGAGTATTCCACAAGTTTAAATACAATTATTTTAACATTTCCCTATTATTTAAGGCCGTTTAATGATTCGATTTTCTCAAAGGTTTATTTCAAAGTCTTAAGCCCATTCTGATTCCGTATTTGCGCCATAGAGCAAATACAGTAAAATTAAACATTTTTGATTTCGCAGCAGTTTTCAAAGCCTTAATCAATTCAAACTATTAAAACAAATACTAAACACAAATTTTCGGCTGCATATGAGAAATCTCATAGCCTTTTCACACTTTTACAATAATCTAATACCTTTTTCACACTAATCAACATCTATCAACATCTTTACAAGATGTTCCTTTCTCATTGTATTCCATTCTACATCTTCCGATTATTTGGTGTCATCACTAGAAAAGTGGCAATAAATTCTATTATTACTGTGGTATTGCTGACAAACTGGCATATTTTGTGAAAGCAGCATTACCATTTGTCAAGTTTTTCCTTTTTTGCAAACTACAAACTACATCTGTGAAAGTGAAAGGTGTTCGGTATACTCTGCCATTTCATCATGGAGAAACTCTCAAACGAGCAACGACTCCAAATCGTTGAAAATTATTATCAAAATTCAGCTCGATAGAAATCCACTGTTTTATCGAAAAATTGTGTTTAGCGATGACACTCATTTCTGGCTGAATGGATACGTAAACAAGCAAAACTGCCGCATCTGGGGTGAAGAACAGCCACATGCCGTACAAGAGTTATCGATTCATCCAGAAAAAACGGCAGTTTGGTGTGGTTTATGGGCTGGTGGCATCATCGGCCCATTTTTCTTCAAAGAGGACCGTGGAAGAAACGTTACCGTAAATTTTTCGTCGATTTTTTTTACCCCAATTTACTGAGTTGGACTTGGTTGATATGTGGCTTCAACAAGACGGTGCCACATGTCACACAGCTCGTAAAACAATGGACATATTGAAGGATGAATTTGGTGAGCAGTTTATCTCTCGAAATGACCCTGTCAGTTGGCCGCCAAGATCATGTGATTTGACGCCTCTTGACTATTTCTTGTGGGGTTATGTGAAGTCGTTGGTCTATGTGGACAAGCCAAACACGATTGAAGCCTTAGAGTATAACATAACAAGTGTTATTCATGGTATACAGGCCGAAATGCTCGAAAAAGTGGTGCAAAATTGGACCTTACGAATGGACCATTTGAACCGGAGTCGCGGGCAACATTTACATAAAGTAATTTTTAAAAAGTAAATGGCAAAGACCAATTTATCGATTCCAATAAAAATTTTGAATATATGATGCAAATTTGAGTGTTTTATTAGATTTTTAAAAAAACTTTGCTTAAAAAATCACCCATTATTATTAAACAAAATAAATTCCAAATGGTGTTTACTTGTTAAATGTTTGCACTTTTGTAGAAAAAAGTATTAAAAATATAATTTTTTTTGTTTCAAAAATGGTAAAAATTTTTATTAATGCATGTTTCACATTTTCAACAACTCCCATGCGTTCCTCCGAAATGTATCCAATTGTACAAACGCGTTATAGTGTTCTTAGCCCTTTTTTTATTCCTTTATTTAGTGAAACTACTTTTTCATTTACCCAATAATAAGTGACACATTGCTTCGAAAAAAGCACAACCAAATCCACACTGCTTTACAACTGAAATAAAAAACAAAAAATAAAAAATTGTTTGTCATTTTAGTGTTTTAATTGCTGTCACTCGTCATTTTTCTTTTAAACGCAAGAGAGGGACAAACAAAGTACCAAATAAGGGGGATTAATGTGTTGCACACTTCATTTGACATTGAAGTGCAAGATTGTGGTACACTATCGCATCGTGTTCCCCCACCCGCTTCTTGCTGCATAATTTGCATTTCGGTGTTACTTCCAAATCGGTGGAAATCTTTATTTAAGTATTGAGGGGTTTCTAACAATTTTTGTGGCATATTTTTTTTCTCGTATTGTAAATGTTTATTATTTAATGTCGTCATTTGATCAGTCCTGCAGTTGCTTTTTTTTTCAAAGATTAAATACATTTTTTTAGTTTTGTCAATAAAATGGGTGTATGAATATGGGAAATGTAAAAGTCGTATGTGGTTTCTCTAATATTATTTGTAAATATATTTAAAGCTGATTTTTTTTTTTTGTTTTTTATAGTATACCTTCCACTTTAAATTATTAAAATGATATATAGAAACACGTGCATGAGGAGAAATATTTAAGGAAATTTTTAGTAACATTTTTAAAAGCACTTCGCTTGCAGTGAATTGAGGGTCATTGGTCTCTTCTGTAAAATTTAGTACATATGCAACTCTGGCGGGCACAAATTATTTTTTCTTAAGTAAAAATAAGTTTATATATCTGACAGTAACATTCGGTACAAATTGAATTGGATTGTTTTATTTATGCAAAAAAAGAATTATTTACTAAATATGGCTTAAACCAAGAATATTTTGCATGATTCTCGTCCAGGCCAAAACTTACTTATTCTAAATATATGTGTGACTTGGTTTAAGCAAAATGTTTCTTAATTTAAGAAAATTTTACTTATTATACCCAATTAGCGCCCAGTTTTTATTTTAAAGATTGTTAGCTATTTTCGAAAAATAAAATTTTATTTATTTCATTTTCATCAATTACACTGTGCTAGTTGCAAAATTAGACAAGCCGGGCACATTCGGGTACGCTGAATCTAATGGTTCCCAACGTTTTTTAAGGTTAGCTCTTGTTTTCGAGATATACCGTTATTTCGAAAATGGAGGAGGTTGCACAACATATATTCGCGTAACTCAAAAACGGTTTAGTTTATTGAAATTACTAAAAAACCGAAAATTAAGTCCCATATTTTTGTGAATTTAAAACAAGTTTTTGATATCTCTTTCTTTGCTTCATTGCTTATTTTTTACTCAGACTAAAACAAAGAGTTGTGTTGAATTCGCTTTGGTGCCACCAACAATTTAAAATCGCACCGAAATTGAAAAAAGGGGCATCACGCACCAACCAAGAAATATTGTGCGTAACGTACCGAGTTGACAACGCTGTCGATAACTTTGCATATATGGGGCATAAAGTAAATCATGTACCGATCTTCACCAAAATTTACAGTGTGATTTCTAGTCCTATAAAACTGTGACGTACCAAATTTTATTATGATAGCATTATTTATCACGGTTTTAGGCGTACTAAACTGTGTTCCGGGATTGGGTTTATATGGGGCCTTGGGTAATTTATGGACCAATCTTCACGAAATTTAGTGTGATTTCCAGTCGAATAAAACGAATTTTTGCAAAATCTTATATCATCCCGTGCATTATTCCACCTTTTATGTTTCTTTTTGTAACAAAATTTTTTGGTGGTGGTTCCACATTTTTATTCATAGCTCTGATCCTACTGAACCCATTTTGCTGGATTTCAATCTTAATATGCTTAGGATAACTACAAGAAATTTGACACCAAGTTTGTTAATTTCTTTTAAGTTTTTCGAAGGTGAGCGTGTTTTCAACAGACGGACAGACAGACGGACATGACTATGTGGTCTTAGATGTATAATAAAAAAGTTTCACACTGAATGACAAACTTAGTATATCCTCATTCACCCCTAGTGGTGGTGGAGTGTATAAAAAAGTTATAAGTGTAAAACATCACAGTTTTATTTGGGCCACCCTTAAATGTGATTCAACGTTAATCTGCAAAATGTAAATAAATTTGGATTACAAGCTTTAAAATTACAAAGTACTTTCAAAGCCTTTGATCTTTTCCAAAAATTTAAAAGTTACTGCCTGTTCATCTATTTACGAACGAAGACTTTGATCGCTTAACTTACACGTAAAACAAAAACAATATTTTATAATTTGTTTTTGTTTTAAATGTAAGTTAAGCGATCGAAATCTTCGTTCGTAAATAGATGAACAGGCAGTTATTTCGTTGTTTATCTATAAAGCGGAAATTCCCGGAATAACACGAAATTTAAAATTGTTTTCCGCTATGCTGGGAAGTAGAAAGGTTCAGGATTGAAAACAAATATTAAAAAATTTCATTTTTTTGGACTTTGCAAAAACTTATTTTTTAAGCAAAAACTTTAAAAATTGCTCAATTCACAAAATCAATAACTCACCTTTAAGTCTTATCGCTTTTTGAATCGATCTAACCATGTCCGTCCTTCCGGCAAACTGGCTGGCTATGCATGTTCATCATCACAGCCCCGATACAAGCTTTTTTCGGAATGGAGTCTTTGTGCCCATACACCAACTTGTTATGTTAGTATGCAGCTTAAATTTGATCCTAACTTATTTTGTTACAAATCACCTTACCAAATTTTATTGGAATCGGTCCATATTGGACCATAACGCCCATACAAATACTACTCAAGAAAATAACTTTGAATGCCATAACTTCCTTGTAAGTGTCGGTTATTGACATACAAACCGGCGACAATACCTTTTACGACAGCTACTATATCATGACAAAATGTTGTACTGGTAGGCGCAGCATTGACCCATAAGAACCCCCGCTTTAAAATCGCTTTAAAACAAACATATCTCACATACATAGATGTTGATATCTAGGTAATAATCGTTATAATCGGAACAAAGAACTCTTGTATGAATTTTAACCTTATAATATAATTTTATTCTGGCGGATCTATGAATGCCACTGCGTCAGAAAAAGGGTACACTTTTGAAAATTGATCCCTGAATACTGTGGGCGTTCTTGACCCACTATACTTTGTTACTTGTTTTAGATTCGAAATAATATAAATTCTTAAGCTTTTTTTTTATTATAAAGAGAAAATATCTTAAACCTTATTATTAAAAAATATTTCAATATTATTTAAAAAAACATTGTTTTTATCCTAATAAAACTAAAATTAATTGTTACAATACCACATATTATGATTTTCGAAACAAAGTCCTTTATAAAGAAATTTCACAACTTTTATAGTAAAAAATCCCCCAAAAATTTATCAATAATAAAATGTTTTTTTATTTTCAAACAATAGCCTTTCACTCTCTTTTAACATTCTTCTATTTTATATTGAAAAATCCTTTTGTATTCTAAAAACTAAAACAGTCTACACAACGGTTTTTATAACTTCGTGCTGCACGAAAACATACGAGTTGCAGAAGCAAAAAAGTCTCGGGCCAAAGGTTATCACGGTGACACAATGTGATGTGAACAAATGTTTTAAAATAAGGAAAGCAGCTGCAATTGGCACGAATGAATTTTCGTTATTAAAAACGAAAAACACGAAAAACACAAAATGCGATTGAAAAATCTATAAAAATTTCAAAATTTTTGGTAACGTTTAAGAAAAAATAAACAACAAATTTTAATGGCAGTCAATTCAAAACCCCTTTCATTGCTACAATAAATATTAATTAAAGAAAGAATTTTATTTGGATTCGAAAAATCTTTTAGCAAAAGAGCAATTTAAAATTTTGCTACAAAACTGGTCAATCAATTATTTAATAAATGAAATTCTTATCAAATAAACATTTTACCCCCTTTTAATTTTCGTGTCAGTAAAAATTTACCTTTTGGCTGTTGAAAATTTTTACTCAGGTCTAACGTCATCATCATCACCATCATCATCTGGCTGGTTATTCGGCAAGACAACCCCTAACTCTACTTCACTATCTTTCTAATAATTTACTTTAGTTTTTGTTTATTTTACTGGACAGTGGCCAAACGTTCAGTTTAACAATGGAATCAGAAGTTTACATTGAAATTAACAACAGCTGGTCACTGTTCGATTCTATTCCTTTATGAGAATAAATGAAAAAAAAAATACCGAAAATAGATACAGTTACGCGCCAAATTTAAGTGTCTTGTTTTATTTCGTTTAGAAATCTCAAAAATTACGCAAAATTTATTGAGAACTAATAAGAGTTTCCTTTCAAAACTAAAATCCTGTTTGCACCCATCATGAGTTGGCAAAGGATTTTGTTCCTTAAACTCACAATGAGTTTGAATAAATGAAGAAGGATAATGAATAATGTTGTCTATTTTTTTCCTATTGTAAAAATTTCAATGTTTTCCTTGATTGACGTTTAAATAGTTCGTGTTCTTTTTTTGTGTGCTGATTTTGTTTTTAAGGAAAAGGTTTATATGTCCTCCTCATTCAATAATCAATATTTAATGTTTTCTTTTCCATTATCTATTTTAATTTAGTTTGAGCAGTTTATAGACCTGAAATTTTGCCCATCATTATATGCAATACAAAATTGTTTTTGAAAATGATTTTGCAATATATTTGATGGCATCACTTGGTCTTTTCAGGTTATTTTCAAAATTATTTGTTTTGAATGGTCATTGTTAAAGTCTGTCAAAAAACTTTTTTAATTTTTTAACTAAAAAATTTAGTTTAATATTTCATCTAATTATAATGTACTAGTTTATCAAATCTTAATTATACCCCTCACAACAGGAGGAAAGGGTATTTAGTCGACTTGGATTTACGTGGGTAACTTTCGTGTAGAACTAACTCCACGGTGCTCTTTGCACTCGGTGTGAATATTTGGTTTCTAACGCCCTTATGTGTCAGTGCAACCATTACACAGGTGCAAAAATCCGGCAGAGTTATACCCTCGTCCCTTGCTAGAAAGCTGGAGCTATACAATCTCCGCTGTTGAAAAGCAAGAAAAATCTGTTGGTTAGCTACAGCACCTAAGGAGATCCGCCAGCAGCCCGAACTTCCCCACTGTGGGTGGATAAATTAAATGGCAAAACAGCCCCTAATGCTTTTAGACGCACATTTGGATATTAACCTCAGCGACCACGTGATTTCTGAAGGAGACATTCCAACAAACAGACTAAAACCGAAGTCCCAGAAGCAACTGGTTCCCATTGTGCCAACCTTGGGATCAACCTTTTAGAAAACAGGAAGACTTGCTAGTTTTGCTTTTAAGGAAATAACCGGTGTTGGCTGCGACTGTTTCCCCGGAGGATGTAACACCAAAATGTAAAATATCTTTGAAATGCATTCCTACAAACCGCAGGGAAGATGAAAAAGTTATATATTAGTTTGTTAGTCCGTAGGTAACTTATCCTGAATTGAAATAATACCCCTTAAGGCGCATATAGACGACATGTTTTTGTCATCTGACATGTCAAATTTTCAAGTCACATGTAATTGTGCATGTCTGTCAAAATCGCTGTTTTACATAAGCTTTATAATATTCGGTCACAAACGTACATGTAATTTGCTTCTGACATTGTCTCTGTTTTTTTTTCGCATTGTTATTGCAGAAACCAAAGTAGTGCTCGGTTTCAAAATAACTTGCTGCCGCCATGAAAAGTTTTATTTGCGCCGTAAAATAGTTCAGCCATCTTAACATTTTTTTCTTTTAATTCAAAGATACCAATTTAGGATTTTATAATAAAACGGTTTTTATATATATATTCACATAAATTTTATTCAATGGTAAGATGATCAAACATATCTCGGTATTGTAAAAAATTAACTTCAGCCGGCTAATGATTCCGTCAATAGTGGACGCCGCTGCCGGTTTCTTGCCGGCATAGCTTTCTGATGTCAGATGGTTTGTCAGAAGAAAATAGAGCACGCTCTAATTGAAATTTTGTCAGATGACTTTGCGTCTGACTTTTACAGAAGCAAAGTTAAAAAGGTAACACACGACATGTATGTGTTTTGCAGTGGAAAATTTGACATGTCAGATGACAAAAACATGTTGTGTACGGTCGCCTTTACATTTTATATATTTTGGATGCTTGAGGTGAGATGGAGTAAAGAATCTCTTAGATCGTTGTAAAAAACCGAGGCACTTGAATGCTTCTTTCGACACCTTGAATATATGTATGTCTTGTCCATCGGATATCACATTGTAGTTTCATGCTCAGAATATCAAGAAATGTTATTCCTCAATAGTTATACTGCCCATATATACACAGATGAGGTACCCTGATCTGTCGGGCGTTTACGAGACAGCAAGAATTATGAATTAAGAAATGATTTAAACCTTTTTTCAATTACTTAAAATAGTTTGTATAGTTTCCTATATGCAGGCTTTTATATTTTATATTTCGAAATATAAAAAGTATCTTTGAAATTATGTTTGCATTTCGGACATTCCATTCCTTATAGAGAATTTTTATATGGTATGATTTTTTTTTATTAGTATTATAGAAAATTTTAAGTTTAAACCAATTTTCCTTTAGGGTATACGAATTAAATTTAATCGGAGTCCCGAAATGGGTATTGATTAAAGCAGCACTAAGAAGATTAAAATTTTAAAACTGTTTTGAACCCCAAAGGTAAACAAAAATATATAATCAAACAAATAAAAACATACACGTGTGCTTTTTAAATCTAAATGTCAAATTTCAAATGTTTAATAAGTTCTAACAGAAAAGGATCAAAAAATTGGGTAAAAAAATACAGAAATCCACCACTTTTTCTAATTCCTAATCCAAAAATTATAGAGAAAAAACAAACACCCTCAACTTTTTTTTGTAAAAAAACTTAGACATTTTTTCTATTAGAGTTAACTGACACCAGTCAAAATCTACTGAATTTGAAAACAACCCCTTTTAGCACCCGCAACTTTTGTTTTTTTTTGCGCAAAAATGTACTCGATATAATTCCACTGTCCACTACTTGTATGTCTAAATGTTGAGTAATGTTTATAGTCCTGCAAAACATTCTGGTATCTGTGTTGTGTATGGAAGGACCAACCCCTTCTATTTTTTTTTTGTTTTTTTGAAAATGTTTATCAATTTTTTACGGATAAACAACACCCTTTTCCACTTCACACCGGAACATGTGTGAGTGTGTGCTTTGTCATCATTAGGAGGGTGTTTTTTGCACGGGATTTTTTAAAAACTAAAGTTTTTGCCTTAAAAAATTGATTTAAAAATTTGTTAAAATGTACAAATTTTAAATCCTTTTCTTTGCAATTATGCCACATGTTCAAAGTGTGCTGGCTGGGTGGTTAAATGTCTGTCTGTTTGTTTCCCTATTGTAAATGTATGTAGGTTACTTTTATCCTTTTTTCACATCCTTTCATTTGTTTTAGTGTTCAACCCTATAATCAATAAAACATCAGTCATTCTGCACCAAAAGCAACAATTAACCACGCACGAGTTGCGAATTTCAGTTTTTGTTCACTGTGTTTCTCTTTGTGTGTCCTTTTGTTGTCCTGTCAGTGGCTCGATTTACAAAAATTTCAAAATTGTTGGTAAATCAATTTCTATTTTTTATTTTTCTTTTTTTTTTGTTTGTGCAAAAATTATGTCTATTTTTTAACACAGAAAAAATTTCCCTTATATTTGTTTCAAATCCCTGCATATGCCTACATGTCCATCCGTCTGTTTTAAAGTTTTAACTAAGAAATTAAAAAAGTGCACTTTTTTGCCACTGTTGCGAAAATAAAATCAGCCCATTTTTTTGTAAGTTTTTAAAGAATTTTTTTATCCTTTTTTTACTATTTAACTGTATTCTTATATCCTTTTGGTTTCAATTATTGTGGCCCATAATGGGGTAATACGGTTTTATGTGTGTTCGTTTGAGCACGAGTTTGGCGTGCGTAATGGGTTCGTTATTTTTTATCGTCATCATCACTATTATTATCGTTGTCATCATTATTATTATTATTGTTATTATTTGTTGCGTGTATGTGTTTATCCTTTGATTTGGTCCTGCCTGATTAACGTCATACATTGATTTCAATTGATGCTTTAATTTGTCGCGCATGTGTGTGAACATTAATAAGAGGTTTGAGGAAAATTTTGCCTCAAAAATTTTAGACATAAAATTTTCTTTGAAAGTGGTTGCTTCGAACAAGGCAGGTGTGTGTAAAACTTAAAAACAATTGAATTAAAAAATCAGTAAAAAGTTCATGTTGTCTATAACAATTGCAAACTATTTTAAAAGGAAATCTTAGTATCGGAAATGATAACAAAATTTATCTCAATAAAATTGTTAATATCGCAAGCGATAACAAAAAATTTTTAAGGGAAATCTTACTATTTAAAATGTTTAAAAAAAAATGTTTACAAGATAATCTTAATATCGTAAAAAAAATCTTTAGCGATAATAATTAAGTTTTCTTAAAAAAGAAAATCCTTTAATGGTAAGCGGTGGCAAAAGCCAGGGTTAAAAAAACTCCAGTCAAAGAAGAAAAACTGGCATTTCTTCCTCTTCTTCATTTGTCATTGGCCAAACAAAACTGTTGCTTTTACTTTTGATTCATTAAATGTAAACAGTCGCTGTCAAACCAACTCAACAGTCGAAAAGTTGTACACAAATTTTGGTTTTTGTTCGACAGTTTTTGTTTTCGACTGCAGTTTTTTAAACCCTGCAAAAAGCAGTTAAGGAAAATTGTGTCATTGTTTGATATAAAACAATTTGCCTAAAGAAAATCCTTTTATCGCTAGCAAAAACGTAAAGTTTCGAAATAAATTTATAACATCGTCAGCGATAACAAAATTCACCAAAAAAATCTTAATATAAATTTTACCTAAAAAAAATTTTAACATAAAAAACGTTAAAAATATATTTTTAAGAAAATCTTAATATCGTTAACAATAACGTTAGCGATAATGAAATTTTGTAAAAAAGTGAACGTTAACAAAATTTTTTTAAAGTTTCACGATACCAAAATTTACCTTAATAAAATCCTGTTAGCGTTAGTAACAAAAAAATCTTCTGAAAAAAATATTTTTTCGTTAATAATACTAATTTCTATTATTGTTGCCGAAAACTTAATTTTCTTTGAAAAATTCTGTAACCAATCTTTATTTTAAGGAAATCTTGTAATCGTTAGCTGTAATAAAATTTGCTCAAAGTAAATCGTGTTTTCTTTAGCGATAACGAAATTTTGTTAAATAAATTCCAGTCATCTCTAGCGATAATAAAAATTTCTTACAAAAATTGTTCTAATTGTTAGCGCTAACAAAATTTTCCCTAAAAAATCCTCTTCAGTGTTAAAACACAAAGGGTGGTCCAACAAAAATGCACGATGTTAATTGTAAATAAAACAAAAAGTTTTCAGAGAATTATCTTAATAGTTTTTTTTTATGATAGAAGGATCTATGACGATTATATGTGTAACAAAATATCGGCCAAATCCTCGCCAAGGCTGCGGAAGCATACCTCTATCCGATGGTCCATATTTTCGGTGACATTGAGACATAATTAAGGCTCAATGCAGTTAATGTGACGAATTATCTCATCCTTTAGCTCTGGAATTGTTCATGGCTTATTGACGTACACTTTTTCTTTTAAATATCCTCAAAGAAAGAAGTCTAACGGTGTCAAATCACATGATCGATTCGGCCAATTATTATCGCAACGTCGTGAGATAACACGGCCATTGAATTTATCAGCCACTGTTTCGTTGGCTGTGTGGAAAATGGGACGATTCTGTTGGAACCACATATCGTCCAGGTCCATATCCTCAATGTCTGGCCACAAGAAATTTGTTATCATCTCGCGATAGTGAACACCATTCAAGGTAACTGTTTTGCTGACTTCATTTTCGATGAAGTACGGCCCGATGACACCGCACACCCATAAACCGCAACAAACAGTCACTCTTTGTGGAAGCATCGGCTTTTCAACAAACACTCGTGAATTCCCATTTTCCCAAATGCAGCAATTCTGCTTGTTAACAAATCCACTGCTGACCAATAAAATCTCACGAAGTGCACTAAATGCATTTTGATTTGAACGCCCATTTTCTTAAAAGGTTTCAACAATCTTAACGCGCTGCTCAATTATGTACCTCTCCATAGTTGAATTTCTCAAACACTTAAACAAAGAAATGTCAAATTAAGTTGGCCAGAAAATTAACATGGACAACGTAAGTTTTATTTCGTTGCCAAAATTTTTCTTGTAAAAACTATTTTTTTTTTAAATTTGATAATAATGGTCCGCATGAAAATCGGCCCGGAGACTATTTTAGCTCATTCTTTTGAAAAATAAGCTCCAGAACACGAATATGAACCCCGTTTTCACCCATTACGCACCATTTTTGAGTGAACCTCTACTATTTTTTTAATACATTTTGGTTGTCTTGAACTCAATTAAGAGAGATATAAAAAATTATTTTAACCGTTAACTTTCTACATAGCTCCCTATCTTCCTTCGGTGCAACTCTCGTTCTGGACGAGTTTTCTGGGTTCTTAGCAGTGTTGCCAGAACTGTATGAGCCAAAATGGCTAAATCTTGCTGCTAAATGGCTAAATTGGCAACACTGCTTCTTATATTATCTGAATTAAGTAAGACGGTTAAACATTTTTTGCTCCGGTTTTTCAAAGCTTATTTTAACAGAAAAGCTGTGAATTTTGATTGAGTCCGAGCATTTTCTATTAAGACATCACTCGGTTTGAGAAAAGATGGAAAATTGGAACTGCTGGTCTATAATACGAGAAACTTTAACTTCTGGTTAAAATAGAAAAGTTAGCAACAAATGATGAATTTGAACAGTGGGAAGAGAATATGCTGTTCCTCTCTCTTCCTCTCACCAATAAACTCTTACGTTTTAAAAGAAAACTTTTAGAGTGTGAACCCAGACTTAGCGATACAAAATGTCTCTTCAAATAAAACCCTGTAATCGCTAGCGAATTGTTATCGTTAGAAATCCTGTCTGTTATCGTTGCTATAATAACATTTTCTTTCAAACATTTTGTTATGCTGTTATCAAAATATAAGAAAACTTCAAGTTTTAATTATAAATTTAGGAAAATAATTGTTGTGTACATTTCTTTAATTTCTATTAATAATTGTTTAAAGCTCTTGAAGCCTACACTTTGTTTTGCTTTAGTCTATTTGAAGTTTTCATCAGTGGTGCAACGAAGAAGAAAAAGAAGAAATTGTTTTGTTTACTTTTCATTTTGTTGATTTCTACTCGTTTAATCAATTTCATTTACATGACCAACCCAAAAATTCTTCTTCTTATATAAAATTTAAAACTCGGAGTTGACATTAAGAACATAAATGAAAAGTTACCAGTGCGATTTGGCTACTTTCTTAATTTTCTCTTCCAAGTCTTTTGCGTATTCATCATTATGAAATGCCATTTAAGCATTTTTAGTTGTTTTCTTAATGTCAACCCACTAAACTGTTAAGACTCAACCAACCAACATCCCAACCGAGCAGTAGGAATAACATCGAAAGCCAAAAATAAATAAAAAGTTTTATTTTCCCCGCCAGGCTGTTGCTAAAACACTTTTTCATGGGGTCACTTTTCTTTTTTGGGTAATTTTCTCTACTTTTTACTTAACTTTTTTATAAATTTTATTTTTTGTTTTTATAAATAAAATTTTATCTCCAACCCACCACAACCTTTGATTTCTTATTTCTTAGGCCTCCATGGTAACTCTAAAAAAAAAAAAAAAAAAAAAAACTTCGAGCTAAAAAGTTTTATATTTAATATAAAAAAAAGGTTGTTTTTATTCTACAAAATAAAGAAAATTTTATAATAAGTCCTTCTTTTTACAACTTTTTGATCTTATGACATGTTTTTGTAGTTGTTGCTACCTAGGAGGTTGTTAAAAAATTAAGGGGGAGGGGTACTCTTTTCTAAACTAAATGAAATGAGTGGCATTTTAATTGCTTCATTTGATGAAGATGAACAAAAAGAGGAAAGAAATATTTGAACGAACAAAAAAAAAATTCTATTTGAGTAATTATTTATTACGCGCTTGTGTTGTTTTATTGCTAATTTGGAATCAAAAAGTTTTAATTCTTTGTGTAAGAAAATGCGATAATTACACTTAAAAAAATAAAAGTTCAGAAATAATAAAAAATAATATTCATTCTGTATGTATAAGAGAAAGTTTTAAAATGTGTTCTCAAATCTATTATCCAAGTGATAAATAAAAATTTTAAAGTTTTACAACGATCGTTGAAAACGAGATATTTTTTGTACGAACATTTTGTAATAACGGTCGTTTGTTAAGTTACAAGAAAGACGACGAAATCTTAAACTTCGGTACAGTTCGCAACTTGAAATTATTATCAGAAAAGGGATTAAAAAGAGTACATCCTGCATCGGCATAGCCCTACGGCGCTCTTAAAACAGGTGGAAAGCAGTGCGTTTACCAACGGCCCTATTTGGTGGCAATTTTAACCTAATGATCCAGTAGAATTAAACACATGGTCTACACTTAGGAGTTGAAGCTTATAACCTTATCTGCTAGGAGGAGACGGCATCTGTAAAATAGCAACCGCACCTAGAGAGATCCGAGAGTAGGCCGAATTTCTCTACAAGTGATAGAAAATTAGCCCTACATGCTGACTTTTTAAGATCTCCCTTCCCGCGATTTAAATTAAAAGCTAAAGCCAGCCCGAGACTTTCGAAGAAGCCTCACCAAAGTCCCAGTGGCTACTGGTCAGTCGTGATCTGCCGAATAGCGTTTAAAGGTTTAATATGCTTAGGATGTATCCCTACATTACATTGCAGAGCTGAGAAGTTAACGACAACACTCTTCACCATATGAACGAATAGTTAAAATAAAAAACAGCATGGGCATAGTCGATAAATCCAATCCCTGGGGGAAATTTATGTCAATTGGTTTTAAAGCAACTATACCGTGACCAGTAAACACAGTTTTATACTAAAAAGGAACGAATTGTATTAGGTGAAAACTAAACATATCACTGAGCTGGTGCTAATGTGTTTAAAGAGTAGTTATTCCAGAATGTAATTGACAAACAACTAGCCATGTACCTGTTTATATTACTTTATATGAATGGGATCATTCATGTTAATATAGTTCACTTGGGACAATATCTGCGTCAAGCATTATTTTAACCCAAGATTTAATTTGCCCATTTCAGTAATATCAGGAACCTGTTACAAAGTGTCAAAAAGGTGCCAATTAACCCCCTCCAGGACATCGTCATGTTAAAGAGACATCACTCCTTCATACAAACTGTTAGAACTAGAAGCGGTCCCTACCACTTTAGAACTGTCACGTGATAAGTTTGTTATTAGTTCCCTTTTCCCTAGGGATATTCCTACTTTAAAACACGCCGTTTTTGGGAATTCATTTAAAACCCCTGTTTCAATCCTCATTTTCCCCTACTGTAATCGGCTATAAATTGCGCAACAGCAATAAGCCCATTAAAAAAATGTTTCGAAAGAACTTCGTATGTTCAACATAAAACGTTATTGGCTACATACAAACTAATAATTATGCTGCAAAACATGTGGTGCTAAAAAGGTCTTTATATTATATAGTTTTAAAAGGGTGTTTCTACATAGTCCCCCGAAAAGTTGTTTCGTCGCAAACAAGTTGGACTTATAGCTTAGAAATCATACATGGACTACATAAACAGCATCCAAAGCTTAATTGGGCAATCAGTGGAATAAAGTTCCCTTCCATATATGCACTTTATTGATTTCGCAAATACTTTCGGCACACTTTTCCAAGCTGCGATTTGAAAAGCACTCACCTGAAAAGGCGTACCGAGGAAAATAATAGAAATTATCCAAGAGTATTACAGAAACTAAAACTGTCGTATATTTCATCGAAAAGCTGTTAGTGATAAATTAAATCTGGTGTACGACGAGGCTGCAAGATGCCGTTACACATCTCCGTAGTAATGTACATTGTAATGAGAAACTCAACGAACAACAACAAAGACATAACATGTCGTCTGGCCGATATTGACTTTGCCGGCGGCAAATGCTTTTTTAAAACGTTGTCACTCCGACATGTTGGAAACGGTAATGAGAGTGAAGGAAACTTTCAACGGACCATTTTCTATCCGAGACATTCTGCTCCAGTAAGTTTACTGCTTTTGCTACTTTGATAGTATAAGACAATGGCGGGAGGCTTTTTTAATGATATCTCAAACCGAACCCTGAAAGCTCGATAAGCTTTTGGCCAACTCAGAACAGTGTGAAAGTCACCATTAATTTCCACCCATACGAAAATTAACACCTTCCATTCGTGTATAAAATCTCCTTTATGGGTGTGAAGCTTGAAATATGACTGTTACAGATGTGAACACCCTGCAAGTTTTCATTAACAAATCGCTGAAAAAAAACCTTCAGCATTTTCTGGCCCAACAGGAAATCGAACGGGTAAATCTGGGCAATAAGCCCTAATATATTCTGAAATATCAAAAAGGATTGGCCACGATTTACTCAGACCACCCGGATTTGTGACGCACTAGGCGAAGACAATTAAATATCTATACAGGCTTCGCGAGCAGAAAAAAGCTCGAATGAAATTAAGAACCAAGAATCAAATAGGTTAGGAGCAATGCTCCCTAAAAAAGCGAAAGGAACTTAAAATAAATGTAATAATAATGGCAAAGCTTTACGCGATCTAACAGCAAGAAAAACCCAAATTTCAAACAAGACAAAGAAACAGTGTTGGTTAGTAACTTTTAATTTTTCATTGTAATTCCATTCACTTTTATTAGATTTGATTATCCCAAACTTTATCCTTTTGACTTTTCAAAAGCCCATAAAATATGCCAATAAAATTGTAATACTCAGATCACAATGCAAATAGGCTTTAAATTTTACTACCGGGTATTATCGAAAACATCTTTCCGTTAAGTTTTAAAATGTTGTTAATGTCCTGCGTATAAAAATTATTTGTGTTAAATTTCTTGAAAGGCAAAACCATTTGCACAATTTTTTTTTCTTCAATTTTTTGTGATTCTTTTTTTTATTTCCGTGGAAATTTTAAAATGATTTTTTTTGTATGTTGGCAATAAAATGTGAGTTAAGAGTGTTCTAATTCATAAAATAATGTTGGAATTTTAATGGAAAATGCCGCCAAACAGAAAAATGGAATTGTTTAACAAATGTTTAGCTTTTTCGTTGTTTTTTTCGCGTTTGATAAATTTTTTTTCTTCTGCTGCCAAACAATGAGAATTTTTTTAAAGGTTTTCTTTTTTTCTTTTTTTTTTGGTAGTTGTAAAGGATATAAGAACGAGATGAGCTGGCGAAATAAATACTGAATTTGCTGTGGCTATTTGGAGGATAGTCAGAGGCAAAAGTAGTGAGACTGTTGTTTAAATTTAGGCACAATACTATCACGGGTAATTTTGTGCTAAATAAGACACTGATCAACAGAAGCTAGTACCGTTTGTGTTTCCAAAATCTTAATTTATGCCGGGCAGAAATTGCTGATATTTCCTGGCAATTTTAAATATATTTCCTGGCAATTTTAAATATATTTTCTATTGAAAAGGATTTTTGGTTGTGCAGAATGGTTTGAATAAGACCATTTTGCTCGATATAGACATTACCTCTTCTTAGCGCTTTTAAATTTTCTGCAATATTCTGCTTTAGCTGTCTGATAGTCTGTGGTTTATTATTATTATACAACTTTGCCTATATTCATAAAAATATTCAAAATTTAATAAATGTCCACAAAACAAATTTTCTATGAAAATTTTCCTTAATAGGCGTTTATTAAATTTAAAAATCGTCTATGAATACTGGGGTTTGTCTTCTAAATATCCCCGTAAAAGAAATTTGGCGGAATTAAATCTGGTAAACAAGTTGGCCAAGGGAAATCAAAATTGTTTGAAATCAAACGTGTGTAAAACGTTGTTGGTGGTCTTGCGATAGCAGTGCTTGCACAATTTCAATTTTGCATGGATGCATGTTCAGATGCAACTTTAAAATTCTCTGCAATGTTGTTCTGAAAATTACCAAGTGGCGGTAACGGCCACAAGTTAAGAGAGATGAATAATTTTCAACACTCTGCAGCACATCTTTTACGTTACCTTTGGAGCGTATATTTCGACGAGTATCTTTTCCAGGATAGTCGATTACTGAACCCCGTTCCTCAATACGGCCGATGAAATTTCTAATCATTAAGGCTGTGGAAGCTGATCTTGAATTAAATTATTGGCGATATTTTCGCTGCATCAACAGAAAAATTCGATCATTTTAACGCTATGTTGTATGCGTTCGTTATAAATTAGCAAGAATTCAGTTATAGCCAACAAATAGAGAAGAGAGAGAGAGAGAGAGAGAGAGGGTGAGAGAAAAAAAGAGAGAGAGTAGTTGTAAGTGTTTAACATTTGTAAATATTATTAGGGCTATTCTTAACGATTTAATACCGAAAATGCCGGGAAGCGATGAATTTCATATATAATTTTTTTTCGTTAGCTAATTCCGTGAAGCTCTACGCTTGTCTGCAGGAGACAGGCCAGAGTCTCTGGCAGGAATCGAACCCGCAACCCTAGCACTGCTTGACTAGCTGACTACCAGCTAGCCTACCGGGGCACTCATTAACCTTAAAGATAAAATTTTGACACAAATAACTGTTTCCATTAAATTTAATTTGGTACGAGGGTTGTGGGTTCGCTACCCGCCAGATACTCTGTTCTGTTTTACTACTACGGGCTACGTTATTATTGCTCGGAATATTAAGTAACATTATAATTTGAATAGTAAAATTTGATACAAACGAATAAAAGTGCTATATTTGGCTTCACAATGGAGCGATAAGAACAGAAATTTATATAAGTGCCGTTCTTTAGCTTTAAATAAATCTATTCTACTTCTCTAATCCCACCCTTATTTTGTCAGATGTTGAGTATAGATAATCAAGGTGATTGTACCTCATATGAATTTGACTCGTGCCGATCTCCAGATATACAGAAATTAATAATGTCTTAGTACGCGGGGTGCCACGCCCACTTCTAAAATCCCATCCACATATATTTTCGGATATTGTCTATTGATAACTAAGATGCTAGTTCCAAATTTGAAAACTTTAGCTCCTGCCGTTCTCCAAGTATACAGAAAATAAAACTAACAACAAGGGATTTGTGGGTAAAATTAGAGCCAGTCGTGGTTTTTTGTTCATATTCCAGCCATTTGTGGACGGATGTGGCTGAATTTTAGCAACAAATTTTTTCGGAACCATGTATATATGATGTAAATATATACAAACCTAGTCCCCATAATATTTGGGGTCGTCGAAAAACCCATTTAAACGGACACAGGGTTATCGTTAAATCAAGTACGCTACTCATAAAGACCTAACATTTATATACTTTATAGCGGCTAACATCAATACATATTGAGAAATTACAAACGGAGTGATAAAGTTATAGATATAAACCCTTTCCATCTGTGGTGAAGGGTATACAAATTATTTTCTAGCTGAAGGAATATTTATGTCTCAAACTGTTTCGTAACCACTTTGTAAAAAAATAAACACGAGTAATGCTTTCGGGTAAAGAATAAAACGCGTAAATTGAATACAACAAAAACAAACACGACGAAAAAAACAACAACAACTACATATCGTATTATATGGCCTACCAGGGATGGAAAATTACTTCTCTGATTGCGGACCAACTTTTAAAAATACACTTGCTTTAGAATAAACATGGCTTAATTTTGTTCTCTCGCTGGCGCAAAATTTCGAATAGGATAGATTTATTGTTTTGAATTAATCAATAGAAAAATGTTTAAATGCTTACTGAAAATATTTGACACTTTCTATATTTGGTATTCCCTCAGATCGTCTAGTGCTCTTTATTAAAATTTTATGTTTTTAGAAAAATATAAAATATCCAGTTTACAGGATAGCGCTGTAACCAGGATATTTAATTTAATTTTACATTTACGTACATTATGGTTCCAAGATTAAATTTTAAAGCTTATTCGAAAAAAATTACACTAGATGTTTAATAAACGAGATGTTATCGATACAAATGAAACATTTAGAATTTTTCAAAACATACCACGGTTGTACCACGCTACCGACAAAGACTAAAATGTAACAAAAATTAAGGACATACATTTTTAGCATGTTGCATGTCCATTCCTGTAGCCTCCTCCTTTCCATCAGTTAAAGATAAAAAGTTGGCAATTCTAATGAAAAATTACTTAGCACAAAAAACACCAACAACTCACCAGAAAAAAATATAATAACGAAACAATGGACTTTTGGCGAAAGGAATTTGTCAGTAACCTTAAGAAAAATCGCGGCTAATTTTAATTTTTTTTTTTTAACACAGGCATCAAGAGCAAAAAAAAAAAAACAGCTCATCTAGCAAATATTTATCCTGTGCCTGGGCCATTTAAAATTAAAAAAAAGTGTGGGTGGATTCTTAAGCTTGATTATTTTCAACCCAACTTTTCTAGATGTAAATGAAAAAGTGAGAACACGACTAAGATGAGTTGCTTAGTTAAAGACAAATGTCCTTTTTGGTTTTTGTTGTTGCAATTTTAGCCTAGTTAGTCTTATGGGTTGCTTTGTCATTTGTACATCAACATTCAGGCCATGATTATATAAAAATACGAAACATTTTCTTTTTTTAATTTTTTACAAAGTTTTTTTTTTTGCTGATGAATAATGACCAAGCAAGAAAAATAAATAATTTTTATTTTTTGTTGTTGTTGCCAGTATTTAGATACTCATATTTCTTTTGAAAGCTTTTGTTTTGTTAAAGTAACTAATCTTATAATTTTATGGTTAAAATTTAAGCAAAAAACCTAAAAGGTTTTGAAAGGGAATTAAAAAAAAAAAAAATTAAATTCAAATTTTTAAATTTAATAAATTGCCATATTGTATTGCCAAAGAGATAGTATTTCGCCTAATATATTATTTTGCAAGCCAAAAGCCCAAGTTCTTTATCAACTAAAACCAAAATATAATTCTAATTCTAAAAAAAAATATTCGCTTATTTTTTAAGCCATAACTTTAATACAAATTGTAGAAGTTCTATAAAATAAGGCAAATTAATAACTTTTACATATATAATTTTGGATGCCAAATATCTGCTATACATTCTCACTTGACTTCGTATTTAAATATCATTTATCTTGAGGGCTTTTTTAAATTTATATTAAAAATCTTTTTAAATACAAAATTCTGTTCTACACTAAGCACTTTAATGTAACTTAATTTTCCAAGCTGGTACATTTTAATTCAACTTGAGTTTCCATTGTATATAAATTAGCAAGGTGGCTTCAATATCACAACAATACAACAACAACAGGCAAAGCAATAATAGTCAGCTGTTTTTTGAGATTACCTTTTTTATTTATTTATTTATTTGGTCTATAGATTATAAATCCTTACAGACTAAACATTAACTATTTAAATACAAAATTAGTTTTCTTTTTAAAATATCATTGCTTTCAGAAAGATCTATAATATGATACAATTTATTAAAATTTTCACAAATGCGACGAAAGGAGTCATTATTAGCATAATCAGATCTTTAGTAGTTAAGACTGATGAGCTGAAAGTTACGAGTTGGCCTATTTGAAACCCAAAAGTTAATTTTAACAAGCAGGAACGTAGAATCAACTTCACCATGAATTAATCCAAGTAGAAAAGATATACTCAGCATAACACGGCGGCTGTTTAAAGTTGGCAGCTTAATAAGAGCAAGTCTATTTACATACGATGGCAGAGCATACGAATTCCAACCAAGACCACGTAAACAAAAAATCAAAAATTGCTTTTGTACGGATTCAATACTATTTATATGAATGGAATAGCAAGGATCCCATACAATGGATCCATATTCAAGAATTGGCTGAACCAAAGATGTATAAAGTTGTTTCGCGACATAGGGGTCAGAAAATTCTCTAGACCACCGTTTCATAAAACCAAGAACACCGTTAGCCTTGTTAACAGTTAACGCGATATGATTACGGTAATTTAGCCTATGATCCAACAAAAAGCCCAGATCATTTATGCTGTTCACTTTTTCAAGTATATTTCCATTAACATAGTATCGAGAATCTAATTTGTTAGTTCTGTAGAATGTCATATGTTTACATTTTTTTATATTAAGGTCCATTAAGTTAATTATACACCACAGACTGTAGTAAAAGTTGTTGATTAGAGTCGTTAAAGTTCTTGAATATTTTGACATCATCTGCATACATGAGTACATTGGAATACAAGATAACAGATGGGAGGTCATTTATAAATAACGTGAACAGTGTAGGACCAAGATGACTTCCCTGGGGAACACCAGAAGTGACGTATATGTCTGTTGAGGTAACATTTCTAAACTTTACTTGTTGAGTTCTATCAAATAAATAAGAACGCAGCCACTTTAGGGCTGTACATCTAAATCCCATTAGTGATAGTTTGAATAGTAATATTTCATGGTTCACTTTGTCAAAGGTTTTACTGAAATCCGTGTAAATTACATCTGTTAGCATGTTTTTTAAAAATCCATCATCTACCATAGTAGTAAGTTCCAGTATATTAGTAAATAAATACACTTTTTTATGATGGTTTTTTATGTATTAAGTAGTGCTACTATACTTTTGTCTTAAATTAACAAGACTTTTCAAATAAAACTGAAAAAATCAATCTGTATTTAAATACGATATAAGTTTATATTAAAATTAACAAAATATAGACTTTGCTTATTTAATTTTCCATTTGTATATACTTGGTAAGTCCAGACCACCAGAATCGCAAAAAGTCGTATGTCTAGCCAACCAGCTGAAACATCGTTGCGTTGAAACTTTCCCACGACAATGAGTTTTACGCATCGAATCGAAAATGAGAAACACTGTTTTAGACCGCCTATTTTTAATTAATATTTACAAAAATCAGCTTAAAACCCCCGTACGCAAAGTTTTTGGCGACCTTAGTCTTCTCTTATGATATGTAACCATTAAAAATTTCTTTATCAAATTAAAAACCACTCTCCCACTCTGTTTTCTCCTAGGTTTGATTAAAAACATAAATTTCTTTTTGAAAAAACGCAAGACCTGTAATCAACAACCCCGTTTGTTAAAAAAATACTTAACAAAAACCTTGACTAATAAAAAACTAAACAATTAATACAAATTCAATGAAATTTTTTAGAAATGAAAAATTATATATAAAAGCTTTTGTCTTTTGTGGGGGCACAAGCAGACATGTAGACAAAAGTAGCAGAAGTGTGTTACATTTCTGTGAAGTATTAATGCTTGGTATATTTAAAAATAATTTTCCAAAAGAAATAATATAATTCCTTCCGAAGAAACCAATCTTTTTGCACAAATTTTATTTATTAATTTAAGTTTTATTCGAAATGTCCTTCTTTGGCCTTCAAGCACGCCTTTAGTCGCACTGGTCCAATCAACAGAAAGAACTCTCGCTAATTTTTTTTCAAGTAAACCATGAATCAAAAATAAAATAAATTTTGCTTAAAAATTTAATCAAGTGAATTAATTAAAAATTAATTAAATTAATTAATTAATTAATTAAAAAAAAACAATAAAAAATTAATTCAAATCAATTTTTATTAATTAAAAAATGAAAAAACAAAAATTAATTGAAATCAATTTTTATTAATTTGTTTTTTTAATTAATATAAAAATCTATTTTTAAATTTTTCTGTGCTGCACGCACCTCATCTATTGGAAAATTTGCCACAAGAACAACTAATGCAGACTTAAAAAAAACAATGCTAAGGTTTCCTTTTTGGCAAACCATGTCCTCTAAACCGGCACGCAATTTGTAATCAAAAAAGCTGCCAGAGCGTCATTCATCAGAGCAAATGAAAGCTTGCGCAGAATTCTAATGGAAAGTCAACGGCTTTTTTTTTTATTACATTTTTTAAATGGCTTTACAACGGCTTCTAAAACAGGCTCTTGGTAGACTCTGGTACACAGAAAAAATTCTCCAAAATTGTTCACCAATTAAAGCATTAATCAAAAATAAAATCAGTTTTAATTAAAAATTTTATCAAGTGAATTAAATGTTTAATCAAGTGAATTAAACGTTTAATTAATACTATTAACTGGTTTGATGGATACTATTAATTTGTTTACTGATGCAAATTAAATAAATTTTTTAATTAATATCACAAATTTTTTAATTGAAATTAATTTTTTTTTCTGTCTAGATGTTTTGGCCAATTTTGCAGAGAAAATTTAAATGAGTGACCCATCATAAAAAGCACCCCACCAAACCATGAGTGCACCTGAATAATCCTTTAGATGAGATCATATCGTTACCTAAAACGCAAAAGGCCCTAAGTAGTCAAACATTTAAAATCGCCTTTTTGATTCATTCTTATGTATTGCATCAAAACAAATGTGCAGAAATTGCATACATCCTATCATTTTGTTGAATTTTTCCTATACCGTTAGAGTTTTTCTGTGCAAATTATCACCGTACTTTACCAAAAAGCGTTTGAATATTTCTATCTAATTTTTTTAAACTGCTGTCCCGTGGCAGTATTTGGCAGTCTCTTTCACTAAACGAAAAAAATTTTCATAAAATTCATGAACAGCGCTTATTTAAATACTTTTCGTTGTCTTAATTAAAGTTTCGTTACTGTAATAAAAAATAAAATTATCCGGGTACCTTAATTTACGTTTACTTTATTGACTTTATGAACATGCGTTTATTAAATATTTCATTAACATGGATTTATAGGGAATAATGTAAAATTTCGTTGTAATAATAAATGAATTATTAAAACTTTAATTTCGACATATACATTTTTTTTAAAAGCTGCTGCCTCAAGACAAATGCAGTCTCCTACACTGAACAAAAAAATGCATAATACAAATTTAAAAACATCGTTTATTAAAATAATTTTCGTTAGCTCAATTAAAGTTTTGTTAATGTTATGAAATATAAAATTATTCAGGTATTTAAATTTACGTATACTTCATTGACTTAATGAACAAGCATTTATTAAATATTTCGTTTACATGGACTTATAATGAAACTTTTATTTCGACATAACAAATTTTTTTTTAAACTACTGCCCTAAGACAGGTGTAGTCTCTTAAACTGAACAAAAAAGTTTTCATAATATTTACGAACATCCTTTATTAAAATAGATTTTGTTGGCTCAATGAATTATTCGTTAATGTAATGAAAAATAAAATCATCCAGGTACTTAAATTTTTACACTTTATTGAGCTAATGAACATGAATTTATTAAATATTTCATTAACATGGATTTATAATGAATAACGTGTAATTCCATGTGTAAAACATTCATTTTGTCACATAAAATGCAAAAGGGCTCATCATAATTTTTAAAAATAGGTTTCAAAAGCGATAAGAAACTTAATAAAAAGCAAACTATTGAGACAACAAAAGCTGTTTTTTAGGAAATGATCATTAATTTATAATTTGTTAATAATATTAACCAGAAAAAATCGTTGTTATAATCACAATAGTTGCCTTTTTATTAAGTTTTTTAACTCTCCTGAAATTATGATAAGCCCTTTTGCATTTAATATGATGAGTTGGAAAAAGGACAGTAATTCGGGCACATGGTACCAACATGAGAAATTAGTGGGCCATGACTAGCGACTTTGTTTTGACCTAAAATAGATTTAAAACATTTGGACTACATGAGATTTTGTGGAGCAGCCACAAAATCCCATTTATATCCTGAAATCCTATATCATTATATAAAAAAGAGAATTTGTTGGAATAACTCTTAGAGAAGAATATAATTTTACTCTTAACTTTGAAGCTTTGAAAAATAAAGTATTTTTTTAAGAACAAATACAATACAAGATTTTGTTGTTGGTCGTTTCGTGCCAGAATTAAACAATGGAAAACTGAAAAACACAGAAAAAATCATCAAAAATATTCTTAAAAATTACAGATTTCTATGAAAAAAAAAAAAAAAATGCAAAAACTAACAACACAAGTAAGAATCCTTATCTCAAGACTCCAATGACAAAAGGAGGCTTTTTTTTGACTAAGTCTACTATTTTAACAATTTGGTTCTGACAAGAAAAATATAAAAAAAAACAAAAATTTGAAAGAAAATTAAAACTGAAAATAAAAAATATTTTTAATTTATCACCATCAAAGCAAGCTTCTAGAGAAAGAAGCAGAAGATGTCGAATTAAAAATTCCCCCAACCATAAAAATGCTAAAAAAAACCATTTGGAATTTAAGATTCTCTTTGTCATTAATTCTCGCCTGTTTGCATTTGTTTTCATTACACTTTAGCGAGTGTTTGGCCTTGTTCTCTCCGCGCTACAACTGGTGGCCAGGATACTTTTGTAACTTGGCCAATTATTAAAATCTCAATGATTTTCTAAATAGTGACAACATTTTTCCAACACACTGAATTCAGCTCCACTTTGGAAAAAAACAAAAGAATTTTGAATTTACAAATAAAATAAAAAGGAAAATTGGGTGGGTTGGGTTGGGGTGGTGTTTTTTATAAATTGTTTAGTTTAAAAGTGTGGAACATTTTTTCCTTTATACTTTTTTTTTTAATTAGCCATTGTTGTCATTAATATGATGAGTACAAGTGACGGGAGTTGTTAAGTCCTTTTAGTCCTTTAACATACTTAGTTTTTTATTATTTTCGATGCTTTTTTTCTTTTAGCTTTAACTTCGTTTTCTTTTTTTTTTTTTTTGTTTTCTTTATTTTTGGTTTGTGAAGATGGCGTAAATGATGACCGGACATTGGACTGTCATTTGCATAGAAAACGTTGGTGGCTTTTGTTTTTCTTTCTTTTTGCTTTATCTCTCCCACTCTCCTTAAACATTTCTTTTTAATTATTGTGTGAAAAAATGTAACTTTTCTTTTTCCTGGCAAAAAATATTTATATTTTCACATGAATTCATTTAAGCAGAACCGTTTCCTTTAAGACGTTTTTTCTAAGGATTCTTAAAAAAAAAATTAATTCAAATATACAAACCCAAACCTGTGTAGGTGTTCTAGTTCCATGGGGGTGGTTTCTCCGGCAACTGTCGGTCCTTTAGTTTTCAAAAAACTACTTTAAATATGGTTAAAAACGTCTTATGTTAATATTTTATTAGTCTAATAGAACTTGGGAAAATTTACTTACACTTAAAAAGGATAATTAGTGGTTGTAGGATTTTTCTTCTATATTTATTCTCTATTTAGTATTTTTTCTATTTAAATGTTTATTTAATATTAAAAGTTTTATTCTTGTCTTATTTATGGCTGGGAAAAAGTTCAGAAATATTTATTTAAATTTTGTGAATAATTATATGTATGTATATTAATTAAGGAATATAATTAATTTTGTTAAATAAGGTGTGACAATTACTTGAAATATCTTGACCTGTCCCTCAAGCTAATTTGAAGTAAATTTTAAGGTATCCTGTCTTTTTTAAAGTGTTACACGAAATAAAATTTTATAATGCTCTTTTAAATTGACCTAAAAGAACAATTATGGATTGATTTTTGTTAAAATGCTTTAATTTTGAGTTCAAAAACAAATACGAATACAAGAAATAACAAATAATTTAATATTCGGATAAGCCGAATCTTAGAAAGCTTCAACCAAGAACTAATTTTTCCTAAGATTGGCTTTTTTGGAATCGATCATAAATTATAAACCAATCTTTATAAAATACGATATCAAAATTGCTAGTCTTATAGTGCATTAAAGGAAAGCTAATAATGTTGGTTCTCAATAGCAAATATTGTAAATAAAAATATAGAAATATTGGTTACCATTTGGGTTCATGACTTTTTCCCTACAAAACCGGTTGTTCCGAATTTTAATCAATCATTTTTTTTATGTTCAGTCGTATGAAAAAGTGCGTGCTTTTAATAGAAGAGCATGGCTTAATCTACTTAGAATTGCTTAATAAATATGTACACTTAATAGGGTCTTAGATAAAATATTTCTAGGTCTTTCGAACGGAGTCCTAAAAATAACCAAATTCTAAGCAAAACATTGCTAAACATACAGAAAAAATTTAAAATTTATTTCAATTAAAAGAATTTGTAATATTAATTAAAAAACTTAATAAATTTGAACCAGTTAACAAATTAATACTATCAATTAAATATTTTTTGATATTAACAACATTTTCTGCAGCAATGTTTTTGATATAAGTCAACCTTTAATTCACTTGATTAAATTTTTAATTCAAAATTGATTATATTTTTAATTAATGGTTTAATTGAAAAACAATCGGCGCGAATTGTTTTCTGTGCACTTACGAAATAAATGTCATCATAACAATAATAATAAACCGATTCTTGTAGAACTGTTTGTGCAAACATTTGTTTCAAAATCCTTATTCCTTTTATAAGCCTTAACAGAAAAACTTTTTACCAATTTAAGCATTAATGAAGAATGAAATCAGTTTTAATTAAAAATTTGTTTAAGAGAATTAAGAGTTTAATCAAGTGAATTTAACGTTTAATTGATACTATTAATTTGTTAAGTGGTGCAAATTTAGTAAATTTTTTAATTAATATCACAATTTTTTTATTGATTTATTTTTATTTTTTTTCTGTGTAAGTGCTTTGCAAAAGTCTGCCTTTAACGATACGATCGATTATGAACCGATCTTTTCAAAAAGCAGCAGCTTTTTTTGTTGTCTAATCTGATATGCATATATCTATGAAATTGTTTATCATTTTAATTTGAATTTGAATAAAAAAAAATTATTTTTTTGTTAAATATTAAAAGTATTTTTATTTTAGTTTTTTACAAAAAAGTTCCAGTTAAAAATGAAAAATTATGTCGTTCAAGTGACCCTCCTGGCTCGGCAGACTCCCATTTTTTTCAACCAAAATTCCTTATCACGTTTTGTTGTGCTCTATACTTTTGATTTCAAAAAACCCCACAAAAACTAGTCCAAAGACGTTAAATCGTACGATCTTAGTGGCCAATTAACTCTTCCTCTACAAGAAATAATGCGATTTTCGAACTTTTCTTTCTAAAGATCTATTGTTTCTCTTGCTCTTGTGGCAAGTGGCACCATCCTGTAGAAACCATATATTCTCTATGCCTTTAAATGGAGATCACGATGCAAAATATTGAATAATGTGGATCGTTTGATGTTTTATTGCTGAGAACGATGACGAATGGAAGTTTTTGGATCTTCTTCAACACTTCTGCTCACAGCTGCTACATTCTCGGTTGAACGACCACTACGTTGATAAATTCTGCTTCTGTTATCATGAACGGATTTAGTTTTTTAAAATTTCTCAACCATCAGCCTGACGGCACGATTTGTTGGAGCATTTTTTCTAATGACATCTTGAAAACATTTGCCATTTTCAAAAAATTTTGTAATAATTAAAATACGTTGTTCCTTCTTGTAACGTACCATACTAACTAACCGGAATGTATTTTGAATCTAAAAATGTAGATTTAAAAAAATTCAAGGTAGAAAAAATGGCAGCAAAATTAAAATTATACTTCAATTCTGGACAGACTTTATTATTATGGCACAACAAATTGACATAATTTTCAAGCAAAAAACCTAAAATAATATAAAAAAAATCACATTTTTATTGAGAAATTAATGAATAAATTGCAAAATATGCATTTATATGCAAATAAAGCATTTATCATAAAAACTTGCAAAATATGCAAATATGTCTTTCAGGAGTAGAACTTTAATGTGATATTCAGCCAATAATGGAACGATTTTTAAAATAAATTTATTTCTATTAATAGAATAACCCCTTATTCCGGTATATATGCACATCTAATAAGGCTTAGTTAAATAATTCCGCGACTGTCAGCTAAAAATTATTTTTAACAAATTTCGTCTCTTTAGGCTCATTTCTACCATTTTTAAACTCACAGACATACTAACATCGTTAAATTGGTCTCTAATTTCACAAGGCCCTAAAGGAATCCAATGATTTTTCAATATATTACAAGTGAAAAATCTTATTTAATATAGTAACAAATTTTTGCTAGTGGGTATTAAATTCTATTTACAAAAATTTCCGATTTTCTTACTTCTATTCAGCTATTGATGTTTTAAACTTAATACTGTTCTCTTTATTATCCTAATCTTTAACAAATTTACCTACAAGTTTTCTAATACTATTATAAAATTGAGTTATTTTCAAAATAAACCCTTTTCCCTTTAATATTGCGAGAAAATTAAACTAACAACTTAATCCTTTATTTTCGCCACTTAACTCTTTAATAAAACCGATTAAAATGCAAGTAAACCATTTCTGAAAAAGCGTTATATCCAAAAAGAAGCCATCCCAAAAATTTAACCCTTTTCAGGACAAGACATCGACTGCCACACACATGATAATATTCTGTGGTGACACCTAAAAGGGTTGTTAATATTATTAATGCCACGCTATACTCTTCTGAAAGTGAAAAAAGGGTTGAAAAGGTTGCATCTAGAAAATTTGTTATAGCAACCGCTAATTGACTGAAGAGAAATGATGTTGGCGACCACACCAGAGAGAATGGAGTTGAATGAAAGGGTTGTTAATCATTTTGATGATACAACTAATTATAGCTCAATTACAACTTAATGGGGTGTGAAAATATGTGTGTTTTTTTAATGGCTCAATAATCGGTTATTAGTGAGTGATGTGTAGAAGAGCGGAAACTTAATAAATAATGATTCTATGGAAATGTTGTTGCTTTCGGAAACGAAAGGATGAGTAAAAGAAGAGAAAGAAAATAAACAATTTTGATCAATTCTGTGTCAATTAGAATTTCTAAAATAAAATGTATTGGCTCGATACCGTCCTTACTTAATCTAAACTTTAGATCTGGAATATGAAATTTGTTACAACAGTTCTGTTTGTTATTGGAAATGTTCAATTACTCAGAGAAAAAATTATGTGTTTATATTGTCAAAGATAACTCGTTTAATCGATGCTTTTTGCTAACACAAGCATATTATGATTGATGTACATTTTTGCTATAACCAAATTAAAACAATAAAATTAAGTTTTTTTGATCATATGTTCATTAGAGCAACTCACCAAAAAAGTGCTCGATGTACCCTCCTGAAAATGAACCTTGGACTTTTTTAAGATGACATTTTAAATATTTCGGCTCCAGCTTTGACCTCTCGTGAGCTGGACCATTTTGAAAAAGGGTCTATTTTTGCATGTTTTGTTAATTTGAGAATCTGTTTCCAACATATACTAATTGGGTATCGTAAAAAAGGTTTTTTTTAAGGCAATGCCCTTTTTAAGGATTTTCTGTAAAAAAACGGCTTTTGAATTTTTTGTTCGGGGTTGTTTGTAATGAAAATGCCAAATTAACATATTTTAATCTTTAGTCGATTTAATTAAATACGTGTCTCAGCTTTTTATGAAATTCTTGCTAGTTCGCGTTTTGACAAAAATGCAATGAGGTGGTAACCCTTCGTTTTATGTAGGGCAATATGGGTATTAAATTTTTTCTATTGCCAAGTATGTACATCATTTTTGTATTATGAAAATGAAAATTAGATGCATTTTACACGGTGCTCTGGAATATAAAGGGTGGTTAAATTGTAAGGGCCGATGTTGAATGTGAACCACACCTAAACGTCAAGTTTTTTTCCGAATTTTATTTGGCATTTCTCTATTTCAGACTTACTCAATTTGAACCATGGAGAGATACACAATCCAACAACGTGTTAAAGTTATCCAGACTTATTATGAAAATGGATGATAAATTTCGAAGAAAATCATCTTCAGTGATGAGGCACATTTTCACCTCAGTGGATTTGTCGATAAGCAGAATTTCCGCATTTGGGCGAATAATAATCCAAGAGTGATTGTCGAAAAACCAATGCACCCACAAAGAGTGACTGTTTGGTGCGGTTTATGGGCTGGCGGCATCATCGGGCCGTATTTTTTCCAAAATGAGGCCGGTCAGGCAGTTACTGTGAATGGTGTTCGCTATCGTGAGATGATAACGAACTTTTTATGGCCCGAATTGGAAGATATGGATGTGGACGATATGTGGTTTCAGCAGGACGGTGCCACTTGCCACACAGCTAACGAAACAATGGCTCTTTTGCGCAACAAATTCAATGGCCGTGTTATCTCACGTAATGGCGATGTCAATTGGCCGCCAAGATCATGTGATTTGACACCGTTGGACTTTTTTCTTTGGGGTTATTTGAAAGAAAAGGTGTACGTCGATAAGCCAGCAACAATTCAAGAGCTAAAGGATGAGATAATTCGGCACATTAACGGCATAGAACCTCCATTATGCCTCAGGGTCATCGAAAATTTGGACCATCGGATGGAGGTGTGCCGCCGTGGTCGCGGCGCCCATTTGGCCGATATTTTGTTCCATACATAATTGAGTAATACCAATATATCATAATAAAATAAAATTACAATAATTTCCTAAATAGTTTGTGTTTTATTCAAAATCAACATCGGCCCTTGAAATTTAACCACCCTATATATAAATGCTATTTTGTAGTAACTCTAATATGATAGCGGATTCAGTTTCTAGATCTTATATGGATGAAAAAAGGACTAACGAAAGAACAAAAGAAATGATCCACGACTTAATTTTTTTAATTTGCGAAAAAAATATGCCGCCAAAAAGCCGTGGATCATTTCTTTTTTTCTTTCTTTAGTCCTATTTTCATCCATACATGATCTAGAAACTAAATCCGCTATCATATTAGAGTAACTACAAAATTGCATTTATATATATTCCAGAGCACCGTATAAAATGCAACTAATTTGCAAAAATCTAAATTATGTACATACAAAGATGATGTACTTGGCAAAAGAAAAAATTTGATACCCATATTGCCCTATTTAAAACGAAGGGTTACCACCCCATTACATTTTGTTCAAAACGCGAACTAGCACGAAATTCAAAAAAAAAGCCTTAAAAAAAGGACATGGATGATCGTCCTTGGACAAATTGTATATAAAGTTGGACGCGCCTTAAAAAAAACCTTTCTTACGATACCCAATTAGTATATGTTGGTATGGAAAGAGACTCTCAAATTAACAAAACATGCAAAAATAGACCCTTTTTCAAAATGGTCCAGCTCACGAGATGTCAAACCTGGAGCCGAAATATTTAAAATGTCATCTTAAAAAAGTTCAAGGTTTATTTTTAGGAGGGTACATCGAGCACGAATTATGCTCCCATACAACTTGAGTCGCTCTAATGTTCATATTATTTGTGTAAAACTTAAACATTTTAATTATAACCTGACCGAATGAATACGATTGAAGCAACCATAATATGTATGCAAATTTTCCGTTAAACATAGTTTAGTTATCCGTGGTAGCTATTGTACTTTTATACGATGGTTCAAGCTTAAAGAACCAATTTATATTTCATTTTATACCCTTCACCGAAGGTAAAAGGGTATATATAACTTTGTCATTGCGTTTCTAACATTTACAATATTGATCCTTAACCCTATAAAGTATATATGCAGAGTGGCTATGAGCAGGGAAGTTCAAATCACGATGTCCGTCTGTCCGGGTGTCCATTAAATGGTTTTTCTGACGACCCCATATGCGATGAGGACCAAGTTGTTTTACAATTATATAAAATACAGGCCGGAATTGTTTTGTTTTGAAATTCAGCTAGATCGGTCCATAAATGTCTGAGTTATGAGCTAAAACCACAACTGCCTTTTATTTTACCCATGAATGCCTTGTTGGTCTTCGCGGGCTGGAAAATTAATTAAATGCAATTTACTTAAAGGTTAGCTTATAAGAGTAGAACATAACATGATTTAACTGGCATATAATGATGAAATAAAATGATTATAACTTAATGATTTGTAGCAAAAATAAAAAAAAAACACAATAACATTTACAACAACTACAAAAGCACAATAAATAACTATAAATAAAAAACCGTTAAACTAATAAAAAATTACAAAATTAGGTAGTTAATTTAATTAATTTATTTCATTGAGCAAATTAAAAATGTCATGGAAATAATAATGAAAAAATTTCCTTAAGCGTTTGACTCTTCATTATTATGTTAACGATAAGTTTCATTAATGTGATGACAAAAAGTTACAGTCTTAATGAAATTTCTTGCATTAACTTGAAAAATTTTCATCGATTTTACGAAACATTTCATTAACTGGAGACCAATGCAACATTCTTCAATAATCCAAGAAGGCTGACTTTTAATGTAATTTCTTATTGGATTCGTGTTAAAATCCATTGGATCGTTCAGTGCAGTACTAATTCAAATATCTTTTTGTTTTAGGTCCAAATATTTTTCCAAAATATTTTTATTAGAATAAAGGCAAATTTACTTTTTTAGTTCCCCAAACACCGATACTACATTTTTTAATTTTGGTCAATATTGTCAATATTATATAAATCTTCAAGGATCTTCCAATAGTTTGGTCTTTATTATTTACATCTCTAACTCTTAAATAATGTAAATAATATCTAAATTGATTTTAAAACATGTTTTCCGATTTTCGTTCAAATTAATCAAATTTTAAATTTATGTTCTTGAGCGCCAATAAAAATGTCCTTAAATGGGCCCATGATTTGAATAAGCAAGTTAATTTTGGACCGATTAATGAATCGAACCATTTTGGTACGTAAATTTTATTATCGACTTCTCTAAGCACTACAATAAATATTAAATTACTGTCACTTTTATTACAAATGTAATTCAGTTCTTTGTAGGTATTACTCATGTTGGGCGCAACTCCAAAACGGCAGATGATCTTTGTTGCTGTCTTTAAAGAATATTACATTTCCGTTTTAAAATAGAAACAAATTTTCTATTTAATAATATTTAAAGATAACAAAATAAATCAACAATAAAATATTCCCAAAAGTGAATTTTGTTTTAAAAAGAATTGAATTTATTCGAATTTTATTTAACGTCTTTCATCAATAAAAGTAGGCGTTTAAGGGTCATACCTTTTTAACAATAGACTTTGAATAATCTTTAAAGGGAATATGTTCATATGCAATTACAGAAATAACGTTTAACAAATAAAAGTGAAATTCTTTAAATAAATTTTTTTTAAAAGAAACACGTGCTAAGAGAAAATTCCCAAATTTAAGATAAGTAAACTCCTTCAATTAAAACCTTATTTGCTTTTAATAAAGAACTAAATTTAAAATTTTTAGAATATCTAAGAGAGTTAGTCTATAAGACAATTAAATTTTCTAGCATATATTTATATGTACTTAATCCAACCAGTTTGGATAGTTGTTAGTTTATCAGCAGGATTTTATCATTAAAATGTAGTGGTTAGTTTTTCCTTCTCTTTAAGGTAACACCTGCCCTTTTGTCACCTAAACTGTTGTTCTTCTTTTATGGCCAAAATGTAGTTCATTGTAGTCTTGTTTGTAACCTTTTTGTAGCACTTTTGTCACATCATTTTATGAGCCATAGATAAAATACCACTCTCTTACACATGCTGTTAATTGAGAAAAAAAGCCTGGTTAGTGGACGTAAAGGACATGCCGCTTTGTGTCAAACTAGTTTTGACTTTTTCTAATCGGGTTGTAAAAACACTGGAGTGAATTCAATAAACAGAAGTCATTTGTGGTGTACAATTTTGAATAAATTAATTTTAAAATGAGGTGACATATGGCAACTTTTGGACATTCGAGACCACCAATAAAATTAACACCAGATCCTAATGTTATTTTATAAAAATCTTGTAAGGCTTTAGAAGTTGTTTTGTAGATCTAATAAGCTGATTATGTACGGAAAACGATCTTTAGTTGAGTTTCCAGTTACCAAATAATAAATTTTAAGGCAGTGGTAAAGTTTTGGTTGCTGTTTAGCTAAAAATTAGCAAATTTTTGGTGTACTTTTTAACATTTAAATATACATATATTTCGTATTTTGTTTGACAAAATAGTTACGCCATTTTACTTAAGGCTAGATTACACTATCAGACAAGTCTTACGTATTCCACAATACTTTGTGAAAAAGAAATCTAATGAGTTTTGTTGCGCCTGTCAAAAAATCTAACGTAACGTTACAGTTTGTAGTCACAGTATCACACATGAACATGATTTTGTTAAAATGCAACCCTGATCGAACGAAAAGTGGTATTGTTTAGAAAAATTTCAAAAAACGATGAAGTCGTATGGGATGTCAAATTTTTTTTGGAATACTTGTCATTTTCATAACACATTGCATTCACACAATCACACTTTTACATATTACTTGAGATTTTGACATGTATTTATACAAAATATAATAGTGTAAACTAGCCTTTACTAGTACAACAAATAGAATTGAATCCTCGTACATGTTAAACAGTTTTAACAGAGTACGATCAGTGTTCAAGATTAAACATTATATAATAATTTTTCTGGTCTAAAAATGGGTTTCGTTCACTATTAATAAACAGGCAATATATGACATAAATAAAATCACAAAAACTTAAACTAAGAACAAAAACTTCTTCAGGAAGTTCCTGATATTTCCGTTTAAAAACTCCTGGGAATTTTAAAAATATTTTTGAAGGAAATTTCTTTCCAAATTGAAATCCTAACCTATACTATAAATTTTATGAAGATTAAGATTTATACCATGCTTCATTATAACTTTAAAATTGCTATTTAGTAAAAATAGCCCAAATTTAAAGTTTTTCGAAATTGCAGCATCAATAAAAAATATTCTTAAATTTTATTTATACATATATCCATATTAAATATTAAGCATCATAATTTTTCTAAGATCATATATAAATTGCAAAAACCCCTCTTATTACTTTTGCTGAATTTGATTTCATAACAAAAACTTCCTTTTAAGAACACTCCAAGGAATTTGTTTAGAGGCAAATACCGCAATATCGTTTGACGTATTTGGTACGATACTTATCCGTACGAGATCCAAGAGCGTCCAGAGTATCACGAAAATGTTAATGTTTGATTCGGAATTTGGGCTGGCGGCGTCATCGGTCCATCTTTATTTAAGAATGACCATGATTACTATTAAACGATATGGACACCAAAGACTTATGGTTTAAACAAAACGGCGCTATGTGCCACTTTGGACATTCTGCACTAGCGATTTAAAGGCACGATCATCTCACGTGGAGGCCGTGTAAACTGGTCACCGAGATCTTGTTATTTGACCCCTTTAGACTTTTTCTTATGAGGTTTTCTTAAGTAGAAGGTCTATGCAAATAAGGTACACACTATAAGGTACCACAATAGCCTTTAAATACAATTGATTGCATGGCATCAATCGAATTCAGGCTGGTTAAACTAATGATATCCAAGATCCTTAAATACTTTTTCTATAAAAGCATATAAAAGCCATTGAAAACTTTTCCAATTCACCTTTAACTAAATCCCCTTTACTATAAAGGAAACCCACACTAAATTAAAGACTTGAAATGAAGAAATAATAATAATGAGAGAGAAAACATCAAATTGTAACAATAAGCGATAATCGATATTGCGCTATAAAAACGGGCCTACTCTTTGCTAAAAAGGGTATTAGAAGAAAAGCAACAAAGTAGCCACAACAATAAGAACAACAAACAAACGAGAAAGCAAAGAAATAGAAGTAAACGGACATCTATGACAATGACAACATATAATTTAACGTTTCATTGGAAATTCGATTACGATTTCAACTATAAAAAATATATATGTTTTATATTTTTGTATGAGTATGAAAGAGTGTGTTTATATTTGTCTCATGCATGTAAAAGACATTTTCAATGTCTTCCTGATACAAATACGAGAGTATGTGACACAATGTCACACAATTATATCAATGCCACAAAATATAGAATTTTTATCTGCCTCCGTTTTCTATTCTATTATTTGACTACTACTTCAAACACAAACCAGCAAATGGTTAAACCAAGTCATCTGTACAACACAAACAATGAGTCAACAACATGTATAAAATGTATAGAAAATGTATCCTTTAACTTTGCCAGACAACGTATAAAAATAAAGTCTATCATTTTGCTTATTAAGGACAAAAATAAAAAAACCCCGCTCACAAACACAAAAATAATAGTCTTTGCGAAATTACAACCTGGTTTAAGAAAAGAAATCAAAGCATTAATGGAAAAACGGGGTTTGGGGGGATACAAGATGAAATTGTGAAGGAGTTTTTCGGCTTTTTTTGTGTCACATAAAACACATATTTTTGCCATACTCTCATAGAGTTGTTTATAGTATAAACCAGGTATGCCAAAAGAAACGAAGGGGTTTGGTTAGTCGGTTATTTTCTTTATTTTAAAGTCAATTCATTTACTTTTTTTAAAAGACTTTATTAACGAATTACCAATTTTTTTAATTTTAATGTGAAAAATAACACTGCACAAGTGCGTAGCTTCATATATCATGCTCTTTCCTTGATGTTTTTTAAGATGTACGGGGATATGGCTTAAATATCTTGGGACATGCCCTTAATAACGAAATCGGAAGCGGCTTAACCTTGATTTGAATCACTGCGTCTTAAAATAATGTGTTCAGCGAGAACGTCCCGTAACAACTCCACTGTTTTACTTGCTGTACCACATTTTTAAGTGGCTCCCCACAGCTGGGCACAGCATAATTTTTTCAACATTCTGTATTACTAAGCAGCACCGTTGGTACCTAAATTACTCCGTGTCCCTAAACAAATATGTACCAATAATCCTTTCAGATGATAAAATTCACTAAAATATACACTGAAGTGGTCAAGGTAAACATTGCCGCTGAAGAATTACCCTATACTATTCCGTTGCACTCCTTCATAAGTCATCATCATGTGTGCTCGTTGTCGTTCGATTGGTTGTCCATTTTCAATTTATCAAGTCTTTCTTCAATTATCTAAACTAACAATAAAACAAAATATTATTAAAATAAAAGATCATTTTAAACTCTTGGTTTCTTTTGGATTACCCTGTTTATACACAAAAATCATTTAAATGATTAGAAGTTGCAGATAAAAACAAGTAGTTACGAGCAAAGAAATGGACTTGTCGTTTCATTTAAGTAACAAGTTACAATGCTATACATTTTCGGCTGGGCCGAAACTTTAATACCCTCCAAAGGAAACTAAAATATTTATTTAAAATGCCAACGATACCGCGACAACAAACGTGAAAAAGAAAAAATTTATGCTTGATTCCATGGTAATGAAATTTTTCGTTTAAATTAAAAACAAAAACAAAAAAAAAAAAAAAATTTAAGAAATGAAAACACCATAAATGTAGTGAAAAATCGGATTTGTCCATTTTAAGGTTAAATAAAATAGCTCAGAGAAGGAACAAGATTTCACAGTGATTAAACATTTATTTTAAAGGTAATACTCTCAGAATACATATCAGGTTCTTTAAGAAATGATTTATTCGCCAGTTCACAAATCTCGAATACGGCAAAACACAGCATTTTTAAGCTATAAGCGAAGATATCGCAAAAAACAAGAAGGGATGGAAAACTCAAACCTTTAGAAAACTATATTCTGGTCGATGGGTTAATAATTTGATGGTATGTGTTGCGAACCGATCTTTATAAAATTAGATTTTTTTTAACTTATATGCATTAGTTTTATATAAAGAATATTCTCGAAATCTCTTTTCCGTTTATCCGTCTAAAATCGAAATAGTTAATAATATTGTCATAAGATTTTGGAAAAAATTAGCTTTACATTCAAATATGTAATCCTAAAACATATTTGAATGTAAAACTAATATTTTTCAAAATCTTTTGACAATATTAAAAAAAGGGTTCTCGGGAATGTTCTTGTCATACAACTAGGGAGATCGAAAGGTTATTTTTTGAGCGGTTTTCAACGTTTTCTTTAGTTATTCTCAAGCCGGTTATTTTTGAATGTCCATTTTCCAATATCGAACAAACCGGTTATTTTTAAAATCTGTAATTTATATACGTTTTCTTATCTTTTGTTCAAAATGTACCCGTTAAATACAATTTGTTTTAAAGATTGATGTTTGACTGCCAGCAGTCGTCAATGGCTGTGAGTGTTAAACGGCAAAGCCCTCTGAAGAGATTGAGTGGTTGCAATTGAAACATGTAAGGGTAACATGTCCGTGAAAGCCTGGATTCGATTCCCGCGACAGTCAAGAGTGAAAAATTATCAATAAATTTTAATTAATTTTATGTTTTAAAATAATGTAATGAAAATTAAATTTAATAAACTTTAGCCTAATTAAAATATCAAAATTTGGATTAAAAACCATAAACAGTTCAAGAAAAAACCCAAAATGTAATACAAGTAAAAAAAAAAAACTTAATGAACGGTGTAAATTCAAATCGCTTGTAAAAAGTGTAGAGATTCGAAAAAGAGTATATGTGAACCAATCTTCTTAAAATTTGGTGCCACAATTTCTAGTCATTTTGTTTCAAATTTCACATCAGTTCTTAGATGAATATTTATTTATTGGTGTTTCACATGGAAGGAATAACTTAATATTTTCAATTTTACCACTCGTTGTGGTAGGGTGTATGAAAAGGATATTTGAGCAGAAGGATACCAAACTATAATGTGTGTTACGAGGGGGGGGGGGGGGTTATTTGATGTTATTTATAAATCAGGCTGTGCTACACGATTTTATTAGTGTGTAAATAATATGCTTTTATAAGATTATGGACAACTTAACGAAAATAGTTCGTTATCTTTAGTTATACTTATTGATGCTTTAACCATGTAATGGCTATATCCATACTTTACATTTCTACTACAATCATATTATGTTTAAACAAAACCTTGTACAATTTCGTAGTTACCATTCATATGTTTAAAATTTAACAATAAAAATTTGCCTTGTTAACCATATGATGATCATGGGAACTTTGAATATAGCTGAAGAAAAGGGTTCAATATTAATTAAATCATAAAATGGTTCCAATAACCATAATACAAGGTGACACAAAAGTCATCAACTTATCGGAAGATGCTATATTTTTTGCAAATGGCAGTAAAAGTCAGTTCTTCTTTGACATCTGTGAAATAAACAAATACAAAATATACATCAATAAAGGCGACCGTACACGACATGTTTTTGTCATCTTACATGTCAAATTTTCCACTGCAAAACACATACATGTCGTGTGTTACCTTTTTAACTTTGCTTCTGTAAAAGTCAGACGCAAAGTCATCTGACAAAATTTCAATTAGAGCGTGCTCTATTTTCTTCTGACAAACCATCTGACATCAGAAAGCTATGCCGGCAAGAAACCGGCAGCGGCGTCCACTATTGACGGAATCATTAGCCGGCTGAAGTTATTATTATATATTATTATAGAATTTATGTGAATATATATATAAAAACCGTTTTATTATAAAATCCTAAATTGGTATCTTTGAATTAAAAGAAAAAAATGTTAAGATGGCTGAACTATTTTACGGCGCAAATAAAACTTTTCATGGCGGCAGCAAGTTATTTCGAAACCGAGCACTACTTTGGTTTCTGCAATAACAATGCGAAAAAAACAGAGACAATGTCAGAAGCAAATTACATGTACGTTTGTGACCGAAAATTATAAAGCTTATGTAAAACAGCGATTTTGACAGACATGCACAATTACATGTGACTTTAAAATTTGACATGTCAGATGACAAAAACATGTCGTCTATATGCGCCTTAAGAAGTGGATAACTTTGTTTCTCCTACAGCCGTATTCTGTAATTCGCTTAGCTAAAGCTTAATCTCGATCGCTAAAATGCCTTAGAGAATACAAAATTTAAACATTTTAGCTATGACCTTAAAAGCTAAAATTGCGGAAAATTAAATTTTTATAGCATTGACAAATTTAGCAAAGCACGTTAAAGAATTGCATTCGTAGTTAAAAATCGCTAAATCAACTTTATAGAATTTTAGCGATAGAGATTAAGATTTAGCGATAAAACTTAAGCTTTACCGATTTGTTTGGATTTCTTGCCAAACTTTTCATCAAAAATAACCATAAGCGACAAGGCCTAGCGATGAATTGCTTTGCGGGTACCGAAAATTCGCAAGTTACACTTGAAGAGCTTTGACCAAAATAGTGTGGTGTTTACACTGGAGATGTGATCGGCCCTTATTTTTTTACGAAACCTCCGGGAGCAAAACGACTACTGTGAACGGCAAGCGCTACAAAGCCATTCTCAGCGATTGTCTCCTACCTCAACTGAACGAATTGGGTCTGGAGAACATGTTGTTCCAACAGGATGGAGGAGCAACGGCGCATCCTGCACGACCTACAACCGAAACTCTGAGGTCTGTATTTTCGGATCGCCGAAACTCACGTTTTGGCGATTTTCCCTGGCTGGCAAGATCGCCCGACTTAAACGTTCTAGACTTCTTTTTGTGGAAATTCTTGAAGTCACGAATATATGTCAACAAGCCTTAGACACTTGAAGTTCTCAAAGAGGATATTCTTCAGGAATGCGGGACTTTCCAATCAGCTCACTACTTCCGGTTCTAGACCAAGAATTCCCGAGCAATTTATTTTCAGATCGCTTGAAAGCTAGCTGAAGTAAAAATGCGCTCAGTCATATAGCTTGAATGTTAAGTACATCTTAACGTCTGAGGCAATATTATAAATATTTTCTAAAGCATGACTATCGTAACAAAGCACGTTTGGGTGCTCAGATAGCAGCTCTATCAACAAGCTTGGAAGCGAAGGCTAGCAAAACGAACTACTCGTTGCGACAATTAGCTCTCGAATAGCGCCATATGCACCAGTTGGAGTTAAAGAAACATTAATACAGATATTTATATTTATGCGGGAACCTATCGCCGGACTTTGTGGAAAGAGTGATGGAAAAAACCATAAATGGGGATCGTAGTCATCAATTCTGGCGGCAGCATTTTGACGATATCTTTTTTTCTACTCAATGAAAAAGAAATTACATCAAATAAAACAATCCAAGTCAAATTACAGTCAAAGAACATCGGTTGACAACTTTTTTGCAACAATGTTTTTGGTTTCGCATTAGAGCAATAAATACTAAAATAAAAAAACACAATATAATGCTGTTTTAAAGGTTAGACAGCTCTGCTCATCAAACAAATACTCGTACAAAATGTGCGTACTTCGTAATAAGGAAACACTTAACTTTGTTTTCCTTACATTGTTGTTACTATTGTCCTTGATTTCTTACCTCTTTCATTATAAACCACTGACTATATAAAGTAAATGTAGGCCTTCTTGTTAACTTTTTCTTCAATACATCCTTTTGTATTGAAACAAAAAATGAAATGTCCTCCAGTTTGGTGTTTAAGTATTTGAATGTTTGATGGTCATAAAAAGTATTTTCGGGGGGACAAAAAAAAAACTCACACCCATAATGAAACAACAACAAAAATAAGAACGCATTTTTATTTAAGGGTCAATAGGGAATACGCCATAAACAGCCGTACTTTAATATTGTATTATACCATGAATGTAATACAGCCATAACTACCAGTAGTAACAATGATTATAATCATTCTCAAGATTTTGATTTTGTCCTTAATGCTCAAACAAAACCCAATAAAAAAAAAAATAAAAGGGAAAAGAGTGTGTCTATGTGTTTCACAAATTTTATAACAAACCCATCAATTGCGTGCGCATCATTATCTGGCCGGCCCATAGCGACACATAAAACCTCTTGTCTAGTAACACAGTTTTAGTGGCGGCTTTTCAGTTCACCTGTTCAAAATAGTTAAAATATTTTGTGTATTTTTATCTTTTTAACCGTGTACGTCTATGACTTGAACTCATAAATTTTCCTCTAAAATTGATCCAATTATAGCCAACAAAATGTCGTAATCCTTGATGTTCGAAATAAAAGGATGAGTTGCGTTTGCAGCTTGAGTCTTGTGTTTCGATTACTCTATTGGAAATTGTGTGGTCGTTTGTCTTTATTTGTTATTGTTGTTAGTTGGTATTTTTTGTGGTTTTCATTAGCGAGCGGCCTTTACTCATTTCTTAACTTGTTATTAAAAGTATTTTGTTAATTATGTATGACTCGGCGCGTCAAAAAAGTTCTTGTTATTCTACTTTTTTTTTCGTGTTTAATGATGGGGTTTTGAATTTTGAATTTTGTGTGTCAGTTAGCAGGTGTAAATTAATATTGTAACATTTCTTTTTTATTCTTCTCTAGTTAATTGTTTAAGAAGTAAATTTAAGGATTGTAATTATAGTTTTTTTTTTTATTTGGAGTTAATATCAAATAACTTACGGTAGTTTAAAAAATATTAAATTTTATTTTTGAAAGGACTTCAGGAATTTTAAAGCAACACATTACCATAAATATAGCCTAATTAGAGTTTACTTTGGAGAATAAAAGTTCGAATATTTAAATAATTCTATCACGCAAACTAAAAAGAAGTTCCCGTGAAATAGTTAAAAAACACTTAGCACAACTGAATCCAAATATTAAAAAAAATCTTTTAATTTTTTTATTTCTTTTTTGTGTTACACCTACGGTTGAAAATTAAGTAAAATACACACGGAAAGAAAAAAACATGGTTGTGGTAAACATATTTTAAGAGCAACATATTATGATAAGATTTATGATTGTAGTCACCACATTACGATTATTATTGAATCATATTATGACCAATATATTCGTAATATGTATTACATCATAATATTTTTCCCTAAATTATATTATTGTCATGGTAATTTTAACCATAATAAATTTAGAAGTAATCATATTATGTGTGATACAGTGATACAATAATAAAAAAATAAATTGAAAATTTTTTGCATCGATTTTTTATTTGTGGCACTTTCCATTTTTTTAAAGTAAATAAGTACACCTATAGAAAGTTATCATGTTGGGTTCGATTCCCGCCAGAGACTCCGGTTTCCTGCAGACAAACGTAAAGCTTCGCGGGATTAGCTTAGGGAATTAAAGAAAAAAAGTAATGTAATATGTTTTTAAAGTTATCATTATTTAGTTGTAAGAAAAATAATTATTTTCCGGTCAACAATACTCAAATTTATAAATGCGATAAACATTGATATGTTTACAGTAACTATTGCTGATATTTATTAAAAGTAAAAATTTTTTTGTGTACGACAACAATATATTGTTACAATAAACATAGTGTTGTTGCCGTAACCATACCCAATAGGGCGGGTCGATTTTTTTTATAAATCGTATAGCAAAAACGTAATCTACATGAAATTCTAATAAAATTCTCCGAAGAAACCATGGGTCTAAAATAAAATCCTTATTCGCGCCTCTCGACTTGAAAATTTATATGCTCGCCTTTGCCAGAAAAACAATGTTTGAAAAACTAGCTTTTTCAAAAAGAAATCGAATTTTCTGAATAAAATTGTTGTAAGGCAGTTCTTTTGCACTTTGTATTTTTCTACACTCAAAATTTTTTTACATAAAAAAAAATATTCACCCAAGTAAAAAAGTTTGAATATAATTTTATATTTACTATTTTTATAAGAAACGTAGATAAAAAAATTCTCTTTCATAATTTAATAAAAAAGATTGAAAATACATATACGTAGATATAGATTACGTTTTTGCTATACGATTTTTCATTTTTTTTTTCATCCATACAAATCGACCCGCCCTAATGCCCAACCATATTTTTTCTCTGCGTGCATGATAAAAAGAAAATAATAATAATATTTTTAATCCAAATTTTGATATTTTAATTAGACTAAAGTTCATCAAATTTAATTTTCATTAAATTATTTTTATGAAGAAAGGAATTTTTACAATATGAAATTAATTAAAATTTATTGATAATTTTCATTCTAGACTGCCGCGGGAATCTACCAAAGGGTTAAATACAATACGGTTAAAAGATTGATGTTTGACTTTAGACTGCCAGCAGTCGTCAATGGCTGTGAGTGGTAAACGGCAAACCCCTCTGAAGAGATTGAGAGATTGAAGCAATTGAAACATGCGAATAAAAAATTTTAATTAGTTTCACGTTGTAAAATTCCAATTCTAAAATTTTTTTACTATTCTTTTACAACTCAACAATTTTTGAACTGACTTTTTAATTTTTTTTTTTTTGAAACAGAAACAATTTCCATTTATGCCCGAAACTTCTACAAATAGATATCTAGCTGTGTAAAGATATTTAGGGTGTAACGAACTTTTACTAATACACATGTTGCCATATTTTAAAAGAACACTTAAAGGAAAAAACACGTATTCAAAATAAATGTTGAAATTACCAAAATAGTTTTACCGGATAGGTAAAGATGACTGTTAGGAACGAATACGACCAGATATCTGTTTGTACACCCAGAGAAAAAACATGTTTAAAAATGATCACCTCCAACAAAACTATTTTTTAATGCAAATTTTAAGCATATTATGTTTAATTTAACCATATTATTGTCACTGACAATCACATTATGGTTAAATTAGTCGTTTATCAAGAAGCCACAACCATATTACGGTTGCCTCCGAACATGTTATGATTAAAAAAAGCAAAACATACTTAACACTTATAATAGTATGGTTGGTTTTCAACCATAGCATGTTGCTATTTGAAAAGAGGAAAATAGTATTGTTAATTTGAAAACAAATTATTGTCATATTTAACCATAACATGTTAAGAGGCAACCATAATATGGTTGTGGTTTCTTGATGGAGGACTGACTAATTTAACAATAATATGGTTGTTGGTAACAATTATAATGTTAAATTAAACATAATATATTTAAAATTTTCGTTAAAAATAGTCTTTTAGGAGGTGACCATATTCGAACATATTTTTTCTCTACGTGTAGAAATTACGGGCATTAATAAAAAATTGGTTATATCTTGCTTCAAATAAAACGAAATCACTTTCGATCGGAATTGATTTCTGTGTCAGACCTGATAGATTATCAAGAATATTCGAGTCAAATTTCGTCATCTTAGGATGCTTCGTAACGCTTCTATCGTCTCAAAATCCTTATTTCATAAGGACATTTATATCGGTGTCCTGCGAAATAATGTATGCATAATGTATAATAATGAATTAGTGAAGTTTTGTTATCCTCACTTATATTGTGTGGGTACATCACATCAAATTCTTAATTCCGAAGAAATAAAGCATTATTTTTCTGATTATTTGGCGATTCAAGAACAGTTATCGGTCATTTTAATAAAAATATTCCAACAAACTTATTTTTTGTTAGCGCTGATTCACATGAGGTTAAGCTAATCAGTTTTTGTTTATTTTTTTTAACCAGCGCACAGTGGCGCCATTTGAGTTTTTTCGTTGCAAAAATCATATCTGTTTAACCAAATAAGATAATTGAACAGTTTAAACAGCATATGATAGATAACTGTTCATCCTATGAAATGAGCGTTTGGCAAGGGTGCTACGCTTTGTAGGGGCCTACTTATGGGTTATCAAAGTTAAAATTAGTAGAAAAATCAATTTTATGGTAACTAAAAAAAATTATTTTTACATTTTTAGATTGTTTTTATTTTTTTTCTTTAGGGTTTTATGTTTTAAATTATTACCCAACAAATTAAAAAAAAAAAAATTTTTTTTTTTAAATTTATTTTTTCAATTTTCTGTAAAATATTCATCACAATTCGTAAGAGAAGGTATATCTAAAAGACTAACCATTTCTAAACTATAATTATTTTCTAACTCTATTCGTGACTTCACATGCTGCAGGGAAGTAATAAGTGGATCGGAAGATGCTGCCAACATGTTGAAGAGGTCCTCATTTTGCCTTATCCTTGATGCTTTGAATGTGTTCTTCAATCTATATTTTTTATAAAATTTGTTAAGAGACTCCTGTGCTTCTTCAGAAAGCTCTCCAATTGGCAAAGACTGGTACTCAATTATATCTTTGCCATGCGCCAATATTTTATGGACGGTCGGGGTCAACTTCTTCTATAAATACATTTCTGCTAAAAGAGAGATGCAGTTTTCGACGCATATTCTCCATATTTTGTAGAATTGACATTTTCTTTGCAGTTTAAAACAGCCAAGATCGTTACCAATCTTTTCACGATTTGATTGTCAATTCCAGTGATTCTAGTTACTGCCTCATCATTTTCAAAAAATCTCCTAGAAGTGTTTCCATCGTTTGAGTTAGCGTATCCGTGCTTGGGACAGTCTACTTTTAGTCCAACTTATTTAAAAAAAGCATCCTGTATTTGCTTCTTTCTGGTCTTTTCCTTATTCTTTTAGTGATGTATTTTCATTGAAGTTTTCCTCCTCTTGTGGTAGGGTATACGCCAGTTTTAGCAAGAATTCCATACACCTTATCCTTGCGTGCAATGGTGACATTCCATATTCGTAATTCTACTCATTTCTAGAATCGTTTAAATTACCAAAGTTCTTCTGACTCTTTTTGCAAATCGGGCATGACATTGTTCTTGACCATTTGTACGCCAAAGTATTGTTTAAGTGAGGTACGTACCTGCTAATTTCAATGAGTAGTTTTTTTCAAACTATTAGATCAAACTACTGTCAGTAGGGTTTTTCCCGGGATTTCCCGTCCCGGGAATTTCAATTATTTTATTTCCCGTTTTCCCGGGATTTTTCTTGCGGGATCCCGGGAAATAAAAAATGCCTCATAATTTCAGAAAATAGCTATTTATACTTTGAAATTTAGTTTTCTATTCTCTAAAAATTAGCATCTGTGGATGGGTTGTGGATTAGATCAATTACAAGAAGTGAGTACATGTATTTAAATCAATGACTCCTGATGCAATAAATCTACTAAAAGTAGAATGGACAGTGCAACAATTGATAATTACTACATTTAGTGAAATGAAGAGTTAATAAAGTACATTAATTCAAAATAAGATGCAGGCAGTAAAGTTTCATTGTCCATGAACAAGTCTTAAAAATAGGAGATACCTAAACATATCGCTCCTTTATTGCAACAAAGTCATATCTACAAAAACAAACGATCTTGGCAAAATGCGATTAAAGTTTTCCAAATGTACCGATTTAAAGATATATTTTGCTATAACTTCGGTTCAGTTTGAGATATAATACGAGAAGGTATGAAGGAAAACTTTGCTAAAGTTAATTCAAATTTTGAGATATGACCATGATGCAATGAAGGAGCGATATGTTTATTAGGTGATAAACACAAATTCCCAATTTCAATTTCAATTTGAGTTGGTTTATTTACCCGTGAAATGCGGGGAAACCGAAATAAAATAACATTTTGGAAACTCGTGTAAGATACTACAACATACAACTTGAAAAACATATTGTCCTAAAGATTACAAATGGACCTATTGAAATGAAAAGGTTTGTAAGAAGCAGTCCGGTTGATGCTATTTTTGCATCAACCTTGACATACATTTGACTGATATAGACGTTGTTTATAAAAAAGAAAAAATTTCTTCTGATTGTGAATCCGGATATGCTACAACGGTGCACTTTTAACTATTTGTCAAACCTCGGTAAAAAATGAACGAAATTTTTCGGAAACATGGTATTAGTAAATAAAATCAAGAATATACTTTTTGACGACTTACAAGCGCTTTGAGTGTGTCAGAAAGTTATTTCCTAAGCCATTAAAAAATGTTATATACATATTTCTTTAAAGTATTTTATCTATTTTGTTAATTAACTTTTTGATCTTATATCTTGAGTACCTTAATTTTTATTTTTTTTATTATTGTTTAATGAATTAAATTGTTATGTTCATGTTATCTTTTTATCTTCTATCCAGAGCATAATAATACTGAATAAAAGCATAATAATAGGGAATAAAGGCGTGAGTGAGGTGATAATATAATTCAAGTTCCTATTTCAATCTTCAATTATTTTTTTAGTATTGAACCATTTCTTTTACTTTCTTTGTAAACAAATTCCCTTACGTTTTTTTATAAAAGTTTTTTTCATTAATTAATAACAAAATTTACTTTGTATTATTTATATGGAAGCCAAACGGGCACGTACGGGCAGATAAAACCTTTTGAATTATGTAAAGAAATAATCAAACAACAGGTTTTGCAAATATGGCAAATATAGAAAAATATAGATTTTTTTTATTTTCCGTCAAAGTTGAAAAATAGTGAAAAAACGGATAGTTTTTAAATAGTGATTTACCAGGAGAAACACAAAGCAAACAGTTAATTTTTTTTTATCATTATACATTTAATAAATATATCAATCAATACAAACAAAAATTAAGGCGATTTGTTACCTATTTTTCGTGATATTACACCTGAAATCGCAACAAATTGACTAAAAATTGTGTGTTTTTTTGAAAACCGAAAGTCGGTCAACTTTGAACGGCTATATCTTCTAAACTAAAAATGTGATATTATTAAGAGTGGCATATTTGAAATCGTTAAAAGTTTCCTATAACATGGGCTTATTCAAAACTTCGTCGGCGCTCATGAAAATTTTGATTTTTCCAACCTCGTTTGCTCTACGGGCGCCACTGTGCAGCGTTTACATTTACACACCTCAAACTGTTCGTATTGCCAACTTTATTCGTTAAACTCAAGTAGAATAATAGGAATAGGAAAACGAAAAGAAAAAAATTAAATTGACTCGTCAGTCAAGTCTGTACCCCTTTTCATTCTCTTTATCACTCTCTCCTAAACTCTCTTCCAAGAACTTCAAGTGTTTCAGTGGGACTTATAAATTTTAAGTTTTGTTGCTAAAAATTTAAATAGTCATCTATTCAAGGCCATATGAGATAAAAAAATATATAACAATAAAGATCCTATTACATTTAGAACGGTAAAGTTGATTTAAAAATACACCTGGACAGAAGGACATCGTTAAAATAACTGCTCTACTCATAAGGATTTAAAAAAAATATGTTAGTATACGATACTTAATGGGGCTTAAGATCAATATTGCAAATGGAATGACAATGTTGTATACCCCTTCCTCCTGGGGTGAAGGGTATAACGACTAAGAAAATATAGTCCGTTGAACCTGATCTTGTGATACATGACGCCTTTTCCAAGTGCAGACATAAGGATTTAAAGAGTGGGCTTTATACCGGTTCTAAAGTTAACTATGGCATAGGTTTCGTGAGCTATTGCTATGTGAAATTTAGTTTAGATTAAGTCCTCTTTGTATTAAAAGGGGAAAGTGGTAAAAGCAAATGTAAATCTAAGGGAGATTACTTATCCTTTATTATCTTTACAATTATGATTGATTTAATTTAACGAAAGCACCTGTTTTTAACCATTTTGACATTTACTTGATGAAGTATTTTCAAACTCGTGGCTGAGTATTTAAAGTATTAAAAAAAACAAAACTACAATTAAAGTAAAAGCCAGACAAAACAGGTGAACTGATAAGATAAATATTTCGATAATTTTTGTTTGTATAGTAAACAGTATTCCATCATTTGTTAAAATTATCCATCAAAAAATTTCCAAGATGCAACAAAATTTCATTTAAAACACTTAAAATGTTCCTGGAACGAAGAGAAATGTTCACAACTTCTGTGAAGCCTTTAAAAAAAACCCTCTTGACCATCATGAAGAAAATAGAGCACGACTATTATCTTGGCCAATATCATTAGAAAAAAAAAATGGATAAGAAAAAGAATAACAATAAATAACGCCACATGTAGTAAATGCAATAAATGCAGCAATATTGCAATAATCTCTTGTGCCGCTTACAGGCAAAGAGAACAGGCCAGGCCGCTCGTCGTGGACATCAGTCATTTGTCTGCGCACTTGTCAATTGATAACGTGATGGTCATTTTCGTTTTTATTTTCTTCCAGTTTTTGCCAAAATTTCTTTGTTTTAAGGACGCCTTCAATGTATCCTGCTGATATGCATGTAGATGTGTTTGTTTTAATTCAATTTGTTTTGCAGGCAGCTTGTGTTTTTTTAAATGTTTAATATGAAAATTCTGTTTCTTTTTATTTGTTACAATTTAAATTTTTTATTGTTTTAGTGTTTTGTTTTCTTTTTTTTTAATGATTAATTGCATTTCGTATTCTTTATTTTGAATTTGAGTTGTAGTTATTTTTCTTATCCCTGCAGGTAGTATTTGCTACTTATTGAAGAGTTTAAAGCCTTTTAGTCACGTTTTTTTGTGTGTCAAAGGTGTTGCTTTATTTGTCTTAAAAATGTTTTATTTCTGTTTCTTTTTTATCTATTAAATAATTTAATTTATGTTTTGTTTATTATGTTACTTTAACAATTAATTAACTCACAATAGAAATGATTAATGTTTTTTTTAGTGGGTTAAAAGAAAAAAGGAGTTTTACTGAAATTTCTCAATTTACAAAATGAATTTGTAAAGATCTTATCCTTTAGCTGCTTTTGTGAAGAAGTCAAAAATTGCCTTTCATGTTAAATCATCATAAATAAGATGGAATAATATAGTCAACTGTGCCAGATTATTGGTAACCTCCACTCAGAATCAAGATTTCTTAAATATGTATAAAAAAACATCGATATTGAGCTGTGCTGAATTTTTGATACCTTCTTAGAATTAAACGAGCTTTTTTAAAACCGCTAGAACTAACGAAAGGGTCAGTTTTCAAACAACAGACCGCACAGACTCCATTAAATTCAGAAAAAAGCGCAGAATGGCTTATACGATAATTTCTTTAAAAATGAAGGAGGAGCTCGGGTTACGGTCAATGATGTTCATTGCTGCACTATAATCAGATGTGGAAATTAGTGTGGTGGATCTTAACCACTGGGTGACAAGCAATGTAGTTACTGACAACCCGCGGCTTTGAGAACAACCAGCACACACAGATAGCAATTTAAGTGTATAATTCGGCAACATTTTACACTCGCCCTTTGTTTAGATTCAAGGGGTATCCAACCTCCTCTGCTTTTGGTAATATATTTGCAGAATCTGTGGAGTAGCAAAAGGACCTAGGAATGATCCGTTCCTTTGGCCGAACTGTCCCACAAGTGGTAAGAAATTAGACCTTGAGTAGGGTTTTCAAGATCTCCCTTCCCACCATTACCATCATATTAGGCCCGAAAGTATTTTTTCAACGGAAAAGTAAATATTCCTTTCGGATCTGTAAAATTTGGAATTTTGTCGAATCTCCAGTATTGACTGCACCTAATTTCCCCAGAGGATGTAACTCCAGAAGGTGAAATATCCTTAAAATTAATCCTACAAACCCTCGGAGGACCGAGCCATGATCAATGATTTTATTTATTAAAAATGGATGACATTGATCCGGATGAGTTGTGATTTCAACAGAATGGCGCTATGTGCCATACGGATACCGCCACCATCGACTTACTGCAGCTAAAATTTGGCGATAAGTTGATTTCGAAAAATCAATTCGAGACATGTCAATTGGCCTCCAAGGCCGTGTGATTTGACACCACTCGTTTATTTTCCGTAGGGCTATGTGAAATCAATGTCTTCTGCTGTTAAACCACCAACAATTAAGGCACTGAAGACCAATACGGCCATTAATGCTCAAAAAGTGGCCTAAAATTATTGGGTTTGGCAATTCAAAATTATTAGAGTCAGATTTATTTCTATGAGAAATAAGCAATTAATATATGAATTCGGTTAAAAAATTGATTTTGTCGTACTGAGTTCAACTACACAGAATAAAATAAAAATTTATTTCAATTAATAAATTGTGATATTAATTAAAAATTAATAAATTTGCACCAGTAATCAAATTAATAGTATCAATTAAATATACTTACAACATTTTCTGCAGTAATTTTTGTATATATAAGTAAACGTTTAATTCACCTGATTAAATTTATTTTATTTTTGATATTATTTTTGATTAATGTTTTAATTGAAAAAAATAAAAAGTTACGAGAATTTTTTACCAGTTGCAGCATTAATCAAAAATAAAAACAGTTTTAATTAAAAATTTTTTCAAGTGAATTAAACGTTTAATTGATACTATTAATTTGTTTACTAATGCAAATTTAATTAATTTTTTAATCAATATTACAAATTTTTTAATTAAAATCAATTTTTATTTTTTTCTGTGTAGTTTGAAATCAATACGATAAAATCCATTTTTTTCAAATTTTTGATTGCTATCGATTTGATTGCAATACTGCGGGGCGGTCTAAAAAAGAGTGTCTCCATATAAAATTTAAATGTCTGAAGAGTTATTGCCTAGGGATGCACCACAGCGTCCACAATATGCCAATCAGACAGTCTAAGTTGGCCCACTTTGTTCAAATATGAAATTTTTTATTTGTTTACATTTTTTTCAGTGTGAACAGAATAATTTACAGCTTTCAACAACACAATTTGCCTGTTGTTTTTTGCATTGTTGTAATTGTTTATTGCTACAAATGCATTTTGCCCTGGTTATTAAAATTAAAAAAAAATGTTAATAGCCCAACAGCAATATTTCTTCATAACAGTTATGAACACATTAAAACCAATAAGTTGTTTTGCTCAGCTAAAAATTACGAGCACCTCAAAAACATATTTATATGAATTTTTTTTAAATGAAAAGTTCTATGAAAAAATACATATTTGTCACCATATGAAATCGTAAAAACAATTAAACAACAAAAAGGGGAGAAAAATAATTACTAAAATATTGAAAATGTGAAATAAAATAACAATTTGTAAGAGTCCGCATGCTGTTTGATTTGTCATTAAAATCCTAAGAATAATTATTCTTTTAAACAAAACTATTAATAATGTATTGTGCTTGTATGTATTTCATTTTAAGTTTAATTGCCAATAAACAAACATTAAAAAATTACTTAAAAGGAATTTATGTTGCAATAATAATAACAATAATAATACTAACAATGCAATAAAAGAAGAGTAAATAAGAGAATTGTAGTTTTTTTTGAAAACATCTTAAGCTGAAATATAACATTAATTACAAGATGAATTTTGATGATAAATTAAAGAAAAACTTTTTGTTGTAGGTATCCTGTTGATTTTAATGTTAAAATATATTATTTAGTAAAACATACATACATATGCCATATCTAGGTGAACAAATTAGCCATGATGACATAATTATTTTTATTATACAATAAAGTGCTGAATTCCGCTAATGTGTTATCTGCTTGCATATAAACAGTGAACAAATAAGTCACTGATCACATTAGGAAATTTTTATTTCTGTAGTTTGTACCCTTCACCACGGGTTGAAAGGGTATAAATAGTTTGTCATTCCATTTGTAATCTCTACAATATTGATCTTAGACGCTATAAAATATATATGTTATAGGTCCATATGAGGAGCGAAGTTGATTTAACGATGTCTGCCTCACCGTGTGTCCGTTGAAATGGGAATTCCGAAGACCTCAGACATCGCGGGGAATAGGTTGTTATATATTTACATCACATATAGTCGCGAAAAGTTTGCTATTAAAACTCAGTCAGATCGCTACGGAAATGGCTGAGATATGAACAAAAAGCAACGACTGTGTCTAACTTTAACTATAAGGCCCTTGTTGTTTTTTTTTATCTGTATATCTGGAAAACGGTAAGAGCCACAGTTTCCAAATTAGGTACAAGCATCTTGGTTATCAAAAGTCAATATCCGCCAAAATGTGGGCGGGATAGGAGAAGTAAACGTAGCACAAAATAGATCTTTTTATATCTATAGGACGGCAAGAGAAACGTTTTCCAAATTTGGTGAACACAGCAGGGTAATCAATACACAACCTCTCTTAGAAGAATTGTACGATTAGAAAAGTCTTTCAGTCTACAACTCAAATTCTGAGGGCTGCATTTCAATTTTTTTAGTTTTAGTTTTAGTGATTTGTGTCCGTCGTCAAGATCTCCTAATTTTACCGTTTTATACTTCTTTTTGTGAGTTTCTTAAAGTAAGGAGTCTATGTCAACAAGCCTCAGACTCTGAAAATCCTCATAGACAACATCCGTCAGGAATGCGGGAACCTACCGCCAGAAGTTCAAGTATGGTCATCAATTCTGGCGCCAGTCACTGTTCAATCATTTTCATATTCTTTTTCTATTTCATAAAAAAAAAAAATGTACATCAAATAAAAACACAATCCAAAGCAAAACTAAAGTTTTTCTTTTATTAAAAAAATTACAGTTAAAGAACAACTTTTGCGCCACAGTAAATACAAAAATCGAAATTGGAAAAAATTCGGTACTTCGAACTTGAAAAATTACTCGATTTTTAATTTTAGTATTGCAAATTCTATTACAAATAATATTTTATCAAAGCTTAGAGCTTGAACTATGATTCACACACATGGTATAACAACTGGACAAGTTTTGAAGATGCAATATTATTGTCAAATGGTTCTTTGACAAAAAATTTTCTAAGATTTCCCCATGACAATGCCTTTTACTTGTAAAGATTTTTTTTTAATTATCAATGATTTCTTAAAATTAACTTTTAGAACTAAGCATTTGGGCGCCTTGAGAAAGGGAAAGAAGAGAAACAACTCAAGAAATTAATTAAAATACTTGTTAAGAACAATTCAAGCAAACATCCTTTTTAAAACAAGTTTCCGTCGTTGCCGTCTTTTTTTTCTTTTTTTTTTGTTAATATTGTTATTGTTGTTGAGTAGTCGTATTAATATCTTTAACAAATTTTTTAAGGACTTTATATTGTTTGCAACAATCTAAAATTTAAAATGTGTTGTTGTTTTCGTTGTTGCTGTTGTTGTTGAGTAATTCTTAACAATATTAACAACATCTTTCTAGCAATACACACACACACAGGACATAATTTTAGCCTAAAAGCATACTAAATACAAAGTAAAAGCAAATGGAGTTTGTTTTTGCCCCACCTCATTTCGCATTTAAATCATACAAAATTTTTTCCTTAATATCTTGTAAAGAAAAAGTATAAAGCGACCATCAGAAACAGGGTGTAAGAGGTGGAGTGAAGGCGCTAAGAGCTTTTGTTGGAAAAACTTAACGTAGGATTGTGTTTTAATTGAAAAAATTAAATATTTTAAAATAAATTTCTTAAGAAAAATGTTAAAAGCCAAAACGCAACATGATTAGCCTTAGAAAGGCACATTAGCGAAGTTAAATGAAATAAAGAAAGACAGAAAAAATATAATTTTATTTCACTGAAGTATCTTGGTAACCGTTGTAAAGGCCGATAAGCAGTAAAATCAAGTTAAATTAAAGACCCTGTTGGAATTTTAAATAGTTTAGGAAAACAAATATTTTTTCAGGTTAGAACTTTCAGGTTAAAGCTTTAATTAAAAAAAAGAAACAAGTCTATTTCATCCAAATAGACAAACACTGGTTTTTCGAGGTTTCTCCCCCTAATGTCTTGAATTCTATGATATTGCAAATGAAACACAGTTTCCTCTAACTTCTCGTTATGACAACTCTTGCAGTAGTCATTAAATTCCAGACCTATCATTTTTTTTATCACGGTCTGTGGACTCAAATCTTTACAGACCAATAAAATAATCTAAAATTTATTAAGAAACTTAACTAATGGTTTACATTCAAGAGAAAAATGATGTTACGTTTTATAATATTAACATTCACAGGGTATTCAATAAGATTATAAAAATCATTAACAGCCCAATTAAGAATAAAAATTCCCCGGGAGTGTTCTCCCTTTTCCCATTTTTCCTATGTTAATTTAATTGTAAAAATGGGAAAAGGGAAAAAATTCCGGGAGAATTTTTATTCATAATTCAGCTGTAAAAGTTTTGCATAATCTCCTTAAGGGGTCAGCGTTTGCATAATTAGTTTGAAAACACTGACACTAAATTGTCTTCAGCAGGAAGACAATTCGCATATGTCCCTACCGGTTATTACCTGCGATCACTGACCTGGCTTGTTTCCTACTGAACCTCAGTAGAGAGTATGTCCTTCGTCATAACAGCTAGACCATAGATAAGAAGCAAATTAATTCACGAGTCTACCCCAACTGTGCAAGTCTATAAGACTATAATTTTTTAATTAATTTTTCATTCTTGACTGACGTTGGGATTGAACGTGAAGGAACACTTGTGCTGTGTAGGATAAAAAGTTTTAAGTTACTCGACGAAAAGTGTCGTTTTTACCAAACTTACTGACTTTGAAGGCCTGGCGCCACAACAAAAATGCTCCGATAAAACTTTCCGCGTTTTTTTTTTATAAAAAAACCTATTGCATGCAAATGTCATTTAATTTTTATATTTTATTTTGCACTAAAACATTTCGTACATTGACCGCAAACATTTTTATTGTTTCAATGATATAGATTCTTCTACTTAAACACATTTTCTGTAAGTTTTCCTTATTAATATATCGATATTACTTACAGAAGATGTTGAAACACATCTAATCCTCTTCAATTATAAACTTTCCAACGCTTTAAGATCTGTGTTCAATAGATAAGTTTTACTACAATTTAAGTTTTCTTTTAATTTTCCTATTAGGCCATTTTATGAACGATAGAAAGCATGAGTATTTTATGTTTGTACTAAAGACCCTTCAAAAACAATTAATGCTGTGCTTTGTTTTTTGATCCTTTGTTTACCCCAACAACACTCCATCTTTTGAGTGACCACACCACCTTAAACGCTTTTTCAATATCTAAATATTTAAAATGCAAATAAAAAGTAAGAATTTGAATGGAAAAAGCCGAATTTGTAAAATACTACAAAAATCCTTAATTGTAATTGAATAATTTTAAAGCATTTAAAGAAAAATCGTGATGGAAATAAAGGGAGTGGACCCTCGATAATCGCAACACCAAAATTCTTAACATTAGTGACTCTATTAACGCAATTCTTCAAAAAACAAAACCTTAATTTGTTTTGTATTTTTTTCTCTTTTAGTTTGTTTTTACTTTAGTTTTTTTTATGAATGAATTTAAAACTGAATTTAAAATTTAAAAAAAGGCGTTGACTCGGTTAACGCAACCAAAAGAAATTTAGGGTATGGTTGTACTCCATCATGTTGTTGAAAACTAGGACCCTGTATCGATTGTAGATTAAATGCTCAAGTATTCGACCATGAAATCCAGCATAGACTGAAACAAAATTTACTTAAATTTGAGACTTTTTAGATTAAATTAAGTCAAGTTCGGCGTTTTCTTTAAAATCCGTGTTTCGGAATTCCCTTTGTCGATTAAAACTAAGACCGTCTATCGATTGTGTGTCCGATACTCGCGTGTTCAATCTAGAAATCCTGCATAATCTGAAATTTACTTCAATTTTTGGATTTCTTAGAGCCATATCTAGACAAAAGCGGATTTCTTCCGTTTAGCTTTTATGCTGATATGCCATACCTAAACAAGAGTCAACTTTGCGTCACGCACAGTAGTGTTAACTTTCATGTTTAATAAGACCTACATAATAGAAATAAAAAAATGGAGATAAGAGCGCTAGATTGACCCAAAAATAGGTAAATTGCCATTATTTATTAACATTAGCAGCCAACTTCACTATTAAAAGCGCTGCCAAAATCGGATTTCCAATTGTAAAGCGTTGCCGCTACGCTATTTCAGTATGTTTCATACAAATTGTATTGCCATGAGCATTTTTTACAGCTAGAACGCGCTTTCCGCTCAATTTCAATTTCCGAGTTTTCTTGTATCTGCATTTGAGTTAACTTCTTAAAAAAAACCTTTAATAATAAACGTTATTTATGAAGTATGAATTTATTTCAGATTGTGCCGGTAAAAACTTGATAAAGAATAAGTGTTGCCAACTATACTTAAATAATCAAAGTCTGAAAATTTCACTTGGTTGTTGAAGTTGTTGAAAATTAATTTTTTTTAAAGATAGATTTTAGTAAGAGTTTATTTTTTTATGTTAGATTTTTAATATTAGAGGCCTTTTTCATAATAAATATTTAAGGCAATGCGAATTCACTAGAAGGTGAGCTCAACTCTGCAACAACACTGCTTCTGTGTTCGGATTGTCAAAAATATTGCTAGTAAAAAAAAGGTTTGTTAACATAAAAGAATAGTTTGTATACAAACTTTGACAAGTCGACCACCGAAAAAAAACCCCATATGTTGACTTGACCCCACCTTCTAGGGAATTCGCCTTGATTTAAGGTTTATAAAAGGTTTATTACACGATTTCTGTATTTAATATTTATTATTTAATAATTTGTTTAATAAACATTTTTTAAGACTGAAATAGTTTTTATGAATAAGGTGGTAGATATTTTACCTAAACAAAAATTGAAGTTAAAAAAATTCAAAAATATTTTTTAATTTCAATATTAACTACAATTTTAAAATTTTAGTCGAAATACTTTAAATACTACAATATAGATTCCTTAAGTTTTGAAACTAACATCCAATGGTTTTATGTGTACATTTTAAACATTTTAACATCTTTGCGAAAGCCAGTTGACAACACTGTTTACAAACATCCGTTGAGTATTTAGCGCCGTTAGTAACAATATTTAATGTTATTTTCCTCTTTGTTGGTTTGTAAGTAATTTAAATTTTTCTTTTAGACTTTTTTATTATATATCTAATTCTTTTTTTTTTTGTTTTACTTTTGATGATGTTACTTTTAATTTTTAACGTTTTTATTTTAACAAATAAAAAAGAGAAGAATAAAATAAATTCATCTGTTTGTTTGCTAGTCTAAAAATGCCCTTAAGTTGTATGATTAAAGGGCAGAAGATATAAGAATTTAGTTTTATTTTTTGTTAATACTAAAGCTTCGTACAGCCGATGGTCAGATCTTACAATATTGGTAAGCAGCGTTGCTTAAATTGCATTAAAATTGGCTAAAATGTCTTACAACTGTGTGAACATTGTAAGCTCATTTGTATTTGCAGAAGTGCAAAATTAATGCATCTTACAATCGCACCATTGTCAGAAAAATATTGCTGTTGGCAACGCCTGCTTGCAATATTGTAAGATCTGACCATCGTCTGTACGAAGCTTAACGAATTAATTTAACTTTTTTTTTAAGGAGTTTTATTAAAGATCATTTTTTAGTATTGAGAAATGTTTTATAAAACAATATAGCGTCCACTGACAGTTTGTTAAAATTGGTGTTTTATAGAAGTTTTATAATATTCGGTCACAAACGTACACCTAATTTGCTTCTGAAATAGTCTCTGTGTTTTTTTGCGGATAGTTTTTGCAGAAACAAGTAATTTTCGGTTTTAAAATAGGCTTCGTAAAAGCGTTTAGCCATCTTAAAAATGTTTTCTTTTAATTCGAAGGTACCAATTTAGGATAAAAGAATAAAACAATTTTTATGTCTATACTTAACTTCTATTAGATGTTGAAATGAACTTATATATATATCGGTATTTTAAAATATTTACTTCAGCCGGCTAAGATTTCTGAAAACCTTTTTTTTATAATACAAATAGCTGATGTCAGATGGTCTGTCAGAAGAAAATAGAGCACGCTCTAATTGAAATTTTGTCAGACAACTTTGCCTCCGAATTTTACAGAAGCAATGCTATTAAGGTGATATACAACATGTATGTATTTTGCAGTGGGAAGTTTGACAAGTCAGATGTAAAAAACATGTCTTGTATGGGTACCTTTAGCTTCAAAATCTATAGGTACAAGCTATTGCTTTGTATTTTTTGGGACCAGGAGGGTCCCATCTATTAAAATCTGCCAAAATCGGTCGACACGATTACAGGGGTCCTAGACTAAATACAGATGAATCCTTTAAAGGCAGCAATGGCAAAAAAAAAGACCGGAATAAACGACAAGACATTCTATCATGACAGCGCTCTCTTAATTTTTGCAGGATCAGTTAAAAGCTATTAAGAAGATAGGTGTTGATAACCTTCTCACTGAAATATCCTTTACTTCAGAGCACGATATGCAAATCGGAGTACAAATGCTGCCAGAAAGAAAGGAAAAGGTCATTGCAAACGATAGCCAAAACTCAAATACTATAAAGAAAATGTGGTGAGGAATGCTTTTACTGAAACACGATTTACTTCAGAACAGAGTATGCGAATTTGCTTGTTTCGATCTCGATCTTAATAATAAAAAAATCAGTACTTTTGACAGGGAGTCCAAATGTTGCCAAAAAGATGTTAAAAGGTCATCCCTAGCAATGATGGATACTTGGAATTCATTTATATTGCAGTAATGTTTCTAAAAAAAAAAATCATAATCGAACGGGCGAACAGGTCACCAACATACCTGATGTTTGTCGACTTTGAATGGGCTTTCGACACCATAATAAGATATCACATATGGACAGGTTTAGAACGTCAAGAACGAACTTGATAAGGACGATGTTCTCTAATGCAGAAAATAAGGCGCTGCTAAAAGGACAAACCTCAGACTCATTCCAGATCGATCTCGGAGTTCGACGGGGATGGTTGCTTTCCCCGCTCCTATTCCTGCTCGTACTGTATGAAGAAATGGTGGCAAAAAACGCAGAAGCTCCAAGCGCTATACAGTGGACTCCATTTATTAAACTAAGCGAAATGGATTGCCAATAGTTTTGAACATATACAAGAAAAATTACAAGCACTTTATCGACATGCTTTAAAGGTTAGACTTCGGATTATCCTGCAGTGCAAGAAAAACAAAGATTATGAGAGGTAATACTAACAACACCAGAGCTCGTGTATTAAATGATGTCAAATCTTTTTGATACTTCCAATACTTTTGCTTTTCTCGGAAAAGCTGCAACTATTTTTCAATTTTACAGGGACTCCCGGGAATCCCCGCTTAATTGAGAAGGTTGCAAAATAGAATTTAGTTTAATTTATTTGAACAAAAAAACAAATAACACAAAATCATTAAATTTTTAGAAGAAAATGGGAACTACTTTCTCTCGTTTTTTTAAAATAAATCTGGGTCTTTAAAAAAAATTTTAAATTGTGTAAATCTTTACACCTCTTCTTTTGCGAGTTCGAACTTTTAGAGTATCAAACATTAATCTACTTATCGGATTTGGACTTACATCTGTTTCTTGACATAACTTATTTGAAATTTTATCAGTAGTAAAGTTGCCATAATAAAATATAAAATACCCGGGAGTTCCTGTAAATCCCAGGATTTTGTCCCGGGAAATCCCGAATGACAAACACTACTTGGGATGTACAATTTTAAAGAATAGCAGTGCGGATGAAGATTTTTCAAATCGAAAGCTGGTAGGGTCATTTACTCCTTAAAAAGGATATGAATGTCTAATGACTTGTCCTGTGATTTAGAATTTACAATTACCTGCGTTAAGCCAATACTTCTTTATGGTTGTGAAACATGGAGTCTTAAACAAAAAGTAACCAGAAAATTGCAGATTTTTTCTAACTGTTGACTACGCCGTATAGTCAGGAGTTAAGTTTTTGGCCAGAGACCATAAGTAACATTGATCTTTTGAGTAGGACACATCAATCTTTGATTCACATGTCATCATTCGAAGCAAGTTTAAATGGATTCAGCACACGATAAGGTCAGCAGCCGTATTCTGCAATTCGTTTAGCTAAATCTCGTTCGCTAAAATGCCTTTGAGAAAATTGCCAAAATTGCAGCGAATTAAATTTTTATGGCGTTGCCAAATTTAGCAATGCACGTTACAGAATTGCATTCGTTGCTGAAAATTTCTAAATCAACTTTATAGATTTTTGCGATAGAGAATTAGCCTTAGCGAATTACAGAACACGGCTGTAGAGAATATAATCGCTTTACTCTTATATACAACTCACAGAGCACTCGTAGATGTGGTCGCCTTAAAACTACACATAAAAAATTCTCTCCAATTTTTTTTATTTAAATCTTTAATTAAAAATAAAATCGGTTTTGATTAAAAATGTAATCAAGTAAATTAAACGTTAACTTATATCAACAACATTATTGCAGAAAATGTTGTTATTAACACAAAAATATTTTATTGATACTATTAATTTGTTTACTGGTACAAATGTTATTAATTTTTTAATTAATATCACAAAGGAAGTTAGGACAGCACAAGGCACTACCAGATGGAAATTTCTAATTGAGCCCGTTTGCTTCCAAGATGGAGAATATCGGATCATCATCAATGTTTCTAAAGATATGGTTATATGAATTTTAAATAACCAATCATATTTACAGCATTAAACATTTTTAATGAAAGGGTTGCTGTATAATAATGAACCATGTCCTATTAAAAAGGGTTAAATTGAAGAGTCGCGTTAAAAAGGTTAATGCTTATATTTATAGAATATGTAATTTACAAAAAAGGGTTGTACGATTTTATAAAGAGCCAATAGAATTTGTGAACTCTATGCGTAAAATGGTTGTAAAGGGTTAAATTTGTTTTATATAAGAAACTATACCGAAATATAATTTTAAAGGGTTGATACATAATTTTTTTGTCCAGCTAAAAACAAAAATGGCGCAGTATAAATTATTTATTTTTTGCAAATCCTTTTGAACTCAAGAAACTCATTTTTTATGTAGGCACGTATGATGAAACAAAACAACAAAAAAAAAACAAAAAAAAACCTAAAATCGATCGATATTTTGATATCTTTGAAGCACCCTTTTTTAACTTTAACGAGCTTAAAGATAAACTTTTATTTTACCCTTAAAAAACCGAGAAAAAAATATAAAAAAGAAGAAAAAAAAAAAACAAAAGCAGTTTGCTTTAGATGTAATGAACTACAAAGAGAAAAGGTATTTCAAGTTCGTAAAACGATTTGTGACTTAAGTGGGTTTTCGGATAATTTTTTATAGGTATGGCTGCCTCCCGTCTGTATGCAATGTCAAAGCAAAGTTTAAATCAAGCAATTATGCTTTACAATACTGCAAATCAAACGAATTGTCATTTTAATAAACTTTGAAAAAAGATTAATTTCCCGAAAAATCGGGATTGATTTTTCGATTTTCTGGGAATACCCAATACAAAACAATACAAATTGTTAATTAAATTTATTTATGTCAACGAAAAACAAATAACAACTCATCAAAAAAGTTTAAAAAAGTAAATTTTTTGAACAAAATATAAAAAAAAAATATTCTTTTGAAATTAGGATTTTAGTACAGAATAAGCATTTCCAGAATATTCAATATCTAATATTGTTTAAGAAGAGTCCTGTCAATCAGAAACACATTCACTTTCTACCGATATAATCCTAGAGACTTTCGCTTTTCGCACCATTTTTTTTAAGCTTGTAATTCCTTTTTTAAAGAAAATTATATTTTTTTTAATCCAAATTTTTAATATTTTTAATTAGGCTTAAGTTCATTAAATTTAATTTTCATTAAATTATTTTTATGAAGAAAGGAATTTTACAACATGAAAATTAATTAAAATTGTTATTGATAATCTTTCATTCTTGACCATGGCCGGGATTCGAACCGCGGCCGGCAGGTTACCATGACATGTTTCGATCGCAACCACTCGATCTCCTCAGATGGATTTGCCGTTTTACACTCGCAGCCATCGACGACTGCTGACATCAATAACCAAACATCAATCCTTAAACCAAATTGTACTTTAACCTTTGGTAGATCGAAGTTTTGTTTTTTTGAATGATTATCCATTTTAATTGGTTTTGCATGTTTTTCCTTACTTCTGTTTTTTCGTACTTTTGTCAAGATTTTTTTTTTTTTCTTCCTTATTTTCTTTGAAGCGAGTCAGCGATTTTTCTTTTCTAATTGCTGCATTTATATATTCAAATAAGGAACTAAAATATTAATTTTTCACTTTTGGCATCACCTCTTAAATAAATAGTATTACCACATTTTCTGAATCTTATCTAATAAGCTGTCATTGTTAAATAAAATAAGCCCCGGAATGCCCGAAAAAATTTCCCAAGATGTTTTTTCCCAAAAAATGTGCGGGAAGCCGAAATTTTTTAGGGTAATTCGGTATGAAAAATACTAACTGCCTGTCCCACAATTTTTAACGAAAATTTCGTTCGCTTAACTTACATGTAAAACAAAAACTATATTTTTAAATTTGTCTTTGTTTTAAATGTAAGTAAGGCGAACAATGTTTACCTTCGAAATCGTGGGGCAGGCAGAAACTGTCAATTTAAATAATGCGATAGGTGCGTTTTGTTTGTATATCCGCTGCTCCAAAAAAAAGCGAAAAGTTTTCGTTTGTTTGTTCGACAGTTTTTGGTCTAGACTGCAGTTTTTAAACCCTGCTTAAGACAATAAAAAATTCTGTAGAGTTCGACGCCAGTTATTCAGTTTTGTATATTATTTATTTTCGATATTTCGATGGCCTTCGGATATCCATTATAAAAGCTTTTCTTAACTGGATGTTTTAAATATTTTGTTTGACCTATAACCTTTAAACACTTTTACTTTTCTCCCAAATTATTTGTCTTATAAAAACTTTTCTTAACGGAGTGTTTTAAATATTCGTTTTAGCCCTATTACCTTTAAACACTTTTACTTTTCTCCCAAATTATTCGTCTTGTTTTTTTTTAAAGAAGTTAATACATTTGTTGTGCCGTCATCTGGACGATTTTGTAACCCTTATTGTAGGCTACATTCATGCTTAACGTCTTGTTAAATTCACATACATATGTATATAATACACACACATACATAACCAAATTATACATGACCTTACCACATGAACATATTTTTACGAACGCGTTTAAAAAATCATACTGTCTCTAAGTACAAGTAACCACTTGAAGATCTGTTCTCTAACTGATCAAATATTGTAAGAGTGCTTAAGAAAATATACTTCAACTTTAAAAAATATTTTAGTTAATAAATTTTGCAGAGTATAAGATCTTGCCAAAAAAAAATTTTCAATACAGATCTCGTGTATTGATAACGAAGCTATATAGAAACAAATTTCCAAAATTGTTAACCAATTAAAGCATTAATAAAAATTAAATCAGTTTTAATTAAAAATTTAATGAAGTGAATTAAACGTTAATTCAAGTAAATTAAAAGTTTAATCGAGCAGATTAAACGTTAAATTAAGTGATTTTACGTTTAATCAAGTAAATTAAACGTTTAATTAATTATATAATAATTAATGTCTTCGTATGATAGGAGCCACGCCCACTTCTCTAACCCAGCCCTTTTACACCATCTACAACGAGTGGTGAATGAGGGTATAATAACGAGCCCTTACCGCAAAAAAAGCTTAAGCGACATAGTTTTCAATCTGCGTTTTTTTTAATAAATGAATTTACTGGCAATGGCAACACTTGCATCATCTCCTATCATGGTCACATAAAGTACCGTTACAATTTTATAGTAAAAACTATTTTATCTCAAGCGACAACCTCCACACAAATTTTTTTATGAAATTAAATTAAAAAAGACCTTCTCCTGTAAAATTTTGTTTTTGTCGCTTAAGCTTTTTTGCGGTTAAGGCTCGATAAGTTTATCATTCTGCGAAAAACCTTTTTTAAAGTTCATCTAAGACCTCATTAGGCATAAATATTATAAGTTCTTGAGCATTTCTACGCCGATTTATCGATGTCCGTCTGTTTGTCCATATTTTCTTCGTAAAGAGTATCAATGATTCGGAACAGCTGAATAATGCATTCTATGGATTTAGATTTAAAAACTTAATGTTAGACCTACAAAAACAAATTTAGTAAATTTATAAGCAAAATACATTTATATCTTTAATTAGAATACACACAGAAAAAATTCTCGCCATTTTTTTCCAATTAAACCATTAATCAAAGATAAAATCCGTTTTAAGTAAAAATTTAACCAAGTGATTTAAACGTTAACTTATATCAACAAAATTACTGCAGAAAATGTTGTTGTTGTTATCAAAAAATATTTAATTGATACTATGAATTTGTTTACTGGTGCAAATTTAATTTAATTTTTTTTATTAATATCACACATTTTTTAATTAAAATCAATTTTTATATTTTTCTGTAAACCCTTTTAAAACTTTTTTTGGTAATAGATCCATATTTTATTTAAAACTATATATGTGACCTCCTCCGAGAAAAGGGACCTAAATAGTGTGTGAAAATGAAGTTTTGAGAAAAACGAATTTTAAGTTTCATAATTTTAATGTTTTTCTTATTTTTATCGATTTTCCCAAGTTCAGAAATCTAACTAACCTTTTTCCGGAGAAGGTCACATATGTATAAAATCATTTCTACTCTTGTTCTATTAAAATTCCGGATTATTCCTTAGATGTCTTAAAATGTTGGCGCAAAAATGTTCACTGGTTATACACTTTTATTTACCCATTTTTAGACAAAAAAAATTTAAACAACAAGAAATGACATGTGTGGCCCTTCTTTTAGAATAATTGCTAGATATTTTTTATTCAATACTTGAAAAAAATATAAAAGTTTTAGAACAAACTCAAATACACAACAGTAAATTCACTCTTACTTGTGTTCGAAGTAGACTTATAATCATTTAGGAAACTTAAAAACCCAAAACACACGAGGGTTAAAAATGGATAAAAACAAACGAATGAGCAAAAAATTGTACAATTTTTTTCTCTACACTTTTTGCTGTTTTTATAAAATTTTTGCTTGTTTTATTTCTTCCTCCAATGACACTTTCATACCACCACAAAAATAAAAGATAAGGGTTTTTAAAGGGCTTCTCTGATCGTTCAACTCGAATGAAATCAAAATAATACACATGCAAACAAATATTGAAACATGCATATACATAAATACATACATGTGTGTAAAACAACACATCACGATGTCCTTTTTCGTTTGCGAGTAGTGCTATGTAAGTGTGTATATGGATTTGCGATTTAGTGTGTGTTTTTGAGTAAATCGAAAGAAACCCAGAAATTATTCACCCCTTTTTATTGGCAAAATGTCTCTGTCGTAAAAGTTTAGCACGTCCTTGTCAAAGTTAAAGAAAGTAAAAGTAACTGTGTAGGTATTGGTCGAATAATTTATACATTTTTTATTTTGAAAAAAAAAAAATTTTTAATGATGTATAAATTAAATCCGTAAAATTGCAAAATAAAGAGCTTTTAAGATTTATTAATTAAAATCTCAAAATTTGGAATTTTTTTTCCAAAACGAAGGATGAGTCTCAAAACTTCTTTTTGAAGTAATTAAAATAATAAGTATCCGATAATATAAAATTGTTTGTACATGTGTAACTAGTATCAAACGACCTGTTTAAATTTAAGGGATAACAAATTTAATTTTATTTTTTAACCCAAGGACAAAATTAAATTGGTCCAAAACAGTCATTGATTTTATGTAGTGCCGATACGAAAACTCTGTAGAATAAAACTTTTTTGCTTATAAATTGTTTAATTTGGCACAAATAAATAAAATTTTACCATAAATCATTTAACAAAAGGGATCAAAGCTTCTATGTAAGCACTACTCCTGAAAATCGATTTAACTACTAAAAGTTTCACTAAAATGTTTGAATCGATATAAGACTTTGCACAAAAACCGTTTGTAAAAGCGTAATTTCGACGGCAAAGTTTCTTAGTGGTAGACCCATAGTAATCTGTAGCCCCCATACAAGCACCGTTATCATAAATCTCTTTAATTACTAACTATAAATAAAAAAGTAATTTTGTCGACATCAATATCTGTAAATAAAATTTTTTTTAAAGCCAAAACCTCTACACAGAGTTTTGGGATTGTAGCCCATATTGGGGCGTCCCGTCTAAATTGTAATAAAGGGTGGTCCAACCAAAACGCACGATGTTAATTAAAAATATAACAAAAAGTTTTCAAAGAATAATCTTAAATTTTTTTTGTATGATGGAAGAATCTATGACAATTATATGTGTAACAAAATATTGGCCAAATGCTCGCCACGGCTTCATTGGCATATTACTATCCGATGGTCCATATTTTCAATGACTCTGAGACATAATTCAGGCTCAATGCCGTTAATGTGCCGAATTATTTCATCCTTTAGCTCTCGAATTGTTCTTGGCTTATTGACGAACACTTTTGCTTTTAAATATCTCCAAAGAAAGAAGTCTAACGGTGTCAATCACATGATCGAGGCGGCCAATTAACATTGCTTCGACGTGAGAAAACACGTCTATTGAATATCTCGCGCAAAAGAGCCATTGTTTCCTTGGCTGTGTGGCAAGTAGCACCATCCTCTTGGAACCACATATCGTCCAGGTCCATATCCTCAACTTTTGGCCACAAGAAGTCCGTTATCATAACGCGATAGCGAACACCATTCACGATAACTGTTTGGCCGACCTAATTTTCGAAGAAGTAAGCTGGGCAAAAAACTTGACTTTAAAGCAGTGATCTCAATTGTGGTTATATTGCTTTACATTAGTATTAGTGAATAAAGAGACAAGCCCTAGTTGGCCACGTCTTAAAGACATCTTCGAAGACGGATGCACGACAATGTAAATTTCTGCATGATATGTGAGCGACAACGAGAACAAATCGTCAACGACATTTTCGAACAAGTGTCGCGAAAATCGTGCACGACACAACGAAAGACAATGTCTCCTACTTTGTCGTCAACGACTACATGCATGACAATGTCGTCTATTTTGACATCCACGACAAAAATTATTATATGGTTATCTATCTCAGGCAGTTTTTTAGTATAGTTGGAATTTTAATTTCTGTTACATGTTTCGACTTTTATAAGCCATCCTAAAGTTGACAGTGAATAACTTTATCAGTTTTTGTCAGTTTTACTGTTTAGAGCTAGTTCGTAAATTTTATGTAGGTATTTAAATCAACAATTAAAAAAAAGAATGTGTGAATTTTAAGAAAACCAAACAAGTGATTGAATAGCATTCAAGAAAACTTTGTCGTCAATAGCTTTTATACAAGACAACTTATAAGACAACGTCGCTCATACTGTCCCACATAGAGCCAAATAGAAGACAACTTATAAGACAATGTCGCTCAAACTGTCGTGAACGACGATTTCTTGAAAATTGTCTTCCAGAAAACCTTAACGACAGGGGACAAGTCGTGCATACATCATTGACGACGATGTCGTCAACGGCAATCTGGCCAACTGGGAGTATTCTTAATAAAGATAAACAAATACGTAAGCATCCGCCGCATGTGCACCCGTCGCTTGATAACACTGTGATAGTTTTTGATCCGAAAAAAATGAACTTCTATGTATCCTTTTCGAACTATTAGGGGGGAGTCCCCTGAGTGGTAAAGTACATTTGGAAGTGTCAGATTGGCTCCAGTTTTTGATAAATCGGTATATATCCATTTTTCATGGATATAGCTAAGTCTGCGCTATTTAAAAAAATTTTATTCGACTGTATTAGTTTTTTTTTGCCTTCTTAACTTTCTTTTATGGAATTTTTTGACTTTTTTTTTCAAAATTTCACGTAATTTAAACCATTAATGTCGATTAAAAGTAACGATCTTTTACCATTTTTAGCCATAGGACTGGAAGTCATATGTTGACAACATGCTTCAATCCTTTGAAAAAATTAATGTCAACATGTCATTAAAAATACATTTTCTTCATTACCACCATTACCCAGATTACTTCGACCGCCAATTGCCATCGGAATCAGATGAGCATGGTGAACGCTTCATCAAGTTTCAGCTCTAACTGATGAAAGATTGAATTCTCTTTTAGCAGACCTTTGCTGGAATTTGCAATCCGAGTTGGATGATGAATATTAGCATGATATGTAACGGTTATTTTTAAATTTTGAGTATTTGTTGTTAAAACAACTTATAACAAGGACAAAAATAGACACCAGCTTTGCGCAGACTTAGGTATATTCATGGCTAAAAATGGTCAAAAATCGTCACTTTTGATCGACATTAATGGTTCAAATTACGTGAAATTTTGAAAGAAAGTCAAAATATTCCGTAAAGGAAAGTAAAGAAGGCTAAAAAAAATAATACAATCGAATAAATTGTTTTTAAATAGCGCAGACTTAGTTATATCCATGAAAAATGGATATGTACCGATTTCTCAAAAACTGGAGCCAATCTGACACTTTCAAATTTACTTTCGCACTCCGGGGACTACCCCCTAATAGTTCGAAAAGAATTCATCGAAGTTCATTTTTTCGACTATCACAGTGTAATCGAAGACTAATTGAGTACTCTCGTGGACTAAATGAAAGAGCGTAAGAATGCGTGTGAAGAATGTGTGTGAATTAATTTACACAATTGTTTATGACGCTGACATCACTGATTTAAAGTATGACTTACAATTAACATCGTGCATTACGGTTGGACCACCCTTTACTTGTTGGGTTAAAAAAAAGAAACATTTACCTGAATTAGCTTTCCCGGGAATTAAATGCGGCATTTTTTTAAACAAAAATTAAGAAATTTAGGAAAAAAACAAAAAAAACCTTAAAAAATAAACTAAACTCTTACGATCCACTTATATAATCTTTACGCAAAAATAAGTGTTCGGTAACGACAGCGGCCCTCGGAAACAGCTTGGGCCTCTAAATATAGACAAATTGGTGCATACTTTTACTTTTTAATTTCAATAAAAATTTCTCTAATGCGAATAACTTTGTTACAAACAGGAGCAGCAAATAAAACTGACTCTAAATGATAAAGTATTTTAAAGACTGTTTTTATAAGGAAAAAAATAACAAAAACCAAACTCAATTCAATTTGGATTAGTTTTTAAACGTTTAACGGTCAAACAAACCCTACTTTTATTTGAGGTTAGAGACGGATGGGATGAAAATGGGTGTTCGAATTTAGTGCGTTGTATTTTTTGGAGTAAAATCCGGAAATATGAGCCCAACAGACGTGGCAACTTTAACGTTTGTATAACGTTACATGCTGAGTACTGTTTTTTTTTTGTTTTATTTATTTTGGGGTGCTTTATTATTCCATCACTGGTAATGTTCTACATTGCTCGTCATGTGGACAGTTTTATTCGGAGTGTTTTTTTTTTGTTTTTGTTTTCTTTTTGGGTTCAGGCTACAAAAGTGAGTTTTTAAATGTATAAATGTTGTAAAATAAACTTTTTTCTTCCTAATTTTTATATTTATTTATTTGTTTGAATAATATACACTCTCTTACATACAAACGTTAGAATTTATAAAAGAGTATGTATTGAATTTATGCGTGCGCTTTTGGCACTTAGAGAAATTTAAAAGTAAACAATTAAAAATATTTTGCCTTTAAGATAACTTAAATATCTGACGTAAAGATAGAACAAAGCTGTAAAAGTTATTGTTAAAAAAGTTACTGAATAAAATTTACGCTAACTTTGCTGTTAAATATGTTTAACAATTTAAATCATGTTAAAATTGAATAGAGAATCGTACCACTGATTAGGAAAACTAGACACAATTCGACATTTATATAATTCTTTAAGAATTAAAAGTACTTTAAGACTTAGAATATTTATATAAATATATATTATGGAATCTTAGATGAATATTTTTTGTTGGTACAAACGGAATAACAAATTAAATACATACTCCGTTGGCCTCATGTGGAAAGGCCCTAGCTCACATAATTTCAACCGTCCACGAGAGTGTTAAAACATAATTGAAACTGTATGTATCAGAATATAAAATTGCTTGTTAAGCCGTTATTTTCGATACTTTTGCTTCAAATTTTAATGACGAGGTGTATTTGTGTGAAACGTATTGAAATCAATTAAAATTCAAATTTCAAAAAAAAATTGAGTTAGGGCCTTTCTTCATGAAACCAACGATACCCTTTTCCGTCACTCGTAGTGGTGAAGGATATAAGAAGACATCAACTATTTCTTAATGAGAAAATTAACTTTTATTTTTAATTTAGAACTAAAAATCGGAGCCCAATTTCTCATAAAATCATAAAATTAAAATGTTCAAATGATATTTTTTTCAGTGTAGTTGGCACACATGTTTGGGTGCTATTCGTAGCTCTTTTTTAACGTCTTTAGCAACAAGGCTTTACGACCCTTTTTATTTGTATGTAATTCATTTTTGTTTAGTGTCCAGACATCATCTTGAAAGAAGAGAAACAAAGAAGAAAACTTTATCCTTTTTACTTACAATTTGATTTCATTTTATAGCCACTACAATGAAAATTGTGATATACTCAATAGAAGCCATAAGTTAAGTTATAACAAAAAAAAAAAAAAAAAAGAAAAACAAATGGAATGGACTCAAGAAAAGCTCAAATGTCTGCATTGTTACATTCTTAGTAGTTTAATTATCAGGGCCTTTTGCAGAGAACCAAAAAAAAGACCTGACCGCTTTGGGATATGCAAAAAATATTTCGAAAATAAATATTTTGCCTTTAATAATACAGTCTGGCCTCGATTATCCGTGATGGTCGGGACCAGAAGCATTACGGATAATCGATTTTCACGGGTAATCGAATAACAATTTTGATTATACAGTTTTTTTTAATATTTTTATTATTTACCAAGTGAACATTGGTGTGTCTACATACATATTTACATTAAACAAATTAATTCAAGAAGTTTATGTACATTTTTAAATTAAATTAGTATGTATACATTAAATTTTCTCCTGAAAACAATTTCTTAAAAAAAATCGTGCAATGTTGTTTGTCTTATATGTTTCATCTGCCATCACGGATAATAGAGGTAATCACGGGTAATCGAAGCAAACAATTTGAAAACATTGCAAACAAAACACAATAGACTGATATTTGGCCATCACGGTTAATCGGGGTTACCGGTTAACCGGATCACGGATAATCGAGGCCCGACTGTATTTCGATTTTTAAGTTGTATCAAGGTCATTCATTCAGCTTCTTTTCTTCTAGTCGCCAAATTTTTTTGGCTCCATCGCCAAACCGGATGTCAGAAATCGCCAAACGTCAATTTTGCAAAAAAAGCTGGTATAATATTTCAGCCAAAAATCGACAAAAACGGAGAAAAAATACAAAAAGTCGCCGAAAGTAAATTTTGGTGTTAACATTTTTTATTTAAAATTTTTTTTTTTAAATAACGTAAAATGGAGATCATATATTTAGTTAAAAAACCTAAAATTAGATACACAAGTCATAAGATCGTACACTTGAGCCTCATCGATTTCATTACTGGTGTTTTGACCTGCCCAGTAAAAACTTCGCTTACCTTTTCAAAATGAATAGCTTCTCTCACTAATTATTTAGTAGCTTTCTTCTACACACAGAAAAAAATACCAATGTAAAATTAACATGGAAAAATGTTGATTGAGAATCATAGTAATTTTCTGCAAAAGTATGCACTTTATTTAAATTTATCATTATTTCATATTAATTTTAAATAAAATAACCTTAAATCCCGTTTATTTAATATTATTCACTGTTAAAATAAAAAAAAAAAATATATATTAAAATATAAATAAATATGGATTCAATATTGAATCCATAAAAACCTGTTTTATATTAAAATCAAAAGTTTATCTTGTTAAATTAACATGCATACATACTTAAGTATGTACATTTTTTATTTTCATGTTTAAAATATGCTATAAAAAGAAGACAATTCCCGTATTCTTTTAATAAAAATTATTTAGTTAAATAGTGCATCAAGTTTTCAAAGTAGAATGATGACGAAAACCATATTGGGCCATTCTGCTGATGCTTCTGTTATCAAAGGAGAATACAAAATAAGTGAAACATGTGTTACAGGGGTAAGTGTTTTGAATTATTCTTAAATAAATGCATATGTTGTCTCTAAAGCTTCTTCACACTGTTATAACACACTCAAACCAATTTGATTCTACATGAAATTCACGTTGTTTCAACTTGAAATAACTTTCATTCAACGTGATTCGGATTGTTATTTCAATATAAATTACATTTTGCTCTAACTTAACTGCAATGTTAAATTAACATGAATTAAAGTTATTTTAAAAGAAAAAAATTTTGTTCGCAGTTATTGTAAAATCAGGTTGAATTAACATGAAAAACGTATAAAGCAAAATCACCACCGAAAAATTTTAAATCAACCTTGTTTTCTACGTTTTTAACTTGATTTTTTTCTGTGTGTATAGCAACTTCTATAACTATTTATTTCTGGATGTATGTAGGGGAAAAAATAATCCCCCTTATCGTGTTTGGCGTATTTAAAATACGCCTACAACTGTTTGGTAATAGATTAAAGAGAACGAGAACTTATTTCCTTTAATCTATTACCAAACAGTCGTAGGCATATTTTAAATACGCCAAACACGATAAGGGTGATTAACTTACATTTAAATCCGTTCATTTTGGGACATCCCTTGCAAAATTCATCGGTTCTTTCAGTAGAATTGTAAGTAGTGCTTTTATGTTTTTCTGATTACTCAACACATTATTTTGTAGGCGATGTTTTTACTGGGTGTATGCATACTATTAAAATTAAATAGTGACTGAATAAAAAATCACTTAAAGTGATAACAAAACAAAAAAATGTGAAAAAAAGTTTGCCGATTTTTTTTAAATTAGTAATGATAACAAAAAATGGCAAACTGTTAAAAAAATCGCTGAAATAATATGAATGGTAAAAATAGCCAAGTAAATCGCCATTTATTTCAAAAATCGCCATATAAGTCACCAGTCGCCAAATGGAAAAGCCCACCGTCAAACACGTTTCAAAATCGCCACGTTTGGCGAGAAATCGCCATATCTGACAGCCCTGCAGTAGCTCACAACAGCTTCGTTGTTTACTCACCCGAAGATATTTTATTATCCTTTGACAACAGAGCCCAGAAAAACTTTTCGATATGATGGATGAGTTGGATGTATAAAAATATGTTAGTGTTGTTGTGAATTCTTCCATTCAAAAAATATATGCTTGGCGTATATTTTAGATAACGCACATAATTTCTCATACACAGAAACAAACACTTGCGTAAGATATAAAAACTTTAGTCCTTATTCCAAGGCACAGAATAAACAACGAAGGACGTTAGTAAAACTACATATGTGTTGGTTATAATCTTAACATTTTTACGGTTACCAAATATAATTTTATAAATGACTTTCAAATTTGTTTGATATGTTATTTTATACTAAAAATATATTTGTATGAATGTATGTAGGTTTGTACGTTTGTTTCTGGGTAAATGGCTTACACATTCGTATGTGTATATACAAATATAAATGTAAACATTAGATATATAAAAAAAGGATTTCATAAAAATATACAATATCCTTGATTTTGATAAACCCCTTATTGACACACTATATCTAGTACATTTTACTAAGAAAATAATTTTATGTGCCTGTGTACATGAGTGTATTTAAACCCACATGTAAAGCATTAAATTACATAAAAATATACATGCATTTGTATGGTACTGTGTGTATGTGTGCCTATGTATTATATCTTTTGTCTTTATGTATTTATTGTTTGCACATAAACAATGAAAGGGTAAATTGTGAGGGTGGTTGTTTTGGTGGTTCCTTTACACATATGCAAGGGTTCAAAAGTGAGGCTCAGTGCGTGTGTGTGTGTGTGTGTGTTTGTGGGTTTATGTATTTTTCTTTCTGTGTAATTGTATACCCATATGGTTTAATGGCAAACAAGTTATTTACAACATTTTTATATCCAACGGCCGTTTCTGTAATTAAATTTACGAATAAAATGAGTTAAGAACAAAAAAAAAAACTTTAATATATGTTTTGTTTTAAGTATTTTGGCAAAACTTTTGTTATGAATTAAAAGAAACTGATGGTCAGAGGATTAACGTTTCTTATAGATAGTTTTTGATCCTTTTCAACTTTTATATTTTTTCTCGCTCAAACAAATTGAAGTACTACATGATATCCAAGGTTGTTATTGCATTCTTGGTTAGCATAATATCAATTAATAAAGGGTGATCCATTTGGATCTTCTTTTTAATTAAAAAAAAAAAAAAAAATCACTTACCACAAAACAGCAAATCAAGATTTTTGTGTAGGCGGTCCATAAGGAACGTCTAACTTTCGATTACTCTTTCCAAGAATCTCGCGAATTACGTGACTAAAGTTATATTTCAAGTATTGAATTATAGACCTTTAGCTTTACATTACCCTAAAGAAAAAAAATCCAGAGGCGTTAGATCGCACGATTTAGGAAACTAGTTGCCTGGCCTGAAACACGCCATTAGCTGCTCACCAAAATTATTTAAGAATAAAGCCATTGCTGCTTGCGCCGTGTATGCCGTAACACCGTTTTGCAAAATAAAAGTGCTGCCAAATGGGCTTTTATTTCGACAAACCATTAACATGGTTAGTTAGTGCTACACTGAAAGAAAAATGCTTCATATATTTAATGAATCATTTTCATAAAAAAATTTTCATTGGTTAAATGAAAATTTTCATTGTCTAAATGGAATTTCATAATTATAATAAAGTCTTTTCTTTAAAATCGCTTCATTGGATTTCGTAATTACGTTAAAAATTTTCATTGGATATATGAAAACATAAGTTTGTCCAAGTTAAACAAAAAATTTTAATTGAGAACATAAAAAAACAATATACATACAAACATAACTATATTCATAAGTTAATACAAAATTATAGTTTCCTTAAAAAAATGTTTAATTGTTAATTAAAAAATGTAAGATTTAATTATTTCATACATCTAATGTAATATGCCATTAAATTTATGAAATCAAAAATTTTTTTATAAAAGCAATATATTTCAATAATTGCCTTCATAAATTTAAATTTTCATCATGACAATAAAAATGTCATTATAGTAATGAAACAAAAACTTTCAATCCACTTTGAATCAACTTTGTTATTGTTGTTATGGACAATTTAATCTCATATTTACGCTCTTAATTGAGTAAAAAACGTAGTTTTTTATACACTGCCCCGGTAGGCTAGCTGGTAGTGAGCTAGTCTATCAACACCGAGGTTGCGCGATCGATTCCCGCCAGAGACAGAAAAAAATAAAATAAAATAAAAAAATTAAATAAAAAAACAAAAATAAATAAAAAAAAGATATAAATAAAAAAAAAAATAAAAAAAAAAAAAGAAAAAAATATTTTTTACTTTATTGAAAGTATTCATCCAATGAATAATATTCATAGATCTAATGTAATGTTTCATTTAATAAATTTTAATGAAACAGGTTTCATTGATCCAACGAAGCGCTGCATAGGTTCCTTTTTAATGCAATTTTTCATGGGATTAATGTCAAAATTTATTGGTATTGCGAAGAAAATTCTATCAGTGTAGCCTTGAAAGTGATGTTCTGTTACGGTCTTCACCTACACTCTCCGCCACAGTTGCAATATTCGTCTCACTATGGGCTAGATGTGATCTATTCGGTCGATTATTATTTAATTAAGTACACTGAAACTTAGATTTGTGGACGGCATTGGCAATAGGGTCAATGAGGTCAATGATGCAGACCATATTTTGTCGAAGTACACGAAAAAAGGTTAAAAAAAACACTGATTTTCTTAATATAGCTGAATAATTTGTGGACATTGTTACGGTCAATAAATGGTAAATAAACGATGAAATTATGACACCAGTTACACGTAATCTGTGAAAAAAATAAGTAAAACAACTCTTAAAGTGATCCTTTGTAATATATCAAGTAATTTAATTTGACATTGATTTGCATTAACCATTTAAAGTATTCAAGTTGTCTAATTGTTCAGTCGGCAGTTCCGTGTATTATTTTTAAATTTTTCAAATTTGTGTACCACCTGTGGATCAAAGTGCGCACGGCACAGCAGTTTTATTTTATTATTTAAAAAAGTTTAGTAATTATGTTCTAATTGTCACAAGGACGTTCCCCGGGGGAGGCAAATAAGGAACATCTTAAGGTTATTTCTCCTTTTGGTGAATAACCTCTGGGGCATATAGGTGTAGCCAATACCTGGTACAGCAGGGTTTCTTTCTTAGAGGATGATCACGGCTAACCAGAAATTCTATCTGGTACCACGGGAGTCAGGTACCCCTGGTGACACGGCAGCAGACTTACTATTGGCTAATAACTCTTCAAGGATCACGTTCTGGCTGTGGTTTATACCCAAAATTGCGGGAGTGGCGATCGTAAAGACGTCAGCTTTAAGGGCTGATTTTCCGTCAACTGTAAAGAAATTCGGCCTGTTGTTGGATCTCCCTGTATCCTGTTGCTATTAAACAGATGCTGTTTCTCGCAAAGGAGGCTAGATAGCTCCAGCTAAACAAGCCAGAGGCCTACGTACTACGTTCTGCCGAATTCCATATGCCTGAAGTTGCTAACTGTTTGGGAGTAGGGCCACTCTTGCATGGAGACGTTATGTGAATGTATCTTGTTCTCCACTGGGATCGTTTGTAAACGTACTTTTTTACCCAGTGGTTAGACCACCATTAGTTTAGACCGCCATTCAGCTGCTCTTGTAAATCTACCCACATCTGTCACAAGGCCAAAGTCTTTTGAAAATAGACATAAGTTGATAAAGCCCTCCTACAAATATTTCTCTAGACTATCTTTTTATGTTAGTATTTATATTAAATTTCGCCCAAATATATATTTTGTTGCTTTACGCCATGTCAAAAATTTGGGACAAAGGTCCCATAAAACCATATCCATAAAATCACTTTATGACGAAAAACTATCATGGAGATGTAGAGATATCTAGATAATATTCCACACAAGCAGGGCTGTGGAGTCGGAGTCGAAGTAACCACAAATCTCGCAACTCTGACTCCAACATTTTTCGGTATAAAAAAATTATTAAAACCTATTTTATTTCTTATTAACGCTTTAATTGGTGAAGAATTTTTTCTGTGTACTTTTAAAAAAAGTCCGATGATATGACTGGGCTTAACCGATTCTTAATAGATTTTAGCATATAGACAAGTTCTTTCAAAAGTATACCATTAAAAAATAATGGCATATTTCTTCCTCTTCGACATTTCCATAAAATTTCCATAAAAAGCTGGCCTACAAAAAAATTTTGTATTGTTTTATAAAAAATAATTTTAGGATTTAGGCCATAAAAACTTTTGTTTTTAATTTAACCCTTAAAAACCACCTAAATAATCGTCACATAACATCAAATGGCAAATAGAGCCGTAGAGGGGGACAGAGTAAGAGGACACGCCTTTCAACTTTTACTACTGGACAACAAAAAGGCATGTCAAACGGCGCTTAACACTTGCCAACCTTTGCGTGTCTCCAAATATACAAAAAAAAAATTAAAAAGGAAATTTAAAAAAAACAGCTGTATGGGTTACAATTAAAATTGAACTGTAATAGAGAAAATAAGGACTAAACACGCGAAGCGTGAAATACTCGCTTTAGTAAAACCAAACAAAAAATTCGAATTAGAATTCGGTAAAAAGGGGTTTGTTGTAATTTTTTTTCCAAACCACATATTTATTATAGTTTTTAGAATTTTTATTGTATTTTTTTTTTTTGCTAAAAATAAAGGAAATGAAATAGAAAAACGTAAAAGTAAATTAGTGAAAACCAAACAAAAAACACGAAAAAGGGTAGCAGAGTTGTTAGTGTGAGTAACTATTATTAGTATAAATGAAAATTATCCATAAAACGGCGGGTGAGTGGGTGAAATAAGTTCAAATGCCAAACGATTTATAACAAATTGTAGGTAAATCTAAAGGTTTAAGGTAACAAAAAGAAAAAAAAAAGAAAAAACAAAGCCCAACGGACTATAACCAACAAAAATATTATTCAAGTTTCTTATTAAGCTTTTTTGGGAAAAGTTTTGTTTGTGTTTTTTGTAAATGAAAATGAAAATCGACCCTGAAAATTATTTTTGTCGTAGAGTTCTTAAACGGAAATTATTGTGCGTTTAATTGTAAGCGTTTAACTCTTAAATTGATATTTCATGATTAGAAAATAGTGGTATTATAGGAAAATATTAACGACTAGGTGGGAGGTGAATATTAAAGATTTAGGGCATATGGGAATTAGGTAAACTAAATAAAGGGATAATCTAAAATAAACTAAGGGGCTTAAATTGTTTACAGTTTATTTTTATCCAATACCTGTAAAGGAAAAAAATTGAGAGCAATAAGGTAGATAGAAAGGCTGGTGTGAAGTCTCCTTCACACCTTCGCCCAGAGACCAATATGGTCCACTGTGACGCCTTATTTAGAAATAAATATACAGAGAGCAGTTAAAACACTTACAAATCAAAACCGATTGGATCGAACTTTCAAAATCAGATGGCGTTTCGACACCACCTGTTGATGAATTCGCTCTGACCACTGCCTTAGAGGTCTTCATTGTTGGTGTTTTTCGTGATATGCAGCTAGCAATGCCGAAAAAGTTAGACATTATTAGACGTTATTTTCAAATGTTAATGCCATGTATTGTTAAAGAAAAAAAATGTTTGATTAAAATTCAAATTTGTGTGTTCATCAGGTCATATCGGGCTTAAAAAACACCTTTATTATAACAAGACTTTTGATTTATTTATGATAAATGCTCTTTCGCTACTAGATATTTGTGTTGACTTGTATTGTCTGAAGTGGTTTCTGCCACTAATAAAAAATGCGTCATAATGTTGATGTATTTTGACATCAGTTCTATGACAAGTGTCTTCGTTTTTGGCCCAATGACATCAATTTGAAGATGCATTTTTTTATGAGTGTAAGAGATAAGATTAATTATTGTATTTTGTTTTTAAATTTGAATTATTTATAAAGTTTTTGGTATGATTACGAACATTTTGAGAACAATAATGAAATGTTAATTGTATTTGTTACGGCCCTACGCTTCTTATAAATAGGAACAAAAAGAATTATATAATTGAAGCACAGCCGCGAATAACGTTTTAAGTTACAAAATAATTATTTTTCAGGAGAGCAAAAAAACGTTTTTAACAGGCAAGGTTATTAATTTTTTATTTTTTTTCTTTAGATTATTAAAAATAATGGCAATAAGAACTTTTATTTAAAATATCAAAAAATTTAAAATTTAAATTACATGCGAATTTACAGTTTATAACCTTTTTTTAGTGGAAAAACGTGGAAAAACGTTTCATATCCACAATCGCGATGTCATTTAAAACGTTATTCCACGTTTCAAAACCATTTACTTTGTATCATTTTGTAAGTAACTTACAACGTTCTTCCACTAGTTGATTCTTTGTATGTCACTTTGAAGGCGTTAGGGTGCATAATTTTGGGTGATTTAAGGTTTAAACAGTCTAAAAGGGTAATGTTAACGGTTATCTGCAAAAAAACAGTTTTTGCAAAAAGTGGCTTTTACAACGTTATTCGCGGCTGTGCTTCAATTGTAAGGGGCCAGACAAAATCTATGACCGATTTTTATTGAGTTTCAGCAGAAGGCTTTCTTTGGTATAAAAAGCCTTATTTTATTAAACGACATGTTATTATAAATTTTTTCTTAGCCAATATTTTTCAACCAGTTGTTTTATCAAAAAAATATTTTTTTCATTCTATTATTTTTGGGTGGTGAAGAGCATAAAAACAAGAACAGACTCACATCCCTTAAAAGGTTTACAATTTATTTCCATATTTTTGTATTAATATTTCAAAAACAAATAAATTTATGCAAAACTATAACATTAAATAGGAAAAAAGGCATTTTGTTTAAATAAATGACACACATGTTTAAGTCCTTTAAAATCCTTTAAGAATGCTCACATGTCTGTGCCGAAACTGAGTACGTGCGTTTTTTTTTTTTTTGTTATCTTATTGTTAAATGTTTCAAATTTTAAAAGATGTCTTAAGAGAACAGAACCGAAAAGTAAAAGAGGTCATTTAAAGGGCCATTTGTAAAATGTGAGACAAGCACATGCCATTTATTTATCAAAAGAAAAACTGACTAAAATTTATGAATTTTAATTAAAAAAAGGACTTTATAAAATCCTTTATAAATACAAATGCTCTTTTTTCTATTCCTTTCTATGTTATATTTTTGCAAAAAGGATTTTTTACATAAACATAAACGATTGAATAGAATAACAGAAGCTAAGAAGGAAATAATTTTTAACGCATGTTTAACTTGAATGGGAATTTGAAATTACTGAAAAACGTACAGAATACAAAGGAGTATTTAAGAAAGTTGGCTTAAGAAAAAAAAAAATCAAATTGTTCTAGATACATATTTAACTAACTTTGTTAACAAGATGTTTAAAATTCTTATTATAATTTTCTCTAATAAATAGTAGTAACTGGTTGTGTCCAATTTTACCCATATTTAGGGACTGTAAGAAAAGATAAACTCACTGTTTATTGTTGTTGTTTTTGTTTAAGGTTTGATATTGTTACAAGTAAAACTGGGGCTTATAATTCTTACATTCGTAACAGTTTTATTTTTATAATATTTAGTTTTCTAAAATCTTTGGATGAAGTTTCCTGACGATCTGGCCTAAGCAACCAATGAAATACGCATTAGAATAGCTTATCCCATCAACAAAAATTTTAGCTACATTAAGGCTAAATATGTAAGTTAAAACACAAATTCAGTTTTATCCTGCCAAAATATCGACAACTCAATTCCAAAACGTGCTAAGTCAAAAACGTGAGTGTTGAAGGCGAAGTTTTATAGTTCAAAGATTTTGTCAAGCAAATTTTATATAAAAAACGATCTTTCAGATCGGATCGGGATCGTTTTGTGCGTGCCCGATTTTAAATCCTAAACTCGAATTTCCCTTTGCCAGCGACTTGTAAATGTTAATCCTAATTGGACCATCCGTTAAAAAACTGCAGACGTATTGTCGCTTTTTTCATATTCCCCATTGTGCATCACTTGCTACATCTTCCGGGGATACAGGTGCAGCCAATAGAAATGGCAGAGCGTCCTTTTTTCGAGGATGGTCACGGCTGGACAGAAATCATTATGTAGCATCTCGGAAAGTAGTAACCCCTAGAAATTTAGTCCGGGACTCAGTGCTGTTGGTTATCAACAGAAGCTCCTGTCTTTTATTGGAGGAAAGATAGCTCCTGCTCCAAACAAGGGACGAGTGTATGGTAATGTACTTAAAATTGCCGCCTATGTATTAAAGAAAATTCAAAAAGTACCAAATGTAGAACACAAGAATAAAAAAAAAAAGAAATTTAATTTCCCGTGTTTATCCTGTTTGATACTTTTTTCTCCCCCTTTATGAATGAAGAAAAAGATTTTGTAAAAAAAGTAGCAAAAATAGGCAGGATTTTCACTGCTTATCGTTCGAATTTCGAAAAATATATATATTTAGACAAAAATGTTTTAAAAAAAAGGTTACAAAATTAGATACATATACACCCCTTAAGTGTTTAAATTTCGAAAAAGTACCAAATTTGCATTTGTATTTTTTAGATAAGTTACAAATGTTGTATAATTTTTATTACTATGTGCATAGGTTTAAAAAATAGATGGGCCACAAAAAATTTCCAAAATACAGGTTTTAGCCGTTTACTCCCTAGAAGGGCCGAATTTCAAAGAATTACCAGACACCTGTCCGCTTATTTGATTTAATGAACAATAATAAGTGTTGAATTAAAAAAGTTAGAGAACGAAAAGGTACCAGAAAAACACTCTTACAGATTCTCATTTACTCAGGAACCTGCATGTTTTATTTTATGTTTCTAGGTTCAATATTCACGCAAAATTCAAAAAGTACCAGATAAAGAACAAAAAAGTACCAAAAAGCCCCTCTTACAGATTCTGACACACTCAGGGCATTGCATGTTTATTTTTATGTTTGTAAGTCCAATACTCACGAAAATGCAAAAAGTACCTGGTGAAAAACAAAAAAGTTCCCTCTTAATGATTCTCATCCGCTCAGGACATTTTTATGTTTAATTTTATGTTTCTATGTCAAATATAAACGATTATAAAAAAAAACTACCAGATAAATAACGGAAAAGTACCAAAAAGATTCCTCTTACAGATTCTCATTCACTCAGGACATTGCATGTTTAAATTTATGTGTATACGTCTAATACTTACGGAAATTCAAAAAGGACCTATCAAAGAACAAATAAGTACCAAAAGCATTCCTACAGATTCTCATTCTCTCAGGGCTTTGTATGTTGAATTTTATGTTTGTTGGTTCACAACTAACGAAATTCAGGCGTTTATGCTGTGCGATTATGAATCAGTCAGTAAGTCAGTCAGTGAGTCAATTAGTCAGTCAGTCAGAAACATTACAATTTTATAAAGATATAAAACTCACTTCAGAAAATTACTTAAACTGAAAGAAATTCGTAAAATATATATTTGGTATCAATATAAAGTCTTGTGTTTACCCTACCGAATTCTTGTATAAAAGCAGGTTTTAATAAATGAAATTCCGAGTAAAAAGAGCCCTTTTTATATTTGCTTGTGTTGAAGGGCCTGACTTGCTTGATTATGCTCTCTTACTTGTTTAAAACTAAGGCGTCCCTATAAAATAATTATATTTCAATTTTGAATTTCTCACATAAATCATGAAATAAAACTTAAATTTGTAACAACAATTAATTATGATCGCATAATTAATACTAATTGAATTGGAAAACTTAAAAGATCTGAAAAACACGATTAATTTAAATGAGATGTTTAACACGAAGCATGCGATCATGTCTTAAAAAATCTAACAATTCCCACATAAATTCATTTATTTAGGAAACAAAAGTGGCCAGTTAAATACACTATTTATTAAAATATAATTAAATAAAGTCCTAAACATGAAGATGCTGAATTTAATAAATGATAAGTTTAATTACATTATTCGTTGACAGGTCTAGAGCAATGCTTAGGAAGAAAATAAAATCAATATGAGAATTTGAAGGCAGTTATTACGAGGGTCTACAATGAAGAAATTAAGAGCATTCAGAGAACAACTTCGAAAATGATAGTCCGGGACTGATTAATAAAGACAAACAAACACCTTTTTCAGTCGGGAGAGCCTCCAAACCCAATTTTTGATTTTAGAATACCAGTGCTCGACTACTCGACCCGAATAAGCAATTCCTTGTTATTTATCTTTAACTTAAGCCCAGTTTTAATATAATACTTTAAAACTATGCCTTCAAAATTAACGGATTATTAGTCACACACTAAAATATAATAATTTCTCACCAATCGTTTGCATAGAATATAAACAAGATCATCCAGAGATCACTGTAAAATAAAACGCACTTAAGACCTTTAATTGAAAGTGAAAGGTTCTTTTTTATACATAAAATTTTTTTATTAGGATATAATAGAAATTACTCCTTCCTTAAATCGTACAAATAAAAACGAAAAAGACAAGAAATAAAATAAAACGCTTTAAAGAATTGTTGACTTTTTAAAAATTGAAACTGATCGTGAGAAGAAACTAAACTCGAATTAATCGTAAGCTGTACTAAATATGGAGATGTGTATACAATTGCGATTATAAATAACAATTCAAGCAATATATTTATTCTTTGTATTCGTAATATGAAGTTTAGTTATTTCCATTCATTTTTTTTTAAGAATTTTATAGTAAAGAGGCGGGTTTATTTATATGTTTAATCATTTCAGTAGAAGAAACATGCAACAAAAACGATCATCGCAACAATAATGAAATTTTGTTAAAGGGGGGTCTTTAGAATTTATTGTTCATTTTATATGAGTTTATTTGTGTGTAAGTCTGTGCATATGTAAAATATTTTGTTCGAACGGAAGTCTTTAACAATGGCGACCAACGACCACAAGTTCATTGAGTGTTGATTGTTCTTTAATTTCTGTCTTTAGAGGGATTTATTGTGCTCGTCTCGTGGTTGGGTGAATAAAAAAAGATCATTGTATGGTATCCAATGATCAAAAGAAATGAAGAAAGAATTAACAGTAACGAAAATATTTTAGTGACTATGTTTAAGCCGTTTTTCTTAAAATCTACTCAAGTGTATGTCTTTCACAGAGGCGTAAAATAGAAGGGAAGCTATTTCCCCTGTAGAGGCTTTTTTCTTTCTTTTCTTGTTTATCAACGTAAACCAGTGACTTCGCATAGCCACACAGGAACTAATCGAGAGTTGTCAAATTGCAAAAGCTTTGACCGGCCTATTTCGAATTCTATAACTCGATGGTTGCGGTCACTGTATGTATGACCGGTAGCCTGTTGAAACTCAGATCAATGTTATCCATATTTTGAAACAAAAAATAATTGATCATGGTGCGGTTATGTTCTCTTTTGGCAAAAACTCGAACCCCGGCTTTACATTTGAAGAAATAAAGTCCGTTGATGCCGCCAGCGGCATTGCATTTTTCTGGATTTAATATAGTTTTTAGGTTATGTTGAGGATTGGTCTCACTCCATATGCGGCAAGTGTTTTTATTAACAACCCCTTTGAGAAAACGGTTAAAATCACAAAAATTAATGACTTGTTTTCCAAGTAAATTTGGATAATTTTGTAGCGTTGTTTATAGGGGAATCTATGCATTATGTTATGCCAAAGTTCTTTTTAATTTATTTGGCTCTTCAACACATTGTGTTAGTGTGTTGTAAAGTGTAATCTAGAAAGGGCTCTGTTTCTACCGAGCTCGAAGAAGCAACTATTTGCAAGCACGACCCATATTTTTTTCAGTGCTGACATCGTTCGTTTTGTTTATGTCAAATTCGTCTACTGCTTCGACGTTGTAATTGTCTGCCGGAATTATGGCGCCTTTCTTTCATTCCAGCGACTCTCCAGCAGAGGCCAGCTTTCTCCTAGTCTTGCCCTCATTTAACTCATTTTAGAGAACCCTATCTCAATTTTTAAAGAAACCATAATTTCAACTGCCAGATTTTCTTGCACATAAATGGTGTTTTTTATAGAGTGACAAAAGTTTAAATCATAATAAATCAAGGAAATATTTTTTTAATATCAATGAAACGGGCTTTATTGGAAAGACAATTTTAAGAAATGTTGAAATATGATTTCTGCCATGTGGCTGGCGCGTAGAAAGCGCAATCTGGAACACCAATTTTGAACAACTTTTCACATTCTGGCCTTTATCGTTTTTGAAGGCATATGGGGCCAATACCCCCGCCACCCCATAAAGCGCACCTAACAGTTATTTTATATTTGAGGATGTAATGGTGTTTCGACAAAAGCTTGTGGATTCTCCTCACTAAAAATACGACAATTCGGCTTATTTACGTACCCATTCAACCAGAAATGGTCTTCATCGGAAAATAAAATTTTGAATGGAAATTCAAAATCAATATCAATTTGTGCTTCAGCCCATTCGCCGAATTATTTTGATTAAAAATTTCAACAACTTTCACGCGTTGCTCTGGTGTTTGTCGATGCATAATGAAATTTCAAAGCAAACTAAACAAAAAGCAAGTATCAGCTGTTAAATGGATGCTCAAATTAAGCTGGGATGCCAACTCAAAGTTGTGACACTCTAAAAAAACACCCTTTAAATGTCAAAAAGTGAGCTCAGTACGATAGTGCGTTGTAATTTTTATAGTTTAGAAATTCAGAACAAAAACTCTAATAACTATAACTCTGAAATGTAACCGCGCTAATCTCTATCGTTTTTTCTTTTTCTTTTTAAATTCTCAATTGAGTGCAGTTGTAATTAAGTTATTATTAAACTTTTTACCACATCACTGCTTATTTGATTTTGTGATTACTAAAATAAATTTATCTTAAAAAAATCTTTTAAATTTCCAAAAAATTTAATCTTTACAAATAAATTGACATAGAGGTGCATTATTTTGTGTTGAAAAGAAAAGAAAAAAATATCCAAAATTAGCTAAATTCAAACAGTGTCATTTAAAAGAAATATACGGCATTTAAAATAAAATATACCCACAGTTTTGCAATCATTTAAATGATATCGTACATAAGAAAAGAACGAACAAAGACTCCAACAAGTAACAATTACTTCAGAAATCCATTAGCAATTAAAAACTCTTTAAGTATTTGACTTGGCAAAATGATGTATGATTTACGAAAATGGATCTAACAATAAGAGTGCGAAACCAAACATTGAATTGTAATCTTAAACTAAAAGTTCAAATATTTTTCTAAGAAAGATAAGAAAACTGATGAGCGATCCATCATCATTTTAGCAAAAACTTGTAACAAAAAGCAAAGAAATTAAATTAAAAGAAAAATTGTGCAAAAACGTAATTTTGAAATGAACTCAACACCAGAAAAGTTATAAAAAGAAAACAGGGACATTCATAATGACCATTTTGTGAACAGATTTCTACACTGCAAAAAAGGGCTTCGATTTAGTAAAATTGCAGAAAAAATGGGAACTGCGACAAATAAGCAAAGTCAACAACCAGCTGTTCAAGCATATTATGGTTACTTTAACCATAATAATAATAATTATAATAATAATAATACCAACCATAATGTCACCTGCGTCAATATTATGGTTCAATTGGAAATTGAATACAAAGAAGCCATAACTATATTATAGTTGTTTTTACACATAATATAGTAAATAATAGCAATAATTTATTTACCATGAATATTTTTATGGTTTTAAATTTACAATACAAATTTCCTCTTTTTCCAGAGCAATATGTAACTGTTAAAAAAACAATTAAGCTATTACACTACGCCACAAAAAAATTAACCTCAAAAATTAGATATTTTCTGAGCTAAATTGGGGCTGCTGATCACGAATATGGCATTCATTTATTTTTCACAAGAAGCGTTTTCGAGATATACGCGAAAATCGTGTTTTTCTGCGGTTATTTTAGGTATTTCGAAAAATCTCGAGAACTGTTCAACTGAATTGTACAATTAACATTTTGCATACATATCTGTTTTCTCTTTCAGAACATGTCCAAACTGTGCCGGTCGGATAAAGATTTACTGAGTTACGGCACTTTAAACTTCAAAATTCACCATTTTAATTCGCCCCATTAAGGCAATAAAAAAAATTTTTAAATTTTTTTTTAGCATGTATCTTAAATAATATTTTATTTCAAACGAAGTAAGCGTAAAATTGTTATCGTCGGACAAAGAATTAAGAAATAACGGCATAATTAGTATTGTGGTTATTTTGTTGAACTATTTTATGGTTTTTAATCCAAATTTTCAATAATTCCAATTAGGCTTAAGTTCATTAAATTTAATTTTCATTAAATTATTTTTATGAAGAAAGGTGTTTTACAACATGAAAATCAATTAAAATTGTTATTGATAATCTTTCATTTTTGACCGTGGCCGGGGCTCGAAAAATGAAAAAACAAAAAATGTACTTTGGACTTCAGGAAAAATTCTTGACAAAAGTACGAAAAAACAGAAGTAAGGAAGAACATGTAAAATCAATTAAAAAGGATAATCATTCAAGAAAGCAAACTTCGATCTACCAAAGGTTAAAATACAATTTGGTTTAAGGATTGATGTTTGACTATTGACGTCAGCAGTCGTCGATGGCTGCGAGTGTAAAACGGCAAATCCATCTGAGGAGATCGAGTGGTTGCGATCGAAACATGTCATGGTAACCTGCCGGCCCGGGTTCGAGCCAAATAGAGCCAAAAATTACCCTTTTTTTATCTGACTAAACCCAAAATTTCTTTTGCAAATTGTAGTACGGATTTTTTCAAGTGTAATGCATTATAGGTAAAGAAGATTTTGTATAAGGTTACAGTACATACACTCATGTGCAGCCATCTTTTAGTATGTGTAAACATTTTGCTAAATTATAGTTATTTTATTTTGCATTAACACCCTTAAAAATGAAGTCTCAAAGGAATAAAACGTCTGTCCATATGACAAATCCTGTTGAGTTTTTGTGGTTTAACAAAATATTTATGTATATAATTTTTAACAATTTTTTTTATTTTCCTCTAACCAATTCAATTTTAGTATATTGTTTAATGAATTATACCTTTTATATTAGATAATAAAAATTATGATTTTGAAAGAACATCCTCTATTTAAAGACATGTTTGAGGATTGAGGTTTCAACTAATGTCATTATAACTTTCCATATGTATAAATATTGTTAATATTTTTTGAAACACATATTCAGATTTTTTAACTTTAGAAAATAAATCTATGCAGTTTTGCTCCTTACCCTCCTTAGCCAAAACAACTGGACCGATTTTGCTTAAATTAAGACGCATATTAGATTTTGTACATTAATTACCATTGTCTATTTAAAAGACAAGATCAGAAAAACTATTTTTGCTTTGATTTTTAATAATTACGTATATTTGAATTGCCAAAGATACCCAGGGGGAAAAAGAAGGAGTAGGAAGGCCTTCTAGAAGGCCTCTGTACCCCTTATTTTGGATGTACAAGGCCTTCTTGCTCCATTCCATACTCATATCTTTTTTACACACGTTGTCATTGCGGAGAAGGCCTTCCGTTCTCTCTTCTTTAGCAGGTACATAAGAAGGGTAACGGGACCAAAAAAAATTGATTTTGCTTTTGCTTGTGCAAAAAAAAAATACAAAAAATGTTACTCCTTTTCTACTCCCTTCTCATAGAAGCGAGTGTGGAAGCTGTATCTTATCTTTTATACGAAAGAGCCGAGGCCTTCTATGAGGCCTTCTTTAGCAGTTAGATAAGAATAGTAATTGAAACAAAAAATCTTTTAAGCAGGCCTTTAAAAAGGCCTGAAGTAAGAAGGTCTTCTGAGTATTCCTGCTGGGTATTGATATCAATAACCTTTATGCAGTTGGATCTCACTGGAGCATATGGAGTCAAATGGAAAAGTGACGCGAACACACCTTGATTTATCAAATTGTGTGCACAGCCAATTCTCTTCCTTTTTTCCTTTTGAAATTTCGACCACACCCAAAGGTGGTATAACGTTTACATCTGTACGAAGGATATTCTGTTGTAATGCCCGAGTGCATATAGGCGGATGTTCTGAATATCATTGAACCCTGAATAGCTAAAAAGCATTTTAGGAATTAGGACGAACTTGAGTACTGGCTTTGAAGCACTTGCTCCAACAAATGCAGCAGTTTTTGGTGGTCATATAGAATTTCTCATCATTAATCTTGGGATTAAGATTAGCAATCTGCGTAACCTGAAATAAATTTGTTAGCAAATCGTAAAAATTAACTTTCTTATTGTTTTAAATAATTTTTCAAGACTTTACAAGAATTAAACATAATTTTGAATTTAAAGTTAGTTTTTTAAGAAAATTTTAACATTTACATAATTGAATTAAATTCAATCCCTTTCTTATTTCCTCAAAGTTAATGTGCTTAAAGCCTGCTGTACTTTTATCCAATAGATTTATTGCTGACAAACTGTAACTAAATTTAAAATTTATTTCAAAACTACTGCGTTTTAAAAATACAAAACACTCCTCAAAAAAAAAAAAAATTATTTTTCGCCAAAAACCAAAATTCCCTAGAGAAACTAACACAAAATTCCGAAAAAAAACTCTTTATTTTAAACTCTTTATTAACCCCTAAATAACAAATGGTGTCTTTCTTGTTTACGAACAAATACTAACAAAGAAACGTCATAATTTTTTAATTAGTCATGGTACAATAGTTATTATTGCTCTAATATTGTACTAAATTTTTTTCCCGTCTTATTGCTATTTTTTTGAAAAACCAAAAGGAATTGTATAAAATAAATTTTAAACCCTTAAAATTTTGAACAAAAATAAAAATAAAAAAAACTAATAATTGAAAGTTAGAAAAATAGATAAGAAACAAAAAGTAACGGTAAAAAAAACTTGTGACTGACACACTTTTGCTTTCGGTATAAAGAAAAAAAATACTCTATAATCTTCTCTGCTTAAATGATATTAAATAAGTTGGGTTTAATCATAATTTTTGACAGAACTCAAACACATGTCATTCTTTGCCACTCTCACTAGTTTTACCTCTAATCATCATTTTTTTTTTATCGAATTTTTGTTTTTGTTTTTCTTATGATTAACACTTTTTTCTTAACATTTTTGAAGGCTAAAGGAATGAGTGAGTAGAGCTGATGGAAGGCTGAGCTGATGGTCTTGTGCCTTTAATAATTTAATTTCTTTATCTTTAACAGCTGATATGAATTGGAACGCCCTAATTTTTATTTCATTTTATGTTTCAAAATAAACTTGTGTCTGTTGTTTATGTTGTAGTAGAAAGTGAATTTAAAACACATGTTGATCATTTATGTATTTTTGATTTTTTTAAAGCGATATTTTTTTTTTTTTTAATAAAGTCATAATTTTGGGCTTGTTTATTATGGGTTTTCCTAATGAAAACTCACATAAAATTTAATAGTTTCAAGGAATTTTTTAAATATCTTTTTTCACAAAAGTAAGTCATTTCTAAATTTTTGGATAATTAGTGAATAAATTCAACAGTGTTTTACAGTTTGTATTTAATCTATGTTGAAATTAAAACAAATATCAATATTCATTTATTGTCATCTTGCGGTTTTAGCTCGAAAAGTTGTACTTAAAAATTTAAATAATTGTCGCGACTGCCGAGTCAACCTTTTAACATTAATATTGTTATTGATCAAAACCTGGGGTCTAATTCCGGCAGTCGTGTTGGAATACTTTTTCGATTCGGAAGCAATTTTATTTCAGGCGATACTAAACGAATCGAAATTTTTTTTCAGTATTTTCAAAACTCAAATAAATGCTTTACAAACTGGAAAAATAATATCGATTGATTCAGAATCGACAGAAAGAGTTGTAAATAAAATTGCCTGCGAAATGAAAAAGTATTCGATCACGACTGCCATAATTAGCCACCTGACCTTTGATTTTCATTTAAACCATATATTTTCAGGATTATCAATTGGATTGCGTAAACTGTATTGCATTAATTCCCAGGATAAAATTTTTTGATTTTTAGTAATAGGTCGTAGTTATTTCATACGTTACCTGGTAAGTAGTTATCATTACAACTATCATTACTCTGAAAACTGCAATAAGTACTTACTAGTAATGACTTCAGCAACAACTTATTACTTCTGTTACTTTCACTACTAAATATTTGCTTACTAATAATCAGCTCAATAACTACTTATAAATGGTGTTGTTTTCAGTACTGAATATTTACTTACTGGTAACGTACTCAATAACTACTTATTAGGTCTATTAACTAGTGATTTTTTGGCTTCTAGTAAGTATATTGTAAGTATTTACAATTTAACTTACTCGTAGTTAAATAATAGCTATATATTTTTTGACTTCTAGTAAGTCTATTGTAAGTACTGAATTCTTTGAACACCTCGAACAAAAATAAGTAGTTATTCAGCCAAAAAATAAGTAGTGTTTATTTTCGCCAACATTATTTGCTAACTTACCAGGTAAGTAAAGTTTTTGCTGGGTTGTTCACTGCCGTTGTATATTCGAAAACAATTGGCTCATGCTTTACTTATGCCAATAATAATCTATGGAATTAAAATTTATTCCGGCACAACGGATTTCAATTTGAATAAATAAAAGAAATATTTCAACCGAATAATAAGATTTGTTTATAAGCTCAGGGTACATGACCATGTAACTTCCTATGTAACAGATTTTTTAGGTTGCTCATTTGAGGATTTTGTGAAAGTGAGGATAATAATGTTATTTTATAAATAATTGATATATAATTCACCTATTTATTTTTCAAATCGTTTTGAATTCGGAAGTTCGTCCAGATCACAGACGCTAATATGCCCTCGTTTCAATACGCTAATAATGCAACGTTCTTTTATTGTAAGAGTTTGAAGAATTTGGAATAATATCTTACCTTATCCTGATAGATAATTTGCTTATTCATTTAAAGAAGTTAAAAAGAAACTTATTTCATTTCTCTAATTTGGTGGTGGTGATATAAATTTTTATTTTTTTAGGAAGAATTCATACCCATGATTGAGAGAGATTTAGTTTATAAGTATTAATATACATTTTAATAAATAACTAGTTGTAAATGTCAAAAATTACAGTGTCACAAAAATTTGGCCTTTTTATGGCTTAAAGATTATAAAATAAATAAATAGCAATTGAATTGAAAATAATTTTAGCCAAATTTGAACTAAGAACCCTTTTTCTATAAGATCTTTTGCACCAAATCTTAATACTGAGAGGCACTAGTACAATGAAAAGAAAAATTTATCCATCCGTACTTAAATCAAGCCGAAGCGGTGCCAATAGTACGGTAAGTACGTATTTCCTCACATCAAGTACAGAATGCTTGATTCAAGTACGTATTGACTTAAGTAATAATCTAATAGTCTAATAGATAAAATTTAATCTCAAACTGTGTACGATCCAAGAATTTTTAAGTGGATTTTATCCCAAACTCGTACTTTAAGCAAATCGAAAGCCGAAAGTGGTGGTGACCTAGGCACTTGCCCCAGAGTGAGAGAGAAAGAGGGAATTCTTTACACATGTTTGTTTCACCTTTTTTGAATTCCCCCTTCCCTTTGTTTACAGAATAACTCTTAATTATAAGTCAGCAGCAGCATGCCTGCTATGGTTTTCCTAATTATTCTTCTATGAAAATTTTATGTATTAAGCTAAATAATTTTAACAAATAGAATTCGGGAATTTTTGCTTATTATTAAATTTTTTAAACACGAAAATAATGTATGTTTTTCCTCTTGTAGTGCTGTTTTTGTTTCTTCACAAAACTAGTAAACCGTTTTTTTTTACCTATTTTTGTAGTGTTGTTGTTGTTTGTATATAGAATAAAGAGTGGCACGACCAACGAAAAATTCAAGATTTTATTTACTTGATTTAAGAATTTTATACTTATTTGTGGAAATTCCGGGATCAATTATCAAAAGTAATCTTATTTTGGATTGGTTTAAGAACTTTTTTGTGTTTTTCGTACTTAAATTTTTAAGTATGACACGTACTAAATGAAAGTGAAAAAAAAAACTTAAATTTAGTACGAGTTTTTTCTTTCTGTGTATGGGGACTTATTAAGATAAAGAACTGATTCATTACATCCACAACACAACTCAGTGAAATTTTCGATAAACACAGTATAAATATAGGCGGAAAGAGAAAAAAAAAAAAAATATAAAAAATCATGAGGCCTATTCTGGCAGTCGTGATCGAATACTTTTTCGATTCGAAAGTAATTTTATTTCTAATTCTTTTAGTCGATACTGAACGAATTGAAATTATTTTTCAGTATTGTAAAACATGATCTCAAGCCAATTTTTTTTTTAACAGAAAAGTGGTATAGTCTTTGAATTCTATGATTTTCAGTGCTGCTTTAATGAGGTCAGCCTCTGTCTTGCCTTTGTTGTTTTAATAACGTTTGCAATTTTTAAATAATATTTATAAAAAAGTGGCCTACAAAAGTTGGTTAAAAACATATTGGAATCTTATAAATTTAATTTTGGATTCTAAGCCAGTTTTGTCAATAAGCCATAGACTCCAAACGCGTTGTATGCTACGTGTTTTGTAAAATTAACTTAATTTGGTAAGGGCATGGAAATGTATTTGTCATTCGGAAAGCCAGTTAAATGGAGGGATCCAAATGATCATATGGCGGAAAAAATTGTATTTATCCCGATATAAAATCAATTGCTTTACATTCTTTTCTGTACCCAAAAACGAAAATCTCCAGCATAAAAAGGTAAATTAGTAAATGGAGAAGAAGATATAGATCTGAGTTTTGATTTTACAGGTGATTCAAATATTCGAGAAGCTGCAATCGTTACATTGTGGAACTTATCTGTAACATCGAGTAATAGCGAGAACAACTTCAGTACTAAGATAAAAATGAGTATAAACTACTTCCTTTAAAAGTGCAAACGCATTAACAAATTGTTTTTTTTTAGAAAACCACTCTCGACTATCACGATTACTGCAAAAAATCTTTAAAATAATAACTTAAGTTTCGTAAAGACGGTGGTCAGATCTTACAATGTTGTCATTAAAATTGACTAAAAATGTCTTGCAACTGTGTGAACATTGTACGCTATTTTCATTTAGCAGATGTGTTAAATTAATGGCACCATTGTCAGAAAAATTACAACATTGTAAGATCTGACCACCGTCTGTACGAAGCTTTACACATTAAAAAGTACTATATTCAAAAAGTACTATTTTAAAAATCTCAAGAAAAAATTGGAAAAGTCCTTAAAAAAATATTATACCTTACCTATCAAACATTTTTCTCCAATACAAAAGAAAAATATAACAATTTTATAACAAAATAAATACAAATAAAAAAACACGAAAACAGAAGAGCATGAATCCTTTTATATCCCCGACCAAAATGTTTGCAAACATTTTGGTTTGATGGCGGTAATTAGTCCTTTGTTCTAAGCGCGCAACAAAAATACGCGCACGCGCACTCAACACATTTAGCGAGCGGTTGTTAAAGGCCAAACAAGAATGCAGTTTGAAATAGAAGTAAGATCGAAAGAGAGAGAGAGATAATTTCGTTTGTAATTAGTAAAGTTAAATATTTAAGAAATGCAAACACAAAAAAACAAAAAGAGTAAATAAATACAAATTTCTTTATTTGATTACAAAAAAAAAGAGTAAATAACTTGTAAAATGAAAGGATTTCACAAAACGATGTGATTTATGCGGTTGTGGTTGTTTTGTATTTCAACAATTCATTCATTTCATATGAATGATTATGATGATAGAAAGAAAATGATGTTACATTAGATGTGATACTTTTTTTTGTTGTTGCTTGTCTTATTTATTTAAATGTTTATTTGAACATGAAGATTTTATTTTCTTCAAAAAAAAAAAAAAAAAAAAAAAAAAAAAAAAAAAAAAAAATCTTTTAGATCTAAATATTTAAATAAAAACACACAAAACAAATACATCCAGTTTATTCTACAGCTTTTGAAATAAAAGGATGTTTGTTATTTAAATTTTTATTTATTTTTTGCATGTAAATTATTTTATTAGAGACCAAAACTCTATGTCGTATCATCCATTATAATGATGATTACTTTTACCCAAAACTCTCATTTAGACGCATGTTTGTATACATTTGAGGTGGCATGCATCATTAAAATATCACATGTTTCAAAACCAACGTTGTTATCGCTAACACTTATGCATCACCTACAACAAAACCTTCATCATTATTATCATCATCTTCATCAACAGTGTTATTGATAAGAATTTTTGCTTTGGAATTTATTTAGGATTTGAGTTTTTTTTTTTTAATATTATTTTTTGGGTTTTTATTAGTATAAAATAGACAAATCTTCCCTTTTTTCTAGTAATTGTATTAAAAATTATTTATTTAAATTTTGATAAGCCTTCGGTTTTCCTTATAAGTGTGTTTGGTTTTTTGAAGTCGGCCTCCTGGCTTTGATTTACTCTACAAATTTGTTTGTCAAGAATGTTCTTTGTTGCACGTTTTTCTTTTAAAACTTCATTACAGGTGAATTTCGGAGATAAACTCATTTTTCTATTATTGGTTTTATTTTCGGTTACAATTTGTTGTTGTTCAAACTAAGGTGTTGCAATAAAAATAATGAAATTAACATTTCCCGGAAATATGCTGACATTTATATATTCTTTTTTGAGGTTTGATTTTATATTTCTGTTTTTCTTCGTTTCCCGGAAATAGTGTGCAAGATTGTGTTGTATTTGCATTAATGATTAAAGAAAGAACCTGTCAATAATTTAAAATTTTTTAGAGCAGAAGTGAAAATTTTAGTATTATGAAATTCCTGGAATATGTGTTAAAATAAGTGGATAAGAAATGCCTAAACAAAATTTTATAAATCAATAGAGAAATAGTTCTGCTAGTTTTGAGCCACAGTTTACACTATAATTTTTTTAAAAAGAAAAATGGGTGTTTGGGTTCTGTTTCAAGACCACCTGACTGTGCAGTATTTATGCCGTATTTTTTAAGAGAGTTTAAAGTTTTAATTCGGGTACGCCCTTGTATTAAGTTTACGTAGAATCATGCACCCTTTTCAAAAAGTTCCAACCTGTTCCGTTAACTACACAGAAAAAATTCTCCAAAATTTTTTACCAATTAAAGCATTAATCAAAAATATAATCAATTTTAATTAAAAATTTAATCAAGTGAATTAAACGTTTAATCAAGTGAATTAAACGTTTAATTAATACTATTAACTGGTTTAATTGATACTATTATTTTTTTACTGGTGCAAATTTTATTAAGTTTATAATTATTATCACAAATTTTTTAATTGAAATCAATTTTTATTTTTTTCTGTTTAACGTACAAAGTGTATAGCAATTGAATTTATTCTAAATTAGTTGTGATAAATAAGTTTTTATAAAGTTAAAGTTCTTTAAAGAGAACTTTGTTTTACTTAACGAAAGCAAACCAATACCGCAAATGACAATAACAAATTCATTTAAATTATTTCCAAAACAAAACTAACTAACCATGTGGTCAGATTTTCCACACCTCTCATTCGGTCACATTAAAACCCAAACATATCAAACATTACCTACCGCAAATCGAAAATAAGTTTCTTTATTATTCCCTTTACATCGTCTGAATAAATTATAAATCAATTTTATGTGCATTTTATTACAATTATAAAATAAACTACTAAATCAAGTTAATTCTCCTTAAATAAGAAAAAACTTATTTAAATACCAAAATCAAATGCAAGTGCATTTTGGAATATATTAACAAATGATTAATTTGACACGTGAATGACATTTCAAATACTTTCCAAAATACTTTACAAGTTAAACTGAGCACATGACCAAAGTTGTAAATTAACCCCATCCAAATTAAACACCTTAAAACAAGCCATTAAAATGTAAAACACTTAAGGAATTTTTAAATATTTTGAAAAGAAACTGACAAACTAAATGATCATGTTGAACAAGAAATTAAATATGCTGAACAAATAAATTTGAAAAAATTTTAAAATTCCAAAACACGAAAAAACCACACACACACACATGAAACTACTCATTAGGAATTAATAACAAGATGTTTGGAAAAGAGTATGAGTAGAAGAAAAGGAACGAGTAACTGAGGATCCCCCGGCCCCTCTAAAATTAGACATTATGATACTGATTGTGTCTTGTAGAGCAGCAACACCTCTTAGAATTCTCTAAACTAAAATGATGAGAAAGTGTTGCCCTAAAGGGCAAAATGCTTCAACACCTTTTTCTTTATATCATACTCTTTCGTTTTTTATTACTTTTTAATCTTAAATGTGACCCTTTCAACGACCCTTCTACTGAATAAAATAAAAAAATCGATGTTTCCCCCTTTCATTTCCTAAATTGCTTAAGTTGATCGTGTGCGCATTCTTTCTTGTTATCAACTCTATAATCATCTTGTTTGCTTTTATTTTTTTGTTTGTTTTTTTTTGAGGGAATTAAAAAATGAAAACGAACGTTTGCTACTCTTTTTTTTTTTGAGCGTTTATTAATCTTTTGAAATGATCTCTGATGATCTTGAAATTATTAAGAGTTTATGTGTGTTTTTGTAACCCTTAATTTATTTGTTATTTCGGTTTCTTTTATTTATGTAGTTTTTTTTTTATTTCTTATTAAACGTCTTAATTTTCCCCCTTTTATGGCATCTTGTTTACCCTTCATTTAACCTCATATTAAGATTTGATTGATATATTATACGAGGGATGTTTAAGAAAAAAATACTTAATTTTATATTATTAAAAAAAATTATATATTCATCTATTTTAAACTATATATGTGGGGCTTAAAGCACAGGGGGTTTCCCAGAGAAAAATTAAAAATTGTCTCTAATCACCAAATTTATACCAAATTCATAGAATCAAGCAACCTATTGTTGATTTTGCACCTACTACCAAAATAATTATATTGATTACTAAAAATTGTAAAAATTTAATATTTTGAATATTTTTTTTTTTCAATAAATGATATTTTCAATTTTAATTAAAAAAATGATCAAAAAACTTTGCCGTTTCAAACAATGTGTTGATTTTGACCATTTCCAACAATAAATTCTCTAAGTTTAGGTTATTTTATTTTAAGCGAAAAATTTTAATAATTAGTATTGTGGTTATTTTGTTGAACTATTTATGGTTTTTAATCCAAATTTTTAATATTTTTAATTAGGCTTAAGTTCATTAAATTTAATTTTCATTAAATTATTTTTATGAAGAAAGGAATTTTACAACATGAAAGTCAATTAAAATTGTTATTGATAATCTTTCATTCTTGACCGTGGCCGGGATTCGAACCGCGGCCGGCAGGTTACCATGCCATGTTTCGATCGCAACCACTCGATCTTCTCAAATGGATTTGCCGTTTTACACTCGCAGCCATCGACGACTGCTGACGTCAATAGTCAAACATCAATCCTCAAACCAAATTGTATTTTAACCTTTGGTAGATCGAAGTTTGCTTCTTTGAATGATTATCCATTTTAATTGATTTGACATGTTCTTCCTTACTTCTGTTTTGTTGTACTTTTGTCAAGAATTTTTCTTGAAGTCCAAAGTACATTTTTTGTTTTTTCTTATTTTCACATTTTTTTTTGTTCTTCTTTTTCTTGTTGACCTTTTTCAGCACAACTTGAAGGACAAATGAACACATAGAGCTCGTGCCTTAGCTTTAACAATAATTAGTATTGTGGTTATTTTGTTGAACTATTAATGGTTTTTAATCCAAATTTTTAATATTTTTAATTAGGCTTAAGTTCATTAAATTTAATTTTCATTAAATTATTTTTATGAAGAAAGGAATTTTACAACATAAAAATTAATTAAAATTGTTATTGATAATCTTTCATTCTTGACCGTGGCCGGGATTCGAACCGCGGCCGGCAGGTTACAATGACATGTTTCGATCGCAACCACTCGATCTTCTCAAATGGATTTGCCGTTTTACACTCGCAGCCATCGACGACTGCTGACGTCAATAGTCAAACATCAATCCTCAAACTAAATTATATTTTAACCTTTGGTAGATCGAAGTTTGCTTTTTTTTTTTGAATGATTATCCATTTTAATTGATTTCACATGTTCTTCCTTACTTCTGTTTTTTCGTCAAGAATTTTTCTTGAAGTCCAAAGTGCATTTTTTTTTTGTTATTTAATTATTTTTTTAATTAAAAATTTATTTCAAAATAACTAAAATGCAAACTAAATCAAAATTATATTTTTAATTTTCTTTCAACAAAAAAAAAAAAAAAAAAAAAAGAATAATTGATTCAATTATCACATTAATTAAATATAAATACTTTTCAAATAATTTTTTTAATTGATAAAAAACTACAAATAATTTTTTCTGTGTTAAGAGCTTTTTTATAAAATAGAGTTTCCATATGTAATTAATAGGTGAAGTTTAGGGCGGCATGAAATAGCCCCCCACGAAATAAGTCCCCAAAACGGAAATGAAATAACTCTCCAAAAAAGTATATGGGAGGCAACAACAACGTTTTTTGGGGATTTATTTCATTTTTTTGTGGACTTATTTCATTTTTATATTGGGGAGTTATTTCATATGAAATAACTCCCCAAAAATCTGAAATGAAATAAGTCCCTAAAAATATTTTGGGGACTTATTTCATTTTATAATTTATTCCAAAGTCGCCAAAAATGTAAATAATGTCCCGTTATAATATATAAACAAAACTTGTTTTAATGAATGGTCATTAAAAATAATTGTTACTAGGCAGTTAGTTTTAGGAATAATTTTGCTGTATAAGGTGCATTAATAAGAAAAAAAAAATTAAAAATGAATTTTGGAAAATGCAAATTATGTCCCGTTGTAAAATGTAAACAAAACTTGTTTTGATGAATGGTCAAGACCATTCATAAAAAATAATAGTTACTAGGCATTAAGTTTTGAAATAATTTCGAGGTGTAAGGTGCATTAATAAGAAAAAAAAAAATATTAAAAATAAATTTTGAAATAATAAGTGGTTACAGAAAACATAGCAAATTGTTATACGTTGTAGATCAAAAAATGATCTATATTAAAAAATCAGTTTTTGGGGATTTATTTCATTTCAAGAATTGGGGACTTATTTCAAATTAAATAACTCCCCGATTTTTGGGGATTTCTTTCATTTTGATTTAGGAAGTTACTTCATTTCGTTGGGGTTTTATTTCATTTTAAAATTGGGGGTTTATTTCATATGAAATAAGACCCCAAAAATTGGGGAGTTATTTCATTTTCGCTTTGGGGACTTATTTCGTGGGGGGCTATTTCATGCCGCCGAAGTTTAGACAACAAGAGGTTAATGTGGGATTAAAATATATTCTTAGGATCTCTATTAAATAAAAAGTAATATCCAGATAGCAACTTTACTTTTATATTGCAATTTAACTTTAACCGCTTTTTTTTATTATCTAATATAAGTCACTTAAATCAGCGTTTAAAAAACTGCAGTCAAAGTAGAAAAACTGCCATTTCTTCCACTTCTTCAGTGTTATTGGTCAAAAAAACAATGTTATTTTACTTCTGATTCATAAAATGTTAATAGTCGCTGTCATGCCAACTTAAAAATCGAATAGTTGTACACAAATTTTAGTTTTTTGTTCAACAGTTTTTTGGTTTCGACTGCAGTTCTTTAAACCCTGACTTTAAGCCCCACATATTTTTTGAATATATATCAATGGAACTTGTTTCTTGATCTAATCCGACTCTTAGAACTGCAATAATCGGACCTATTATCAGGGACTTTTAGACGTCCCACGCTCTTTTTGCTAAACTGACTGAGGGAGTGATTTTTAAGCTACTCCAGAAAAGTCGCTTAACAGAAGGAAAAAACTGGAACGGTATACTCTTATTACCATTATATACACAATAACTAGTAACAAACTCGTTCTTAAGCACCCAATGTGATCCAAGCGTACTAGTACACGTCTAGAACCAATAGTTCAAGTGGTTTTTCAAGCACAATCAATGCTAATTTGAGCATTAAGATGATATAGAAAAGTTTACGGTTTACTAGTACCGGATATTTTTTACTAGTTTGGTACTAGTTTGATACTAGTTCAATCTCCGCTAGGGAATCAGTTCATTTTTTTATAAAACCAAGTAGTGAAAATGCATTTAAAATGACGTCGGATTGAGAAACACGATGAAAAGCAACAAGATGAAAACTACGAAAAGTAAGAATGATAAAAAAAATGTTTACTACAGATAGAAAGTAATGTACTAAACACTCTACCTTTTCGACCCCTCGCAATCATTCTTCGACTGTCCGGCAATAAATGTTTTTTGTGTAAAGATAAAAAGTACTGAAAATAGTGCCATAGTACTGAATTTTCCATCACTGATATAAAAGTAAAAATTTTAAGAAATTGAAAAACAGCAAAAACAGTACAATAAGAAAGTAATTTACTGCGTAATTAACGCGTCAAAAAAAGTTTAAAGTTTAAAATTACTAAGAATTTATTTATTTTTGCTTTTAGGACGGCTTAAAGTCTCTTGGGCATCGATTTTACCCATTTCAAAGTTAGCTCAGTAGACATTTTTGTCTACTATTCCTGCAGAATTTTCTTAAGAAAGTGCTTGCTGCTTATGACTTTTTTAATTGACTGTCCAAATGCAACCAAATGTTTAGTTGGATTGATATCAAGCGACTATTGGGCTCATCTGGCTGTTTTAGGACGAATTACAACAACCAACCCAATCACGCTTTACTATAGTTACGATATTGTTTCCGTTGAATTTTTTTATTTCTACCGTTTCTCATGTTTTTTTTGTCCAAAATTCTTTCATCAAGTTTTGGAGCAACGCATTTTTTACAGTAGACAGCAGGTTTGAAGTCTGATCAAATTTGGCAAAGTATAAATTTAAAATTTTTAATAACTAACAAGCTGTATCCTTTATTTTGACGCTCACTGTAAATGTATGACGAAAAATTTAACCCACTAAATCAATATGTTCTGTGGTTAATAGTTTTCGAACAAACGCACGTTTTCCAACCGAACCCGAATTACGGTTAATTTTAAATTTGGTTTACCCAACGCCTAACATTAATCGAGCATAGCTTTTTTCCGAACTCCGAAACCGAAAATGAGCGTTCGATCGGACTATCATAATTAACAATCCCTTCTCATCAATATATCATATGTATGCATGAGCAGCGATGAATGTATCGATCTTTTTAGAGATATCATTTGCCTAACCCCTTCTCTTTTAATTAATTTGCCTACCCTCGTACAAGGAAACCTAAACCAGTGTTTATTTGTTTAATCACTTAAATGAAGCGTATTAAAACCACTGAAAAATAACACCTCTTTTATTTTTGGTCTTCCTAAATACTGCCAAAGATCATTGTTATTGATCGTGAAAAGTTTATATGAGATTTTTTTTTCTCTACATCATTTACTGGGGACGACGAGTTGTAGGCGTAATTTTTATAATCCCTCTTGCGTGTAAGTTTAGATGAATATTTTTTTATTTTTAATTTTTCATTGTTTTATATTTTTGGAAGTTTTTATTAGACATTTGCTGCCATATGGCTTTAATTTGATCTTTATAAATGTTTTTGACGTGTGTCAGTCAGTCTAACAGTCAGCGTAAGAGTTTGAAATGTTTATTGACTCACACATGGGGTTGTGTTTGTGTGTGGGGAGGATGTTAAAGTTTTGTGTTTATTTTAGATTAAATAGCTGGATCAGTTGGGTTTTTTTTATAATTAGTTTATTTTTTTTATACTCTATCATTTTAAATGGTGAATGAGGAAATATACATACATATTTACATATGTAAAGCTTGATGTTCTTTTTAAAATACATACCTTAAAATTTTTATTGAAGAACTTATAAAGTGTATGTTATCTGGATTCTTGTTAAACTCTAAGAGCCACTTTTTGGGTTAGAGATTAGCGGATAAATTAAGTTTAATCTCCGTATTAACTTTTTGAGTGGTATATTCTTAATTTATTTTACTAGTTTAAGCGGCCAGTGGTGGTGGTTTAAACCTTAACTTAAACTGTCAACATACACATGTTTGGTTATGTTAAACTGTTGCAAAAATATGAAACAAAAAATAATTTTTCAAAAATGCACTTTTATATAATTCTTCCTTTCTATAATATTATTTTTTTAATATTTTTTTTTAAGCACAAAAAATTTCCACCTTTTCTTCTTCTTTAAAAACATTCATATTACTTTGATAAAACGATGACATTTGCAAAAAATGTTGCCATCTATTTGTGCTCAGTATGCTAACACTACATCGTTTACACCACCACCCAAAAATATTAATTGCAATTGATAGTAGATTAACTTAATTCTCAGAATAGATAATTATAGGATTAAATTAACTTTAATCTCAAACCCAAAAAGTCGATTTGGCTTTAAAAGTCTGCATGTGTAAATGAAACGAAAACGGGCCAAATTGACTGACAAAGGACCAAATCCCTTCATTAAAGTTTGAAAAATGTATGCGTTGTGGCTCTATCTTATTGAAACCACATTTATGGGTGGTTACTTACAGCTGACCTAATGAAAATTTCTAAAATGTTGCGGTATTGAGCAGCACCAATAGAAGTTGCTTTTTTGACTTCTTCCTAGGAAAAATATGCCACAACAATTCGTTCAAATAATATTTAATATTCCATACCAATTTTATTCAAAACAGTTTTTAATTAATATATCAGTGATCATATTCTGCTTATTCTGTTTATTGACAAAGTCTTTTAGAAGAAATTGGGTTATTTAATTTAATGTGCCTTTTCATTTTTAGTTGCTTTGCGGCCAATTCAACCAAGTTTAGTTAACACTTTAACTTCCAGTTAACAACATGTTTTTGACATTTTTAACTGATTTTAAATTATCAGGCCTGTAACAGGAATCAATTTCGATCGAAAGTGGAAGTAATTTCGTATCTTGCTTCACATAAAGCGAAATCACTTTCGATCTAAATTTATTTCAAAAAATTAAAAGAAGATCTTTTGGTCAAGTATGGTAAATAAGTGTTTTCTTAATTATTATAATTCAATAGTTTTTAATCGATTTTGTTCCTAATAATATTCTGATAAATGGCTCATAAGATTTTTAACTTTAACTCCAAAACAAACTCATTTTTTCTCACGCTTGTTCTTTACTATTAATGTTTCTTAATTGAGCGTACAATATTTAACAAGTATATTATTTTATGTTAACGTTGATCATAAAAACAACTTTTCCCAAAAACATTAGTAATGGTCAGTTGAATAACTATGTTTGAACTCTTCATTCGAAAAAAGTGATATTGATCTCACACTCGCATTTACAATTAACACGATCTTAAATGGTTGTCAAAAAAAGAAAAATTTTCATAAGTGACCGACCCCCACCACCGCCAGCCTCATTTTTAATGAAACTGGTTTTAAGCTGGTTGTTAAAGCAAAAGTTTCATTGTGTCGGGTATTAAACCATCGATGAGAATATTCATTTGTTTCTTTTATAGGAAATAATATGAAACTATAAATAGTTAATATAACTAACAATCTAATCATGTATTTATTAATACGACTGCAATCAAAAGAAAATATAAACCTTTTATTCATTTATTTTATTTTACTAGAAACATAAAAATCAAACACAAAATTACAGCAGAATGTCTGTAATATTTATTTTATATCCTTTAGTTATTTATTTCATCATGTTTTGTCATGATTTTATATACATTCGTACGCACTTACATATTTTATCCCTTATAAGGATTTGTTTAGTTTTGTAGGGGCAATTGAAAACACCCTCGTACATAATCAAGCAAATTACGAGGCGATAGATGTTGTAGAAAATGTTTTCGGACAGCTTGAAAGTTCTTTTTTGTAGCTAGAAAGGTAATGTGTAATCTTTCGATGTTTCCTACAAACAAAAATTAAGAAAAAAAACTACTATGACAAAATTTTTTTTATGGAAAAACAAGTTTTGCAGCGGTTTTATATAATTACGTTTTTAACTTTTTTTAATAGTTACCAAATTTTTTTTGACGAGTTTTTCTTAATTTTCTTAATCTATGGCTTATTCATAAAAAATACAACAGTTTTATAAAAGGCTAATTGAACAAATTTTCCTAAAAACTCTTTCATACATCTTTTATTAACCTATTTTATTTTTTATGAATAAGGGATTTTATATTGAAAGCAAAACCAAATTCGATTTTTTTTATTGCTTATATTGAAAAATTCCCAAACGATAATTTTTGTTTCTATTTAATTATCGGTATCAAAATTCTTTGAGAAATATTTATTCAAAATATTTCATACAAGGAAGCTAGAATAAAGCAAATTAAAATTGTATATGCATAATATTGCATAGTTATTTCTTTAAATTCAAAGATACCAATTTAGGATATTTTAATGAAATGTTTTTTATATATCTATGTACATAATTTCTATTCAATGGTGAAATGATCATACATATATCGGTATTGTTAAATATTATCTTCAGCCGGCTAATAATTGCCTCAATACTGAACCGCACCTGCCGGTTTCTCCCCGGCATAGATTTCTGACACAGCTGATGTCAGATTGTTTGTCAGAATAAAATAGATCACGTTCTAATTGAAATTTTGTCAGATGGCTTTGCATCTGACTTTTACAGAAGCAATGTTATAAATGTAAATCACGACATATATTTATTTTGGAGTGGGAAATTTGACAAGTCAGATGTAAAAAACATGTCGTGTACATGCTGCTTTCGGGCATGCTCTAGAAATCAAATGAAGTGGAATTGAAATCGAACGAGATTTTGGTTTCAATTTTTTACAAAATGACTGTAGCTTTTCATGTTTTAAAGAGTAAGTTTTTGTAAAGATAATTGGTACTCCAAGTACCTATAAAGTATATAAAAAGTTATATTTTTATGAACTTTCTTTCAAGGCTCGTTTTTAAAATTCATTCGATTTTAAATCCACTTCATTTCGATTTATAGAACATGTCCGTTTATTTTTATAGGTAGTAACTTAAAAAAAACTTCAAAGTTAGTTAAGAAAAATTAATAAAATGGCAATACCTACGTCTGATAGAATAGGTTTTCAAAATTATTTAGAAAAAAATACAACTCTATAGGTAGATAATTAAAAATTTTGGTGCTAAAATCTGAATTAGAACAACAAAATAAATTTTAAGTTTTTGTTTAAGGTAAATAACTTTAAAGCTAAGGCGTATAACTGTATTTTTTAATCTTATTATTTTATTTTTATTGTTTTTATCAAATTAAAAAAAAAAACAGCAAAAAGTTATTTACTTATTATTTGAAAATCCCCATTTTTTCTAATAAAACTAACGCCATTTTAAATACCTATCAAGATATTTATTTAATTTCAGTTCGATATTAAACAGCACTTAACTCTTTAATTTCATACGCACACAAACATACAATAATCTATAGAAATATTTTATTTTTAAGTGTGTATACGCATTATCGATCAAACTCCGCCTTCCCCCATTATAACATTATCAATAAAAACACACAAAAATCCATTTAAAAAAGACAGCCACTGTCAAAATATTAAGAAAAAAAAAACAGTATAAGCCTATCAGCAAAGAGTTAAAAGAGTTTAATGCATACACAAAACGTAACGCACACACACACACATGTACTCAAAAATACATATTACAAGAGATTATGGCTCCTCTTACTTATTATTACCCTTCAGCCCGACAAAATAAAATTATAAGGAAACGACTTAACAAAAACAGTAATAATCAATAAAAATCACAATAAAAACAAAAAAAAAAAAAAAAATATATAAACAAAACTCATTCAAACACATATAGTACGTGCATGTGTGTGTTTACTTTGCTTTAATAATTTTACCCTTTTTATGTGAAACGTCACGATAACTTTTACTTTCTAAAAAGATTTTTTCCTTCTGCAATTTTTATACGAAATAAAATTAATGATATGACTCTTTTTTTATTGCAGAGAGTGGGTGAGAGTGTTAGTGATAAAAATTAAAAAAAAATCTCTTCTCATTGAAAGAGTTTTACTCTCGAAAAATACTCTTAAATCTGAAAGAGTTGCATATGAGTAGTTGATTTCTTTTTATTAGAAAAGGGGTAGAATTACTACAATTTCCCCTTTTCCCAGGAATAAAACTCACTCATTTTAAAATTAAAGATGCAACTCTTTCTCTTAAAAAAAAGAAAAAAAGCACTGAGTGGAAAAACGTAATGAGAGATTGCATATGGGTATCATAACGTTTTGATTGTGTGATATTAAATAAGTAACAAGTGCAAAATACAAAAATAAAGCAAGAGTAATGAAACTTAGCTGTAAAAACGAGAGACTGCCAAAGTCAATGGCCGTCTTGTAGACAACAACATAGTAATAGTTACTATTGTTGTTGTTGTTGCTCAAGTAATTTTTATCATCGACAACAATATTATGGAAGTTTTGTTTTCTTGAGAGGGGCTTGCTGGAGGAGGTTTATTCGTGTTTAATACGACGAGACGCCATTAAAAGGGTTATACCGACGATAAATAGACGAACATTAATTTTAAGCAAGTGTGTTTGTATGTAAGTCTGTTGTAAGAGTAAAACAAGTTTTCGTTTTTCCTTTTTAAGTCTGGCTGTGTAATAAATATATACATACATGTGTACATATGTATGTATATTTGTTGTATTTATTTTTATGTGTTTTTTGTTGTATTAAAAGGATTTTTCTGCACGTGTTAGGTTTGTTTTTGTTTTCTTTTTGTTTTTATTCTTTTTTTGCTTTCCTTTGATGTTTTGTTGGCGCGGAGTTGGGAGTAAAAGTGTTAATATAGAGCACACATGCGTTTAAATGTAATTTTTTGTTTTGGCAGCCATGTTGTTATTTCTTTTTGTTGTAGATTTTCTACATGTACATATATGTATATTGAAGTGAATTTGATAGATTGTAATGCGATATTGAATTAAAAAGCACAGAGAGAAAATGTGTGAAACAACTATAAAATCAAATATGTATAACAATGAACAGAAAAAATTCTGCAAAATGTTTCACCTTTTTGAGCATTAATCAAAAATAAAATCAGTTTCAATCAAAAATTTAATCAACTGAATTAAACGTTTAACTAATACTATTAATTTGTTTACTGATGCAAATTTAATTAATTTTTTAAGTAATATCACAAATTTTTTAATTGAAATCAACTTTTTTTTCTGTGTGTTTAGTAAAGAATACTTAATGTGAGAAAATAAATTTAATTAACTTCAAAACATTATGAACTACATATTTCCTAGAGTTTTTTTATAGAAAATTTCAGATCGAAATGTTTGTAGTATATAATTAAGGTTTGCTTTCAAATCTTATTTTTAAGTAATATTTTGGCTCGGGATATTTTTCTACATCAAAAGTTCGTCTTGAAGTATGTTTCCTGACCTCTTTGGTAAACATTTAAAATTTTTTAACCAACGTTTTCAAAAAAAAGATATTATTTTTCTATACAAAGAGAAGTTTTACTATTGAAAAATTTTTTAAATGTTAGAGTTTTTTTGTAATAAAAGTTCTAAAAGTTTTCCTTTGGAACATGTTCATTATGTGATTTTTGCTACTGCAGAAAACTGAACAAATTCTTTTTTAAAATTTTGTTATAAAATATTCGATTTAAAAAAAAAGAAAATCATATTTTTTCGTGCAAACGGTTCGATGTGAAAAGTTTCTCTTTATAGAAAATATTAAAATCTTGTGTGAAAAAGTTTGTTATTCTTTTTAGAAAGTTCTATTGGAGTAATTCTTCTATGAGATAACGTTAGACTTCCAAAGCTTTTTCGGTAGTAAAAGTAAATTTGGAATGCTCTAGAAAATGTTCATCTTGCCAATGTTTCTACAGGAAAAACCTATCGCGAATTTCTTTATTTAAAAACATTTTTTTTTTAAATTTTTTCTGTTAGAAAGTTCGATTTTTTTCATAGAAACAGTCTGATTAAAGAATTTTTTTTACAAAAGAAGTTCGATGTATAAGTTTCTATAGAAAAACCGTCGATTTAAAAATTTTTTTCTTTCGCAACTTCCATTTTGTTAGAAACATACTGATAAAAGAAGTTTTTTTTATAAAACAAGTTCGATCTAAAAAGTTTTTCTATAGTAAAAGAAAAAAGTTTGATCTAAAAAGTTTTTCTATAGTAAAAGAAAAAAGTTTGATCTCAAAAGTTTTTCTTTAAAAAAAAGATTGATCTGAAAAGTTTTTCTTTGGAAAAAGTTTGATCTGAAAAGTTTTTCTTTGGAAAAAGTTTGATCTGAAAAGTTTTTCTATAGAAAAAGTTTGATCTGAAAAGTTTTTCTATAGAAAAAGTTGAATCTAAAAGTTTTTAAAAAGTTTGATCTGAAAAGTTTTTTTTTTAGAAAAAGTTTGATCTGAAAAGTTTTTCTTTAGAAAAAAGTTTGATCTGAAAAGTTTATCTTTAGAAAAAAATTGAATTGAAAAGTTTTTCTTTAGAAAAAAGTTTGATCTGAAAAATTTTTCTATAGAAAAAGTTTGATCTGAAAAGTTTTTTTTAAAAAAAAAGTTTCATCTGAAAAGTATTTCTTTAAAAAAAAGTTTAATCTAAAAAGTTTTTCATCAAAAAAGTAATTTCAATTTTGGGAATACAAAATTTTAATTTCAAAAGATTTTGTTATTCGTGCTTAATTCCCAGTTTTTACTATTGATAAAAACACTTGAAATTTACTGTTGATGGGACAAGCTATTCCCATGCGCATTTCACTGGTTGCTTAGGCCAGATCATCAGGAAACTTCATCCATAAAGATTTTAGAAAAACTAAAGATATTAAACCAAATAAAACTGTTAAGCGTATAAGACTTAAGGCAACAGTTCTACTTGTAATAATATCAAAGTTTAAACAAAACACATCAACAATAAACAGTGGGTTTATCTCATCTTACATTCCCCACTACAATCAGTTGAAATTCTCCCAACACTAATTGTAGTTGTAAGTAGGTTAAGAAAAACAAAATAAAAACAACAACAACTTACTGTAGTGGGGAATGTAAGATGAGATAAACCCACTGTTTATTGTTGATGTGTTTTGTTTAAACTTTGATATTATTACAAGTAGAACTGTTGCTATAAGTCTTATACGCTTAACAGTTTTATTTGGTTTAATATCTTTAGTTTCTCTAAAATCTTTATGGATGAAGTTTCCTGATGATCTGGCCTAAGCAACCAGTGAAATGCGCATGGGAATAGCTTGTCCCATCAACAGTAAATTTCAAGTGTTTTTATCAATAGTAAAAACTGGGAATTAAGCACGAATAACAAAATCTTTTATAAAAAGTTTTTCTTTAGAAAAAAGTTTGAACTGAAAAGTTTTTTTTTTACAAAAATTTTGATCCGAAAAGTTTTTTTTTAAAAAAAGTTTGATCTGAAAAGTTTTTTTTATAGAAAAAGTTTGATCTGAAAAGTTTTTCTTTAGACAAAAGTTTGATCTGAAAAGATTTTCTTTAAAAAAAGTTAAATCTGAAAAGTTTTTCTTTAGAAAAAAGTTTGATCTGAAAAGTTTTTCTTTAGAAAAAAGTTTGATCTGAAAAGTTTTTTTTTTTACAAAAATTTTGATCCGAAAAGTTTTTTTTTAGAAAAAGTTTGATCTGAAAAGTCTTTTTTTTAAAAAAAGTTTGATCTGAAAAGTTTTTTTTATAGAAAAAGTTGAATCTAAAAGTTTTTAAAAAGTTTGATCTGAAAAGTTTTTTTTTTACAAAAAGTGATCTGAAAAGTTTTTTTTTAGAAAAAGTTTGATCTGAAAAGGTTTTCTTTAAAAAAAAGATTGATCTGAAAAGTTTTTTTTATAGAAAAAGTTTGATCTGAAAAGTTTTTCTTTGAATGGGGTTTCTAAAAAAAGATAGCTTTGAAAGGTTTACTATAGAAAAAGTTGGATTTTATAAGTTTTTCTGAGGTAAAAGTTGATTTAAAATTTTTTTAAAAGTTTGATTTGGAAGTGTTTGTATAAAAAAGTTTGGTTTGAAACGGCTTTTCTCTAGAGTTTTATAAGTTTTTGTATAGAATAAATACGATTTGAAAATGTTTTCTATAAAAGATGTCTGATTTAAAAAAAAAAGTTGAATTTAAAAAGTTTCCCTATAGATAAATTTCGGTAAAAATTTAAAACTTAGAAAGTTTTTCTATAGAAAAATTTTTATGTTAGAAGTTTTTCTAGGGAAAAAGATTGAATTTGAAAGTTTTTCTATAGAAAATGATTAATTTAAGAAGTTGTTTTAAAACATTTTTAATTCGAAAATCATTTTCTTTAGAAAAAATTGGTTAAAGAAGTTTTTCCATCTAAAAGATATGTTTTTACAACTGTTTCTGTAGAAAAATGTTTGCTTTAAAAATTTTTTCTTAAAAAAAGTTTATTTTAAGTAGATTTTCTGTCGAAATAATGTTTTGCCATGTGTTTCATAGAAAAACTTCCTTTAAAGAAATTTTTTAAAAAAATATAAATTTTTTGTAAACCGATTTCTATAAAACAAGAATTTTAAAAACAAAAATTTTTTTCTGTGTATAAATCTGCTATTAAATGTTCCTTTACAATTCTCTCCATTTAACCCCTTACAATTTTATGGATTACAACTCTTACAATAGTCGTTAGGACTCTCCAAGTTGGAAATTTAACAAATTGAGTGGCGGTAGTTCATGCCGTTAATGTTTCTACTTGAATACAAGTGTACTGTCCTACTTTCTTTGAAAATAACACTTTAACATGTCTAGAAGAATTTTCTAAATTGTTTTTGTTGATGTAAATACTTTATTAGGGGCATTCAAATGTTTTGTATCTTGTTAATTATTGAAGATTGTAAATTTAGTAGGTTTTTTTTTTTAATTTTTTTGACGGTTTAAAATATAATTTCTTTTTTGTTAATTTATTTGATTTGTTTATGTTTTGAAAAAATTACAAATATTGAATCCCCCAATAATTGTCTATGTGTTTAAGACATGTTATATTTTTTGTTTCTCCTTGAGTGCTTTTCCATGTGTGTCTTTACTTAAGTTTTTGTTTTTGTCTTTATGGAAAGTTTTTTTGTCTGTGTGTGTGAGTTAAGCTTTTTAAAATTTTGTTGTACACATATCTTCGCAAGAATTAAAAAATGCTGTAACTGGCAAAAAATCGAAAATACTTTTTGTTGCATCATTTTTATCAGAAAAAAATAATGCGCCGATTGGTCCCAGTCCCATATTTGTATGATGAAAAAAAATTCACTTACGCAAAAAAAAAAATCGTTTGATGTAAGCCGCAGAAACACCGGGAATAATTGACTTAAGAGGAAATGTTTACAGCCAATATATTAAGCGAAAAAAATATCGTGTTCCTAAGTTGTATAGTTTTTGTGATATGAATTTTTTTCTACTTTCTCTCATACAGGTTTTTTGGCTATGTTGAACATTTTATGTTTGGTCAGTTACAGCGTTTTTTAATTCCTGCGACGATATTTACTTTAACAAAAATCTAAATGAAACGAATGATGTATGGACAATAAATCTTCCAAGGACAACTTTTTCGTTCGATTAAGATTTTTTTTTTAAATTTTTTGTCAAAAAAAAAAAAAAACATTACATTTCTGATAAGTCTAATAAGATTTGAGTTAAAACATTTAAATTTTATAATTCGTTGTACCAATTTTTTTTAAACACAAGAAAATAATTATAATTATTAAATTATTGGTTAAAAAAAAAACGATCAAATTACGTTTGAAAAAAGACTGGCTAAAATTTCACAAATTAAAAAAAAAAAAAATTGTGTTTTTATAATTATAAGCAAATTTTTAAGAAACCTTATTATCTTAAAATATTTTGCCAAGGTCTAGACATTTTTGCTTAAGCTCTTTTTTTAAACCATCTCGAACAAACCCAGAAATTTTTTACACTTAATCATTGCAATTATTACTTATCAAAATATATAAAAAAAATGCAAGTCCCATAAAAGGATTCTCTTCAAACATTAAAAATTACACGCTTGACTAAGAAGTTTCTTTCAAAACCAACTTGTTTTTCTTGGCTGTCAGGCGTTGAAATCCTTTTTTACGTAAAGAAATCTTAAGTCTGGATTTAAAATCGTATAGTTTTTTTGTTTGAAATTTTAAGCAAAACAAAGTCAAGGTTAAGGAACATTAGAAGGAAACATATAGCTAGAATAATAAATCCTCCCTAAAAATTTGTTATGGTTACACTTTAAACTAGTAAAAAAAATAATTCTAAGACATAAAAAATACCTCCACACACAAGTGCATTAATACCCTTTCTCTTCCAAACTCTTTCGTATCCTTTTTTTCCTTTTCTTTGTTTCATGCAAGACTTACAGACATCGAATAATCTTTTTCTTTTGTTTTCGAACACCATGAAATTGTTTTCTGTTTTTTTTCGTCCTTGTTTTTTTTCCTAAAAAAAATTGCTTAAGTCATGTGAGAGCAACAATAAGCGAGTTTGTCATGGGAACATTTATTTTATGAAATTAATCCTTTTTTTTCGAGTTAACCCTACAAACTGTCACTTGTGTTTTTGTCTCTAACAATTTGATTGTTTTTGTATTCCTATTCGTGATATGTATTGGATAAGATTTTATCATTTAAGGTAAAGCGAAACCTGTCATAAGGGGTAAATGATTGATTGTTAAGGTGGTTAATTCCCACCAAATAAAACAAAAAAAAAAGAAATAAAAAAAAAACACCTGATCAAGGTTGAGTAAATGAGGAGTTTGGGACAACCTATAGGTGACAGTTTACACGAATGTTTGTTTTATTTGGAATTAAAAATTTTATTTTTGTATAAAAAGTTAGAAATTTGAGCGCCGAAGAACCATAAAGTTTTTTCGTACAATGTACGAATTTTTTTGAAAATTTGCAAATGTTTTAAGTAAACTCGCACCACAATAGTGGAAAAGGTATTATACGTTTGTGCTAATATTTGTTACACCTTAAAATACTTTTTAGTATACCGATTCCACAGAATAATTTTCTGAGTTGGTCTAATGATGTCTGTCTGTCCGGCAGGCTGGTTGCATGTCCGTTTTGAAGATAATTCGATAAAATTTTATACAAACGTTTGAATTGTCATAAGGACAAAGCCTACTGTAAGGTCTAAATATGTAATTTATTTAGATACGAATACAGTACAGTAATTTTTTTAAACATTGGAACAACATTGTTTCACCTTATTTTTGTATATCGATGGTTTTCTTCCGCAACCTTGTAACTCAAAAACAACTACTTTTTAGGAGACACAAAATACTTTTTTTTTTACCAAATATTTGAAACTATATATTCTATAGTCTATATTCTTTTATAATTCAAGAATTAGGAAAAATTCCGGTATTCCGCCAAACAAAAAAATAGCTAAATTGTAAGGCGGTATTTACTGATTATTTTTCCGGCTAAAATAAAAAATCGGAAAAAAATCGAGTTACGTGGTTGCGGAAGAAAACCATCGATATGGACCAAGTACTGTGTGGCAGATGGAAAATTGATCATTGGTCTCATATACATAGATTGTTAAATTTTTTAAGAAACTATTTTACGACAATTTTTTCGTAAAGTGGAACATAAGTTATTTATAATGCTGTAGGACTTATGAAAGTTTATTCTTTGACCTCAATTCAGTATATACTCTTTGAGATTCTTATGATAAGGAAAGTTGATCTATGCGATTATTCGTGTGTTGGTTTTAGTTGGTTTTCCAAAATATCTAGCTATAACAGGGGAAAAGATTTTAAATAATTGTGATCAGTGCATTATGGTTATTTTTTAAATTTCGAAAGTATTTCTAAGATGTACCCATCAATTTGGCCAGTTTAAACTATTCCAGATTAAAAAAAATGCTTTAGTTGAGTACAGTGTATAATAAACACATTTGAATCTTTAATTAAAGGCTGAGGCAACGGAGATCCAATACAAAACAAAATATCGAAAAAAGTGAGAATATTTACAAGACCTTAAAAATATCCTGCCAGCAAATTGTCATTCTTTCTATGACAGTTTACGAAATAAAATATAATTTAGATTTTAGTTTTGACCTTAAAAATGAGTTATTTTTTAAGTTGACATAATTTCAACTCATTACAAAAGCCCTTTATTTATTTTTATTTATTTAATTATTAATTGAATTGCTCCATACACAAGACTAAGAGTCTTATTTTGCAGTATGGAACTGAGAATATGTTAAACTTTAAATCATTAATTAATTAATAACTTAATAACTAACTACAATTTTTATATACATAAGTAATCAAAAAACAATTTAATTTAAACAATAAAGAAAAAAATTAGAATAATTTAATTTAAATATTTAAAAAAGCATAAAACAATATATTTTAATAATCAAAAATTTAGATAATTTTATATATTTTAATCTCAAGTAATTATGTTTCAAAGTGCTATGCTGAAAACAGTTTAAAAATATTTTCCCTGAATTTTCGTGCGTTACTTAAAAGTTGAATGCTATATGGTATAGAATTCCAGAGAGATACTGCGAATATGTAGAAATGCCACTCAGAAATTAAACTTTTATACCCGAACGATCTAATTCTTTTCCCTCTGCTTATGTCAGAAATATAAAGTTTACCGTTTATGTTTATGTAAAAAAACTAATACCGTACAATATCGTTAAACGCAACGTTTAATTTCGCCTTACTAATCGTATCAGATTTAGCAAATAGCTCACAGCCATACAGTAACACTGGCATCAGATAAGTTTTAGCAAGAAGCATTCTTATTCTTAAAGGTGTACAATGCTGGGTCCGCCAAAGAGTTCTAATCATTGAAAAGGCGCGACCACAAGCATAGTTAATGTGGTTCGACCACGTAAGAGTGTCATTGAAAAATATTCCTAGATTCTTAGCAGATTTTACTATTTCAATCTGCTGATTATTTATAAATATATTAGGTATAATATTAAGTTTATTAAGTCACCTTTGAATAATTATGCATTTAGATTTTTTTGGATTTTTTTCCAAGCCATTTGCCGTTGCCCACGTATAAATACGATGAAGTTGTTGATTACACAGAAAAAATTATTTTTCCAATTCAAACAAAAAATTTGTAGAATCAAAACATTTTTTGTCTGAAATCGGTCCTACAAACAAATTTGCATATTCAAACAATTTATTTGCATTTCGTTTATTGAAAAAAAAACACTGATTTTTTCAAACAAATAATTTAACTGAATCAAACAAATAGTTTACTGAAAATCATAGGTATAACAAAAACAAAAAAGTTTTTTTTTGCAATCGAACTACTTCGCGTTGAAAATTTAAAAGATCGATTTGGCTGTGGTTTGCGCTCTTGTAAAGCTTCCAAGAATTCACTACACATGAATTTATCATTGACGTAAAGATAGGCCACCACCATTTCTTGCTTCTGAACTTTATGTTGTAAGCATTTATTGATTGATCATGAAGATCCACTCCTCCCATTCCGGCATTGTATTCTGCAATAAGCTTTGGTTGCTGAACACTAATTTTGCTTTTACTAGCTCTTGACCATCGTTTCACTGAATGCATTGGTTCTATTGCGTCAAAATTTGTGCCGACAGTAACCACGCTGTTATCGTTCCATTTTACAAAAAGAACCCCCGACTCAGCATACCTGTTTTACGGCCAAAATTTCATACAAATATGATAAAAGATATTCACAGATACTTACCTATAGTCAAATTTTCCACGCTCTTCTTTTTGCATCGCTTTTTTCAGAACCAGAGGACAGTTTTTAGTTCTTCGTTCTCGAACAGTTCCTGTAGCTCTAAACCCTTTTTGCTTTAGAAGAGTCAAAAGATCAAACGATGTAAAAAAGTTATCAAAATACAATATATGGTCCGTAGGGTATGGAATATTTTTAACAAGGTCTAGAACAACTCTCGAACCTAATGGCAGATGTTGACGTTCTCTGCCAACCACTTTGGCACCACAATAAGTATCGAACTGATACAAATATCCACAACTACTGGTAAGCATCCAGTTTTTGAATCCAAACCTTACAGGTTTCCCTCTAATAAATTGTTTGGCCGAATGACCTCCAAAATATTTCACCATTGACTCGTCAATCGAGAGATTTTGGTGCATGTATCCGAATTGACAAAACTTTTCACACAACATTTTTGACAACGGTCTTATTTTCGCCATTCTATCACTCAAATCCAATCGAGAGTTATCAGCAAGATGTAAGTAGCGTTTAATTTCCTGGAAACGATTTCTTGACATGTTATTGGAAATAAATGGTAAGTGCGTATCCTCGTCTAACTGCCAATACATGCGCTCTCTCGGTAAGGAGTGATAACCGCTGTAAAGAAGAATGCCAATAAATACCTTTAGCTCTTCTGGAGTAATGTTAAACTTATGCATGTTGTGTTGTGAGGCGTATTTCATAGTTTGGTCAACGATTAGATGCACAACATCATTATCAACAACTGTTTCAAATACTTCTATAGGAGATTTGCCTTCAAGTGCAGTGTTCATATTACTCCTAAAAGTTTCAAAAGATCTAGAGCTCGGCATATCCATATTCATGGGTCTCTTCCTCCATTTTATTGCCGATGGCCCTAACATCGATTTCCTTAACTCTGAGAGTGGAACATCATCATCATCGCTATCGCTATCTCCAAGCAATTCTAACTCCCCTGGAATGTCGTGTGGAAAATCGTTACGTACTAAATTTCCTTCGTCAATTTCTTCTTCATCTGTTTCGTGATCGGCATTTGGAGGAATTATGGTAAAGTCAAAATTCGTGTGACTATTACTTTCAGCATAATCAAATGCAGCAGCAATATTTTCAAATTTTTTACCATAAAACATGTTAACGTCCATCGCAAAATAACTACAATTATTATATGAAAATTATTACATGCATTATCCCATTGTACTCATCCGAGTACAGCTATAAAAATGCTTACCAAAAAACACTTTTAACCATTTTTTCAACAAATTTTAATAATTATACTTAAATTTAGTTAGCTTAGCTTTAAGTTTCAAACGATCTTCTCCGCGTCAAGCTCAACACTAATAAAATATAAAAAGAATAGCAATGCCAAGTGCAAAATACTGAAAAACGGGGAATCACCTTTTTAAGAATATTATATTATTAGTTCACTTTTACACATGTTTAGTTTCTTTTGATACAGATTTATTCTCTACACTCTAAAGTTATATTTAAAGCGAACAGCTCTTCAAAAAAGATAGTAACGATATTGTTACGAGGGCATAAAATTCGGTAATTTTCTGTACTCAAGCGAGTACAGTGGGATCTAATGGGTTAAAGAGCGTTAAATATTTCATACAAAATTATGAAAACTTGACACCAATAACGCGTTTATTATATTTTTGAAGAGTTGTCCACATTTTTGTTGGTTAAATAAAAATCAAACAAAAATATTGATTGAATCAGTAAAAAAATTTATAGAAATTAAAAAAATTTTCAAACAAGCGTTTGTTTGAAAATAATTCGGCAATAATTTTTTCTGTGTAAGAGATATAATACACTGGTCGATTAAGGCATTATTACAACTGGTATAAAGTTGAACGTCATCCGCGTACCTTCTTACATTACAATTCATTAGGACGTCTGGGAGGTCATTTGAATACAGTGAGAATAATAGTGGTCCAACAATGGACCCCTGAGGTACCCCTCTTGTTACAGGCAGTGCCCTGGATTTCCGTATTCCAGTTTCAACATACTGATACCTGTTACCCAAGTATGTGGACAATAACTGAGTAGCGGTCGAAGAGAAATTGAAGAAATGTTTAAGTTTGTAACAGAGAATGTTATGATCCACAGTATCAAACGCTTTTGAATGATCCAAAAGTATTAAAAATGTAGTCTTGCCATCATCAAGTTTCGGCCTAATCTCCTCCGTAACATCCGTAACATCCAAAAAACAAGTCATTTGGTTATGCATAATACGCTAAAATACTTTGGAGAGAAATGGAAGAATGGCTATTGGTCTAAAATCGGAACCAGTTTTGGGTATTGGAACTATTTTAGCTTTTTCCAGTTCGAGGGAAAGTAACTTGTGGTTAATATTTTGTTAAAGAAAAATGTAATAATAGGAAGAATTTGAGATAAAAGAATCTTTAGAAACTTTGGATTAATCCCGTCCACTCCTATAGAGTTGGATTTAATAGACAATAGGCTAGATAAAACGTCACATTGGTCTACTGCAGCAAAAGAAAAAAAAGAGCTAGAATTGTTATTCCAATGGTTATTGGTATAATAATTTTGATCTGCTTGCACAATAGGGATATTTAAAAACTTCTTATTGATTGCATAGGCATCAATTGGACATGGTTCTGGGTTCGTAGATTTACCGATACTAACTTCGCGTATCGTTTGCCATATTCTTTTGGATGGCCAATGGCCGAAGAAAAATTTTCAGCATAAAAAACCGATTTGGCCCTTTTAATCATTTTATTTGTTTTTCTTTTAGCAGTCAGATAATCCTCATGTAATGTTGTAGTTTTAAATATTTTCCAACGTGCATACGCAAAATCTCTTTGATTCATATAATCTTTAATTTCAGAAGAAATCCAGGGTTTTTGTTTATTACGAATAATTTTTGTCCTTATTGGTACAGTTAGAACAAACAGATAATTTAGGTTTTGTTCTAGAAAAAGGAGTTGGTCATCTACCGAATATAAAGAATAAAAAATATTCCAATTGATTTTAAGAAATTCATCCCCGAGTTATCTGAAATTAATATTCTTGAAATCTCGAAAAGTAATTCTCTCAACTGGTATTACAAGTTGGAAATAATAAATCATAAAATTTACAATTTGTTTCAATTACTTTCCATAACAAAAAGCCCTTTCCAAAATTACTTCTTTAAAACTTAAAAAAAGAAATCAACAATGAATTTGTTGCTCGCTTTTAGCTAAAATTGTGTATTGTTTTCTAGTATCGAAAATTTTTTAGGTTTTATTCAGTTTTTTGCTTCTCCTGTGAAGTAACACAAAATCGAGATACGCCCTTTCTATGTTATAATAAAAGTGAAACTTTTGAATATGTATATCTGTGCCAATATGGAAAAGTAGCTTATGTCGTATACTGTAGTTTTGAGATTTCATCAGTTTTTTTCAAGTTTTATTCGAGTAGTTTTTAGCTTTAATTGAATCAGATATATAGTTTTGGTTTATGTTCAATTAAAAAAATATTTGATTTATTTACAGATTAATAAAATTATAGTACTTTTGAAACAAAATATTTAATTAATAACAAGCTGCAGTATGGTTAAATGAATATTTGTTAAGGTCTAAGTTAAAATAGGCGGCCGAATTGGTTCATTTTTTATACGAAAAATTTTTTTAGCCCGGGCTCATTTTATTTATCTCAATTGTGCTCTTTCTTATTAAAACGTTAAACCCAAAAGCTCAATTTAATGTTCACAGAAGTAAAATAAAAATTGATTTCAATTTAAAAATTTGTAATATGAACTGATATTAACAACATTTTGACTTATTATTAAAAGACACCGATTTTCGAGTGTGTGATTTATTTGAAATAATTTTATTAAAACAACCCCAAAAACAATTAGTAAATTTTTATGAAATATCCTTCAAAAATATTAAGGAAAAACATTTTGTAGTAATTTTGTTGATATAAGTAAATGTTTAATTTACTCGATTAAACTTTTAATTTAACATGATTTTATTTTTGATTAATGGTTCAATTGAAAAAAAAAAATTGGCGAGTGTTTTTTTATCTGTGTGGTAAATTTAATCATAATATGGTCATAAGAATGGTAAATTTGTCAAAAATATCTTTAGCTTGTGCATGTCTGGTCATGATGATATAGTGTTTACCCTACTTGCCACAACAACTATAGATTTCTTTATCTCGGACAAAAAAATAGTTATGGGATCCAAGAAATTACACCAAACATTTAAAAGAAAGTTACTGTATTTTTGGGAGAGGTATTTTTATATGAGCCGATTCCAATTAAATTTAGTAAGATGATTAAGATTGCAATAAAAAATGTTTGGACCAAACGTTATCGAAATATGTACCAACATAATCAGATAGCTTAGGTTCAAAAACACTCTACTCCGGAAAGAAATTTGTATGGGGCTATATAAAATTATTCCCTTATTCGTATTAGTTTTGAATAGGCTTCATCCTTTCGATAATTATAATATACATAAGTATGTAAAATTGTTGCCTGTACTTTGCGCACAAGGTTTAGCTGGACAGACGACCAGACAGGCGGATGGATGGACGGACGGACGTTAAATCGATTAAGAAAATGTTGCTGAGTCGATCAAAGGTGCACGCAGAGAAAAAATATGGTTGGGCATGGTTACGGCAACAACACTATGTTTAATGTAACAATATATTGTTGTCGTACACAAATAATTGTTATTTTTATTTAATATCAACAATATTATAGTTACTGTAAGCATATCAATGCTTATCGCAATTATGAATTTTAGTATTGTTGACCGAAAAGTAATTATTTTTCTAACAACTTAATTATGATAACTTTCTAAACATATTATATTTCTCACAACCATATCATGATATTTAATAGCCATAACATGATAACTTTCTATACATTTATCATATTATGTTAAAGATGCAATCAAACTATTTTTACTCTAATCATATTATGTTAGCGCCATTTGTAAAATAATTTTGAAGAAGTTGTGTCGTTTTTTTTATTTGTGAGCGGTTAAACAATTAAAAGATAAAATTCCATAAAAAAATAAGTTTAAAGAAATTAAAAAATTAAAATATTAGCGGAGTTCATTCAAGTATTAGTGATGTAATAGTGCAAATGCAAAATATCATAGTTTTTTGTAAAATCCAACAACAAAACACACACAGATTTCGTTATATTTTATAAAAGTGCTACGATATTTCTGTGGTTTTCATGGGCAACCGCGTATGTCTTAAAACAAATTGTTCAGGAAAGCCGAAAACCCATTCTAGATCAAACTATGGGCTAGGTATTGCACATTTTAAACTTTGTCATTACGTTACAAAACGGAATTGATCCATCTTTTTTCAAAAAAATATAAAGAGCGTTCAAAATTAGGCAATATGGCATCAACATCTTAAAATCAAAAAAATGGACACACGCGGTTGCGGTTGCCCATGAAAACCACAGATTTTTCATTTGCTTTTTTGCAAGTCTTATATTGAACTCCGCTATTTGATTAACATTAAGAAAAATTGTAAAAATCCACAAAATAAAAAATCGATTCAAAAATATTTAAATTTATTTTGTATTTTTATGACAGCTATGAAAGGTGCTGTATCATAATATGATTGCTTCTAGATTTATTATGATTAACATGATGATAATATGATTACTTCTTAGCTTATTATGATTAACATGACAATAATATGATTAATTTCTTAGCTTATTATGATAACATGACAATAATTTGATTACTTCTAAACTTAGTATGATTAACAGAATAATAATATGATTAAGGGAAAAATATTATGATGACATATTACGAGTATATTGAGTCATAATATGTTTCAATAATAATCTTAATATGGTGACTACAATCATAATTCTTATCATAATATGTTGCTCTTAGAATATGTTTACAACAACCATGTTTTTTCTTTGCGTGTGGTTCTATAACTAAGTTTTTATGTGTTACACACATCGGCACAAACACATAATACCCTCTCCAAATATGGTGGTGCAAGCGCAGATTCAGGCCTAGTCGAACACTTGTAACTTAAAATCATAAAATGGGTTTGAAGGCTATCCCGCCTGAATTTCCAATATGCGATCCCCTCCCCCTGAATTGATGGCTAGATCTGTTCTCGTAGTGTTGTGGGCATTGGGGCACATTTTACGTACACGGAATGAATAATTAACTAAATATGGCTTGAACCAAGAAAATTTTGCATGATTCTCGTCCAAGCCAAAAATAACTTATTTTAAACTAGTTGTTTGGTCAAGGCGTTGCTCGGGATTTTCCAAATTATAAAAAAAAAATTAAATACTGGTGAAATCCTGTCTGAACTTGGTCATATCAACTTATAAACCTTCGCCGGCTCATGCTCAACAACTTTGCTAAAGATCATAGCATCGTCAAATGCAGAGTTTACGATTTAATTCATACTGAGTAATTTTCAATGGCGCCACTTTCTTTTATATATATATAGATAGAAGATAGATAATGTATGTGTTTCTTTATTTAAGAAAATTTTATTAAATTCGAACAAAATAAGTTAAAATCAAGAAATTATTTTTAGATTTTGGATTTTATTGTTTTAAGAAACCAAATTGATGACTTTAGAAAATAAACTTCTTTCCGTGTATCTTAAAACGTAACTGCAAGCTGTGAATGGGTCCTTGGATGCCAGCTAAATGTTTTTGTATATTAATTTGAATAGAAATTGGTCGATGACAATTTCAAACGACTAAAAAAAACATTTAATGTCTTCGATCACAATTATCCGCTAGGCAGAAACGTTTCGATGTAATGACTTCAGAAGCATATCTCAAGAACTGCAGAGTCTTCTCAACATTCAAAAAAAGGTTTATTTAGCAAACATTCGTATCAGAAAACCTGCATTTATTTGCTTATCGTTTAGAATCACTTTTAATTTTTTTTTTAAAGGATATGTTCGATATCCTTGTAGTAATTTTATTAAAAAAAAAAAAAAACAATAAAAAATGTTTTAATGCAATTTGAGATCGCGTTCATTGTGCTGTCCGGTGTTTTGTTTCCAAATTTACACTTTTATTTTTCATTTTATTCAAAAGAAAAACCACCAACTCCTATAAAAATGTGGTTAGATTTTCTTAAAGAAATATAATTCCTTTATTTATCTTATTTCAAATCATATCCTGTTTATCAGCATCACTATTAAAATAAGAAACCAAGATTTCAAAAAAAACTCCTGTTTTAGTTTCAAATTTCATTTAAAATTGTATTTACACGGTTTTGGGTGAAAGTATTTAAAAGAAATGGAAAACTGCATTTGATATTACATATACAAAAATTAGAACAACAACAATTGCATTTTCTTAATTTGGCGCGCAAAACTTCATTTTCATTTCCACTTGAGGTTTTCTTTTTATTGATTATGGGTTTCTAGGTCAGGGTTAAAAACGAAATTGTTTGTTTTGCACTTGGCACACACAAAAGATTTACAGGTGCAATGGGATACAGATAGGAAATAATTTTTATAGAGTGTTATTTTTCACTTTTCCTGGGTCGTAATTAAATTAATATTTAGCCAAGTATTAAGAAGAGTTTTGCAATAGTATTTGTTTTTCCTGACCACTTAAATTGATTTTTATTTTAAGATTAATCTATGGGAAAATTTTGGATTTTTAAGATTTTTGTCTGTATTCATAGAAATATTTAAAATCTAATAAGGTTTAGAAAAAAAATATAAAAAATGCCATAGTTGTCATTAAATGAAACGTCTTAAATTAATCACTAGCGTAATGAACTTTTCAGTACTTAAATGTTTCCCTAGTTGTGACAATCTGTCAAAATAAAAAGCGATAAATGAATATGTAAAATCACACCTTTTCCTTGACACTTAAAAGCAGCTCCAAAATAAACACGTGATGCTGTTAATGGATCTTAAAAGGTAAATTAAAACAAAAGAATCAAGAGAATCATTAAACATAATTTTATTTGATTTAGTTAAAATGTTAAAAAATAGAAAATCTTTTAACGTACTTAAAAAAAATTCTAAATATGTATATTTTTGGGTTTATTGTTTTAAAACATCTTTTATAATGAAAGTCAACCAAGAACTTTCTCAAACTCAGCTGCTAAAAGAAAAATCATAAACATCAACGCAATCTTAACTCACCTGTATTAATCAAATGCTTAAAAAAATTATTTGCTTTAAACAAATCAGGATGTTTATTTTTGTATGAGAACATTTGAACAAGTTTTATAGCAAGGAACCTGTTTGCGCAAAGGTCAGTTTAAATTAAATAGAGAGTTTTAAATAAACGCCTCAACAACAGGATGTAAACATTTCAAATATAAAATGTTTTAAAAACTATAAAATGAACAATTTTTTATGAAAGTGTCATCATGAGTCACATGAATCGTAAAACTGGGTTTACATATGTATTTTTCCTATTGATTTTAACCATCTCAACATACCCGTTAAATGTTTAAGCTTTTTTCCAATTAGTTTCCGATTTATTTAATTTATTTTTTTTTTTAACTTTAAAGTTGATTTCTTCCAAAATAAATTTTTTGTGGCAGTTCGTGTTTTAACAATTTCCCATTTGAATACATATCGTACTTAATCAACAAGAGGGTATTAATTCAAAATTTAGAAATTTTCAGTAAAAGCAAAACAATTTTTAGTTTTTACATTAATACTACATTTACACCTCGCAAAATCCAGTACTTACGAGATTTCGAGCCAAATCTAGTTGTTTTTGACTAGATTTCCCATACAAAACAAAATCTACTTCGTGACTAGATTTCGACGAAATCTACTCAAAATCTAGTAGTACTTAATGATGCAACTATGGTTTTTTCAATAAAGCACTAAAAAATACTTCCCTGCACAAGAAAAAATGGCATTTAAAAAAAAAGAACAAAACAAAAATTGTTAAAAAAAAAAATAAAAAGGTTTATTAAAATTGTTTAAAAAAATAAAAAAGAAGAATAATATTGATAAAATAAATATCGTTGACTAATAATAAAAGGTAATGCAAATTGTTTAATGTAGATTTCTTTTTGTGTTTGTATGTGTAACGAAAAAACTTTTAGTCAGTTGTTTTGTTATAAAAACAAAATCTCGCTAATGTCAAAAAAGTATTATGTAAACGCACTAGATTTCGAAGAAGATTTTTAATCAAATCTACAAGATTTCGGCCTAATGTAAATGTAGTATAAAGGCATTTGAAAAATAATTTTTTGTTACGAACTTTTTATGGTCGTCATAATCGACCTAGTGAATCAACAATTCGTGCTTTTATCACCAAATTTCGCACCAAATTTACTTTGGTGGGCATTAAACCACCGACTCGGGTTCGTAGAGTGCGTACCGAAGAGAATATTGCAACCGTAGCGACCAGTGTTAATAATGATATTGAAATGTCAGTTCGTCGCCGTATTATTATTTAACCACGTGCCATGATACGCGACTTTCTTTTTCTCCAATTGCCTGAGTTGGACTTGGTTGATATGTGGTTTCAACTAGACGGTGCCACATGCCAATGGACATATTGAAGGATAAATTTGGTGAGCAGTTTATCTCTCGAAATGGCCCTGTGAGTTGGCCGCCAAGATCATGTGATTTGACGCCTCTTGACTATTTCTTGTGGGGTTATGTGAAGTCGTTCGTCTATGTGGACAAGCCAAACACGATTGAAGCCTTAGAGTATAACATAACACGTGTTACTCATGGAATACAGGCCGAAATGCTCGAAAAAGTGGTGCAAAATTGGACCTTACGAATGGACCATTTGAACCGGACCCGCGGGCAACATTTACATGAAGTTAATTTTAAAAAGTAAATGGCACAGACCAATTTATCGATTCCATTAAAAATTTTGAATATATGATGCAAATTTGAGTGTTTTATTGGATTTAAAAAAACTACGCTTAAAAAATCACTCATTATGTGGATATGAAATAGAAAGCAGAGGCGCCCAGCAAAAACTTTACTTACCAAGTAAGTTAGCAAATAATGTTGGAGAAAATAAACACTACATATTTTTCGGCTGAATAACTACTTATTTTTGTTCGAGGTGTCCACAGAATTCAGTACTTACAATACACTTACTAGAAGTCAAAAAATATCTGGCTATTATTTAACTACTAGTAAGTTGAATTGTAAGTACTTACAATATACTTACCAGAAGCCAAAAAATCACTAGTTAATAGATATAATAAGTAATTATTGAGTGCGTTACCAGTTAATAAATATTCAGTACTGAAAACAATACCACTAATAACTAGTTATTGAGCTGATTATTAGTAAGCAAATATTCAGTAGTGAAAATACTAGAAGTAATAAGTAGTTGTTGTGGTCATTACTAGTAAGTACTTATTAAAGTCTTCAAAATAATGACAATTTTAATGACAACTACTTACTAGGTAACGTATGAAATAACTACCACCTATGACTAAAAATCAAAAAGGTTTTCCTGGGCGTTCTACCTATTTGAAAGAATCGGTAGGGAAATCAGTAAAAATGCCCAATATTAATTTATGACTTATTTAACGAATAATTCCATATTTCCTCCTTCCTATTACCTATTTTCTTACTTCCAACACAATGCAATGCAAACTTCTTTCTGGTTTTATTTTACATTATCATTTAGTAAAATTTAGATTTTAGTTTGGAAATATGCTCACCTTATGTTTTGAAGATAATATCTTTCAAAAGATGCTTATTGTACCAGCTTCCCGGATATTCGCCAGAAGTTGTTAAATGGTTTTGGGCTTATTGGTATACTCCCTACCCTTTAAGTATCTACAAAAAGAAAAAACATAAGCCGTTAAATCTGTTTTGATATACAAACAAATTTATTTGAGGTAAAAATTTAGCACGAACCTATTTGACAATTTTTCTCTTTAAAAAAAATAAATTAACCTAATCTACTTACAATTTAATTAAAAATTTGATTTAAAAAACTTGCGCTTTCAAACAAAGTGTTAATCGATTTAATTAAAAAAAAAATTATCAAAATATCTATATTTTATTCAATTACCTCAGTTGATTGAAAATATATAGCAAAATAATTAATATTGTAATTGAATACAGCAAATAAGCAATCAATTTATTTGTTAATATCAATTAAAATTTTTATTAAATAAATTAATATGAATAATTGAAATTTGAACTTTAAAATAATTAACAACAGCAATATATTTAATTTAAATGATCAGAAAAAACACATTTTTAAACCCTTGATCCAACTGGTCCAATTAAGTTTTATATCGCTTGAAACAATATAATTTTTTGATGATCGTTAAAGAATTTTCAAAAAAATTAATCATGCTTTTTTTACCTAAGAAAATTGTCTCAAATATACTACTTACATATAGAGGTCTTAAGCGGCTCATACCCTTGCAACAAAATTGTTCAATTTGACGTATTGTACAACTAAATCGCCAATGTGTATGTGATATTCGAAGGTGGCACACTATATTGGCAACAATCAAAAGACTTTTGATTTTTATTGCACAACGAAGAGAAAGTAAAGTGTGTTGGCAACATTGAACAATACTGTTTATGTTATTCCTATTGGTTATTTTCACCTTTTTATTGAATGAATGAAACCATTGTGCGACTCATTGCATTAAATAGGACAAAATAGAAATAATATGGCGAATATCATAAATAATAATATTGCAAGTGTACGGGCCGCTTTAGAGCGGAAGTGAACCAAGTCAAAAAAGAAAATTCGAAGATATTTTAAGGTTGAGTAAATAAGTCATCGTCCAGACTTCCAATTTTAGTTGTAGCAATTCTTGAGTTTATTGGTGAGAGTTTTACAAAAACACAAAAAATAAAAACTAAACAGAAAAAATTAAAAATTATCTCTAATCACCAAACTTATACCAAATTCATAGAATCAGGCAACCTATTTGTTGATTTTGCACCTATTACCAAAATGATTATATTGATTACTAAAAATTGTAAAAATTTAATATTTTGAATATTTTTCTTTTTCAATAAATGGTATTTTAATTTTAATTAAAAAAATGATCAAACAAATTTGCTGTTTCAAACAATGTGTTGATTGATTTTGACAATTTCCAACAACAATTTCACAAGTTTAAATTATTTTATTTTATTATATTATTTATTTTTTTTGTTAAAACTAAAATGTTAAATAAATCAAAATTATATTTTTAATTTTCTTTCAACAAAAAAAAAAAAAAAAAAAAATAATTGATTTACTTATCACATTAATTAAATTTAAATACTTTTTAAATAATTTTTTTTTATTGATAAAAAACTACTAATAATTTTTTCTGTGTAGTAATTTATTAAAACCCAATTTTATAACTAAAAATTGTTTGATTTAAATCGAAAAAACCAATTGACATTTTGATTTTTTTAATTAATATTTGAATTACATATTTTTATCAAAACAATTAAAATGGTAATTTTGTTAAATATTAATTTTAGTTTTTGTTCAATGAAAAAAATAATTGATTTAATAAAAACATTAATTAAATTAAAATACTTTTCTAGCAATGTATTTGTTTGACAAACACCACTAATACTTTTTTCTATGCAAAGGTCCAATAAATGCTGATACGAATAATGTCATTTTATTCAAATTTAGTTTTATAGAACTAGAAAAAAGGCCCTTTGTTCCTACTAGGAACCACAGGACATAATATATATATATATAAATATAGAAAAAAAGCATACAACTTTCAAATGGAAGGCCTATAATTTATCATAGATCCAATAAAACAACAACAACATTGCAAAATTTGTTTTTTTATTTTTTTTTTTAATTTCCTAAGCTAATCCCGCGCAGCTCTACGCTTGTCTGCAGGAAAGAAACCAGACTCTCTGGCGGGAATCGAACCCGCAACACCGGCGCTGATAGACAAGCTCACTACCAACTAGCCTACCGAGGCACAACAACACAAATATATAGTTTTAATGCTTAAAGGTCAGTTTTCATAAAGATTGGCTGATAAGTAAAAATCCCACTCCTGAAATACTCTATCTGCTAATGGAAAGTATTAAAGCTTCGGCACAACCAACAAAGCACTTCAAGTTAATTTTACAAAAAAAACGACAAATCGGCATTTTGCAATTTTTTTAAAGAAAAATCGACAAAATCAGCACGTACTTGTTTTATACTCTGCGGTAGCTTTATCGTTTTTTCTTCAAAGTAAATTTTTGCTGCTTTACACATACAAACGAAAATATTAATGTGTATGTGATTTTCCCATCACTGGTCTAATAAGATATTTTATTTTTATAGAAAATAGATATCTTATAACTATGCCTCATAAAAAATCTTTGAACGATAAATACTTTTTACAAACCTTTTTTAATATTTCATGTTCCCATGACATTTTAACTCCAGCATTATAATCAAAGTAAATGTAAATGTTTGGTATTATGCGTTAAAAACATTTAATATCCTTTGTGTTGTAATTTATTTTCCACTATTTGTCCCTGTTATCCTTCCGCATTGTTCTTAAATGCATGGGAATTTTTCCCCATAAAAAATTTTTGTCATTATTTTCCAAACCGTCACCCTGATGCATCAGCAAACACTGACAACGCCAACAGCAAGTGAAAGTGAGAAAATTGTATAAATTTTGCTCAATAAATAACAGAAATACTTACACTTGTGTTAAAGGACATCTCTAATTACACAGCATTGAAATGCACTTGCATGTGTTTGTTATGCTCACATGCATGTATGAACAGTATATCCTTTCATATCCTGTTGCATGGTTATCTTTGTGTTGCTGTCATTGTTTTCTTTTAGCTACTGTCTACTTTAAGCGGTTGCAGGAATGATTGAATGACTGTGCAACAGAAAATGTGTAAGATATTTTGCAGGTGACATTGCGGCTGCAGTGATTTTTATTATTTTCTAACGTTGGTATCGTTTAATTTGATTTGAAGAAAAGGATTTATGTATGTTCTCATACGTACGTACATAAGTGTGTTTTAGGTGTTTTTATTGTGGAAATTTAATATTTTATTATTTATTTTGTCATGACTTTGTATAACTTTTGTGTAATTTCTGTTTTTTTTTATTATTATTATTTTTTTTTTTTTTTTGTTGAAATCTTGCGTGGGAATTTTATTATTTCAGAGGAAATTTTAACGAAGAAATTGTGCAAAATTATTATTGTTTTAATATATAAATATGCCAAAAAATATTTTATTATAATAGATTTTGATAATAATATTTAATTTTTTTTTTTGTCAAATTTTGAAATACTTTTGGTTTCTTTGATAACTGAGCAATTTTTATGGCATTTTTATACCGTTCAGCAAAGGGGAAAGGGCATACATCCGCACTTGATCAACAAGAGGGTATTAACTTAAAATTTTTGTTTGGCAATTGAGACGTAATATTCAAATGTATGTTAAATGTTAAAATTCTTTTTTATATGCCTTCAATATTAAATTAAAAATTGTTTTGTTTCTACTGAACAGTTTAAAGTTTCGAGTTACTACCCTCTTGTTGGTCAAGTGCGATATATTAAATTGTCTATGTGTTTGTAATTTCAACAATATTAAGATATTAGGACCCAATTAAGGATATAAATTCTGGGTAAAGTTGATTTACCAATGTATGTCTGTGCGTCTGTCCGTGTGTATATTGAAATGGGTTTTCCGAAGACCACAGAAATGATGAGGACTAGAATGTTATATGTTTACATCAAATATTGGTCGTATTCGTTTGCTATTGAAAACAGTCGGTTGTATTGGATTGGACATGGCACTTCCCACATAAAGACATAATACACTTCTGTATAGCTGGTGAAGAAGCGCCAAAGTTTCCATCTTATTAGAGTTTTTCTTTTCCCGGACTTTTTCATTTGCCGCATGTTCAAAAGTAAACATGGGCAAAATTTAAATTATTTTGTAGCATTTTTGAGGAAGTTATAAGAAAATGACTTTTTGGTTATCTTTTTTCAAAGTGCAATAACATTCGATCCGTGACTTAGGAGTGTTTGGGAATAAAAATTTAAGAACTATAACCGCAGAGAACTGATGATTATATTGAATTCGGAGTAAATTTCCAAAAACCACCTTATAGTTTTAAGTTGTTCTGCTATAAAACTAAACAAATGGACTTAAGCACTTATTGCCACAGAATTAATTCAAAGCCAACAGGTTTTATATGAAACCAAAAAGTTAAATTATTTAAACAAATTATTACAAACTATTTCTTTTAAAATAAGATTTTAGTTCGGAATATGCTTTTACAGAATCGTTTGAAAGCCTATTTCAAGTTTTTATCAAGAAGATTTCAATAAGAAAACACGCTTCCTTTCTACGGATGTTCGCCTTTTAGTTAAAGGAACATTATATAATCTCTAGACACTTTCAGTAGTCTTAGCACTTCCTTCAAAACCCGTAATTCATTTTTTTTTTAAATTTTTTTCTTAGAATCGAATAAGCGCCTTTGTCTTCATTTCTTACAGAATCTTATCCGAATGCAAAAATAAATTATTAAATTTTTCCTTTTTTTTTAAATAAATCTAAATCTTTAAACTAATTAAAAATTCTGTACATTTTTACACCACTATTTTCGAAATTTCACAGCATTAAACAATATCGGAAATGAATTGACATCTCTTTGGCGTTTGGCAAAACTGTCTTAAGTCAGAAACTGTAGTTTTTTTTAATGACAACTTGGAAAATATTTATTTGGTGTATTTCACAGATTTTTCCTATGAGCAGATAATAACGATTAGAAGCAGTTGTACTAGACTTAAGTGATTTAAACCAAGCAAAAGAGAAAAACAATTGAAATAAAAAAAAAAAAAATCCCGGGAGTTCCCGCACAAATTTTCCCGAAAAATTTACGGGATCCCTGGATTTTTGTCCCGGGAAACCCCGTATGAAAAACACTACATATTATGTACAAGCATCTTGGTTAAGAATAGACAACATCCGACAACGTGTGGGCGGGATTGGAAAAATGGGCGTGGAATAAAATACATTTCTTTGTATCTGGAGAACGGTTTTCCAAATTTGGTAAACATGAGTTGTTCTGTTTGATAATGTGAGATAGTGGGTAAGTGGTCTAAGACGCTGCATTATATTAGGTGAAGGGTTTAAAAGAACCGACCGAATATTTTTGTTTTTTTTTTATAAAGGGTGGTTAAATTTCAAGGGCCGATGTTGATTTTGAATAAAACACAAACTATTTAGGAAATTACTGTAATTTTATTTTATTATGATATATTGGTATTACTCAATTATGTATGGAACAAAATATCGGCCAAATTTATCATCCATTTTCATAATAAGTCTGGATAACTTTAACACGTTGTTGGATTGTGTATCTCTCCATGGTTCAAATTGAGTAAGTCTGAAATAGAGAAATGTCAAATAAAATTCGGAAAAAAACTTGGCGTTTAGGTGTGGTTCACATTCAACATCGGCCCTTACAATTTAACCACCCTTTACATAACAAATATGTAGATGATTTGCCGCTTAAATAGGAAAATGAGTCTTAAACAAAAAAATATACTCAACATATTTTTTAATTCTGTTTGATTATCTGTGTTAGTAGGTAAGTGGTCTAAGACTGTACATTACATTAAGTGGAGGGCTGTAAAGGGCTTTAAAGAGTAGAATATAGCAATCTTACTTGGTTTTTTTTTTTATCAAATTTCAATAAATTCTAAATTCAATCAAATACAAACTGATTGAACGTCGTTTATTCGGAATGGTTTCCGTTTACTCGAAATCGTTAAGGTTTGTAATTAATGGATAAAAAAAAAACCGAGGACAGTACATCACTCTCAATTGTTAGTATTTCTTTAGATTTAAATTAAAACATATGTTTTTACTTGTTACGCATATTTAGAAAGAAAAACCTGATTAGTAATAATTCTGTTAACATTCTTGTGTTAAAGATACAAATATAATTAACCGGCCTTTGAGCATTTGTTTTCATAAAATTGTATTTCTTTTTATAAAACATTACAAAACAATGCAAATGTTGCATATTCCTTTAAGTACCAAAATATTCCCACATTATCTCATTATCCTTTTTGTAAAATTATTTTACTTTTTATTTTCTTTTTTTTTTCATTAAATCATCTCTTTTTGTAATTAATCTTTTGTGTGTGAAATTTTTATGCTGACCTAATTTCTATGAAAGGATATCATGAACTTGGTGCAAAAGTAGGCGTTGAAATTTTAGCGCATCAGTTGGTCAGTTTAGCGTATTTGTTTGTGTATTACATAAAAAGATTAATACATTTTTTATTTATAATTTTTTATAATTTATTGGTCAAGCGTAAATCCTGGAAAATGAGTTGTTGAAAAACTAAAATTCTTTTTTAATTAATCAAGCATAATTGATTTAATGTATTAAATAAAGGATTTATGGGAATTTTATACCGGAAATAAAGAAATATTATTGCAAAGAAGTTTTCTTAATTGGCCACATGTGGTTGATTAAGGGTATTTAATTTTTTCTTAATTTCCATAATTTTTTTAAAAAAAATCCTGTACATTAACGAAATTCACTTTCAGAATCAATCAACTCCATTCTCGCCTACCTCTCTGGGATTTAATGTTAAAGTTGCAAAGAAATTTGGTGGGACAATAGATTTATACTTTAATCATAGTTTCCATATCTGCAGATGTTTTATGTGAATTAAGTTCAGTTTTAAATCTATATTCTACACATTTTTTTAAAATACTAGTCGATCAGATAACGTCGTACAAATGCGATAGCCGCCTTCAGGAACATCTCACCGAATTCCAATTACGTCACTGAAGGATAGAAAATCCAGGGGACCTGTTGAGATTCCCTCAGAAATATTACAACTTATAGCTACAAGCAGATATTAATTTATGAAAAATTTTTTTTAATCGCATTAACAAATCAGCAAAATATCCTCAAGATTGGTTTTATAATCCAAATGTATAAACTTACCTAAGAAAATGTACACAAAAACATCCAATGATTACTGATGCCTAAGCCTAATGAGTTCAAAATGTTTATTAGGATAATTCTTACAAAGCCAAAGACAATTAGATTTCAGAGAAGAAAGAGCGCTATTTTCACTGTAGGTGTTTATTGTAAAATGCTGAGATGTTCAAAAGGACGTTTTTATGCTTCGTGGAGTGTGAAAAAGCGTTAGACACAGTGCATTAATATTCTATTTTCAATCGGTATAAACAGACAACAAATCGGCTGTACTACTGGCATATAATGTTTCCAATCTTCAGGAGATACTGAACACCCTGTTCACATGCAGCAAAACATATGGCTGAAACATAAAAACACGGAAAACGAAGCTTTAGATCATGAAGTAATGACAAATATATGCCTGCCACAGAATATTAAAAATGCTTCGCTATCAATACACGGGATCTGTTTTAACTTCTTGTTACTAATAAACCTTAAAACAAAATCATGGTTTATCAAAATATTTATAAAGCTCAATTTGCTGTACTCAATGGATAGACTTCATTTCCAATAACAGGGTTCTACGTATACTGCATTGAGTCAGGATTTACGATAACCATCGGAAAACGAAAAGCTGCATACCTTGAACATATCATGAAAAACTCTAAGTATAAGCTTTCGCCAACTATCATGAAATCGAGATGTAAAGAAAACAAAGCCCAAATGAAGAAATTGGATATTATGGATTGAAAATATTCAAGAATAGACTGAAATTTGCGACAGAGTACGTCAAGGAATAGAGAAATGTTTACCAGTATCCTGGAAAATATTACAATTTCTTTAAATAGTTATATCAATGTAATTGATATAAACATGATAAGAAGCTTAGTTACCTGTCTTGAGAACCAGCGTTCAGTAAACGCAGAGTAAAAGCATTTTTCAATATGGTCACCTCCAACAAAACCATTTTTAATGAAATTTTTTTAACATATCGTGCTGAATTGAACCATATAATTGTTAAATATGACAATAATTTATTAACCACTAATTATTGTTTGGTTTTCAATAAACACTAGTAAAGGGTGTCCAAATTTGGAGCATCATCGGTCAATGGAAATCGCTACAGGGAGATGATCCGAAGATTTTTGTGGCGGAAAATTGATAATTTAGAAGTAGAGAATATGTGGTCAACAGGATGGTGCCACTTGCCACACAGCAAGAGAAACAATGGATCTTTTGAAAGAATAGTTCGAAAATCGCATTAATTCTCGTAGAGAAGAAGTGAATTGGCCAACAAGATTAGGCGATTTGGACACCTTTAGACTATTCTTTTGTGAAGTTTTTTGAAATTGAAAGTGTACAGTAATAATCCCACAAAAGTTAAAAAGCTTAAAAACAACATTATTTAGCAGATATCAACCATTGACAACAGTTTATTGAAAAACGTTATTGAGAATTTGTGAACAAGATTGGGAGCCTGCGGAGCCAGTAGGGGGAGTCACTCGACCGACATAATATTTCATTTTTAACCGGAAGCTAAAATAAAATTATTTTTAAAATATAAAAAAACTTTTTTTATTAAAGTTAACCCTTTATTTTCCCCTTTTTTAAGAACAGCAGAAAATCGCTGATTTGGGAATGTTTCCAAATCAAATTCAATTAGCTAATGAATAATTAGCAAGGGATAAATCACAACGGCTACATCATTTCAATCAGTCAGTCCAGTTGGCCTCCCTGTTATAAAAGCTTTATTAAATATAAAATCACAATAATATCATCATTTTTGTGCATAATATTCAAATTATTTAAATTATTATTGCTACATACATGATAACAATTATTGAATGAACCTTTGGCATTTTTACTTTCTTTGCAGACAGCCCCTTTCCCAAAAGTTCAATATCAACATAAAGTATAAAATTTATAGACATTTTTTTCCATAAAAACAACCGAAAATTAAGATTTGACAAATATTTTGTTTGAACAAACATGATTAAAAGCAGTTCGTTTAAAAATTAGGCGCCACTTAAACAAACACCATAAAAGAAATTAAAATTTAAAATTTTTGATAATTTTAAAACTTGTATTTAAAATCAGTTGTTAAATAAAAATTAAAAAAAAAAACATCATTTACTTTCGATAGACGTTTTACCTAGAATGACAAGAGCCAAGAACTTTTAAATAAAATAATTGATCAAAAAGTAATTTCAATTTTTGGGAATACAAAATTTTTAATTTCAAAAGATTTTGTTATTCGTGCTTAATTCCCAGTTTTTATTATTGATAAAAACACTTGAAATTTATTGTTGATGGGATAAGCTATTCCTATGCGCATTTCACTGGTTGCTTAGGCCAGATCATCAGGAAACTTCATCCATAACGTTTTAGAAAAACTAAAGATATTAAACCAAATAAAACTGTTAAGCGTATAAGACTTATAGCAACAGTTCTACTTGTAATAATATCAAAGCTTAAACAAAACACATCAACAATAAACAGTGGGTTTATCTCATCTTACATTCCCCACTACAATTAGTTGAAATTCTCTCAACATTAATTGTAGTTGTAAGTAGGTTAAGAAAAACAAAATAAAAACAACAACAACAACTTTACAAAAGATGTTGACAATTAAGTGTTTTTTTAGGCCGTGCACTGCCTGTTTATTATCAAAAAGTAATTTCAATTTTTGGGAATACAAAATTTTTAATTTCAAAAGATTTTGTTATTCGTGCTTAATTCCCAGTTTTTATTATTGATAAAAACACTTGAAATTTATTGTTGATGGGATAAGCTATTCCTATGCGCATTTCACTGGTTGCTTAGGCCAGATCATCAGGAAACTTCATCCATAACGTTTTAGAAAAACTAAAGATATTAAACCAAATAAAACTGTTAAGCGTATAAGACTTATAGCAACAGTTCTACTTGTAATAATATCAAAGCTTAAACAAAACACATCAACAATAAACAGTGGGTTTATCTCATCTTACATTCCCCACTACAATTAGTTGAAATTCTCTCAACATTAATTGTAGTTGTAAGTAGGTTAAGAAAAACAAAATAAAAACAACAACAACAACTTTACAAAAGATGTTGACAATTAAGTGTTTTTTTAGGCCGTGCACTGCCTGTTTATTATCAAAAAGTAATTTCAATTTTTGGGAATACAAAATTTTTAATTTCAAAAGATTTTGTTATTCGTGCTTAATTCCCAGTTTTTATTATTGATAAAAACACTTGAAATTTATTGTTGATGGGATAAGCTATTCCTATGCGCATTTCACTGGTTGCTTAGGCCAGATCATCAGGAAACTTCATCCATAACGTTTTAGAAAAACTAAAGATATTAAACCAAATAAAACTGTTAAGCGTATAAGACTTATAGCAACAGTTCTACTTGTAATAATATCAAAGCTTAAACAAAACACATCAACAATAAACAGTGGGTTTATCTCATCTTACATTCCCCACTACAATTAGTTGAAATTCTCTCAACATTAATTGTAGTTGTAAGTAGGTTAAGAAAAACAAAATAAAAACAACAACAACAACTTTACAAAAGATGTTGAAAATTAAGTGTTTTTTTAGGCCGTGCACTGCCTGTTTATTATCAAAAAGTAATTTCAATTTTTGGGAATACAAAATTTTTAATTTCAAAAGATTTTGTTATTCGTGCTTAATTCCCAGTTTTTATTATTGATAAAAACACTTGAAATTTATTGTTGATGGGATAAGCTATTCCTATGCGCATTTCACTGGTTGCTTAGGCCAGATCATCAGGAAACTTCATCCATAACGTTTTAGAAAAACTAAAGATATTAAACCAAATAAAACTGTTAAGCGTATAAGACTTATAGCAACAGTTCTACTTGTAATAATATCAAAGCTTAAACAAAACACATCAACAATAAACAGTGGGTTTATCTCATCTTACATTCCCCACTACAATTAGTTGAAATTCTCTCAACATTAATTGTAGTTGTAAGTAGGTTAAGAAAAACAAAATAAAAACAACAACAACAACTTTACAAAAGATGTTGACAATTAAGTGTTTTTTTAGGCCGTGCACTGCCTGTTTATTATCAAAAAGTAATTTCAATTTTTGGGAATACAAAATTTTTAATTTCAAAAGATTTTGTTATTCGTGCTTAATTCCCAGTTTTTATTATTGATAAAAACACTTGAAATTTATTGTTGATGGGATAAGCTATTCCTATGCGCATTTCACTGGTTGCTTAGGCCAGATCATCAGGAAACTTCATCCATAACGTTTTAGAAAAACTAAAGATATTAAACCAAATAAAACTGTTAAGCGTATAAGACTTATAGCAACAGTTCTACTTGTAATAATATCAAAGCTTAAACAAAACACATCAACAATAAACAGTGGGTTTATCTCATCTTACATTCCCCACTACAATTAGTTGAAATTCTCTCAACATTAATTGTAGTTGTAAGTAGGTTAAGAAAAACAAAATAAAAACAACAACAACAACTTTACAAAAGATGTTGACAATTAAGTGTTTTTTTAGGCCGTGCACTGCCTGTTTATTATCAAAAAGTAATTTCAATTTTTGGGAATACAAAATTTTTAATTTCAAAAGATTTTGTTATTCGTGCTTAATTCCCAGTTTTTATTATTGATAAAAACACTTGAAATTTATTGTTGATGGGATAAGCTATTCCTATGCGCATTTCACTGGTTGCTTAGGCCAGATCATCAGGAAACTTCATCCATAACGTTTTAGAAAAACTAAAGATATTAAACCAAATAAAACTGTTAAGCGTATAAGACTTATAGCAACAGTTCTACTTGTAATAATATCAAAGCTTAAACAAAACACATCAACAATAAACAGTGGGTTTATCTCATCTTACATTCCCCACTACAATTAGTTGAAATTCTCTCAACATTAATTGTAGTTGTAAGTAGGTTAAGAAAAACAAAATAAAAACAACAACAACAACTTTACAAAAGATGTTGACAATTAAGTGTTTTTTTAGGCCGTGCACTGCCTGTTTATTATCAAAAAGTAATTTCAATTTTTGGGAATACAAAATTTTTAATTTCAAAAGATTTTGTTATTCGTGCTTAATTCCCAGTTTTTATTATTGATAAAAACACTTGAAATTTATTGTTGATGGGATAAGCTATTCCTATGCGCATTTCACTGGTTGCTTAGGCCAGATCATCAGGAAACTTCATCCATAACGTTTTAGAAAAACTAAAGATATTAAACCAAATAAAACTGTTAAGCGTATAAGACTTATAGCAACAGTTCTACTTGTAATAATATCAAAGCTTAAACAAAACACATCAACAATAAACAGTGGGTTTATCTCATCTTACATTCCCCACTACAATTAGTTGAAATTCTCTCAACATTAATTGTAGTTGTAAGTAGGTTAAGAAAAACAAAATAAAAACAACAACAACAACTTTACAAAAGATGTTGACAATTAAGTGTTTTTTTAGGCCGTGCACTGCCTGTTTATTATCAAAAAGTAATTTCAATTTTTGGGAATACAAAATTTTTAATTTCAAAAGATTTTGTTATTCGTGCTTAATTCCCAGTTTTTATTATTGATAAAAACACTTGAAATTTATTGTTGATGGGATAAGCTATTCCTATGCGCATTTCACTGGTTGCTTAGGCCAGATCATCAGGAAACTTCATCCATAACGTTTTAGAAAAACTTAAGATATTAAACCAAATAAAACTGTTAAGCGTATAAGACTTATAGCAACAGTTCTACTTGTAATAATATCAAAGCTTAAACAAAACACATCAACAATAAACAGTGGGTTTATCTCATCTTACATTCCCCACTACAATTAGTTGAAATTCTCTCAACATTAATTGTAGTTGTAAGTAGGTTAAGAAAAACAAAATAAAAACAACAACAACAACTTTACAAAAGATGTTGACAATTAAGTGTTTTTTTAGGCCGTGCACTGCCTGTTTATTATCAAAAAGTAATTTCAATTTTTGGGAATACAAAATTTAGTTTTTCTAAAACGTTATGGATGAAGTTTCCTGATGATCTGGCCTAAGCAACCAGTGAAATGCGCATAGGAATAGCTTATCCCATCAACAATAAATTTCAAGTGTTTTTATCAATAATAAAAACTGGGAATTAAGCACGAATAACAAAATCTTTTGAAATTAAAAATTTTGTATTCCCAAAAATTGAAATTACTTTTTGATAATAAACAGGCAGTGCACGGCCTAAAAAAACACTTAATTGTCAACATCTTTTGTAAAGTTGTTGTTGTTGTTTTTATTTTGTTTTTCTTAACCTACTTACAACTACAATTAATGTTGAGAGAATTTCAACTAATTGTAGTGGGGAATGTAAGATGAGATAAACCCACTGTTTATTGTTGATGTGTTTTGTTTAAGCTTTGATATTATTACAAGTAGAACTGTTGCTATAAGTCTTATACGCTTAACAGTTTTATTTGGTTTAATATCTTTAGTTTTTCTAAAACGTTATGGATGAAGTTTCCTGATGATCTGGCCTAAGCAACCAGTGAAATGCGCATAGGAATAGCTTATCCCATCAACAATAAATTTCAAGTGTTTTTATCAATAATAAAAACTGGGAATTAAGCACGAATAACAAAATCTTTTGAAATTAAAAATTTTGTATTCCCAAAAATTGAAATTACTTTTTGATAATAAACAGGCAGTGCACGGCCTAAAAAAACACTTAATTGTCAACATCTTTTGTAAAGTTGTTGTTGTTGTTTTTATTTTGTTTTTCTTAACCTACTTACAACTACAATTAATGTTGAGAGAATTTCAACTAATTGTAGTGGGGAATGTAAGATGAGATAAACCCACTGTTTATTGTTGATGTGTTTTGTTTAAGCTTTGATATTATTACAAGTAGAACTGTTGCTATAAGTCTTATACGCTTAACAGTTTTATTTGGTTTAATATCTTTAGTTTTTCTAAAACGTTATGGATGAAGTTTCCTGATGATCTGGCCTAAGCAACCAGTGAAATGCGCATAGGAATAGCTTATCCCATCAACAATAAATTTCAAGTGTTTTTATCAATAATAAAAACTGGGAATTAAGCACGAATAACAAAATCTTTTGAAATTAAAAATTTTGTATTCCCAAAAATTGAAATTACTTTTTGATAATAAACAGGCAGTGCACGGCCTAAAAAAACACTTAATTGTCAACATCTTTTGTAAAGTTGTTGTTGTTGTTTTTATTTTGTTTTTCTTAACCTACTTACAACTACAATTAATGTTGAGAGAATTTCAACTAATTGTAGTGGGGAATGTAAGATGAGATAAACCCACTGTTTATTGTTGATGTGTTTTGTTTAAGCTTTGATATTATTACAAGTAGAACTGTTGCTATAAGTCTTATACGCTTAACAGTTTTATTTGGTTTAATATCTTTAGTTTTTCTAAAACGTTATGGATGAAGTTTCCTGATGATCTGGCCTAAGCAACCAGTGAAATGCGCATAGGAATAGCTTATCCCATCAACAATAAATTTCAAGTGTTTTTATCAATAATAAAAACTGGAAATTAAGCACGAATAACAAAATCTTTTGAAATTAAAATAATTGATAAAAAATTATTTTACCTTCTTTACTTGATTTTTAATGCACAATTTAATTAACGAAAAGTAAAAAAAGTATAATGATTATTTTATAGAGCCCAAAGCCATTTCATATTCTAATGCCAAAAAAACAATTTTATATTTTATTTTAATCAATTTTTTAAAAATCCATAAATTTTGTGACCTTTTTGCCAAACGCCACGCAACATTTTAAACAAGTACCCACTCAATAAAAAGGCAATTTTTGGTGGGGAACCAACCGACCATTCAGTTTTAAAATTTTTATTTATTTTTTACTCGTAGAAACTGGCGGAAATGCATTTAATCGCTGTTTAAGACCACAAAAAACTCAGCGTATTCGTAGATTTAATGCTTCAATGATTTGGTTGGCGTCAGGGTGACAGTGATTTGTGACTTTTTTTTTGTTTTTGTTTTTTTTTGTTTTGCTGATATCTCTTCTTTACTCTAGATTACTCTTTTTTTCTTTTCTAGGCTGGCATTTTATTTATCATTTACTCGTGCGATTTTAATGCATTTGCTTGGTTGTGTTGAATTTTGTGGAGGTTTTTTTTTGGAAATTAAGTAATTTCGAGCTTATCATCAATCGTGAAAGGAGGGGTATGTAAATCAGCAGTTTTTTTCCAATTATTTTTTTTTTTTAATTTTTTATTTAGTTAAAAATTAATTTTAATTCGTAAATGAGTTTAATTTAATTATTATATTGTTATCATCAGTTGAATACAAAAGGAGGTAAAATATTGTGAATTCTTAAAATTTATTTGCAAAAATTGGGTTTCCAGATGTCAAAGAGAATAGAAAATATTAGAAAATGTATGTACAGTAAAATCTCTTCTCACCGAAAGCCGAAGGGACCATTGAAATGTGTCCGTAGAAGGGCGATGTTCTCCTCAAAGAACTTAAAGTTTTCCTAAATGAACGCCTACAGGTCCATGCAACAGAAGGTGTTCACTAAGGCAGATTTCGCCGTATTCCGTTTTTACCTTTACTTTACTGTTTTGTAGAAGGCAACGCGGGGTAGATAAGAATATTTACACCACTCGCCTACAAAATTCAAAGTCATGTATTTGTTCTACCATGAAAAGTCTTCGGAAAAGTGAATCTACTTTATTATATTATTAGGTCTGTATACATATCGACATCCAAAATTAGGGAAGTAACGAAAGCGTTTTTGCCAATACGATACCGATACTCAAAAAATAATATCGGCCATACAGACACGAATATAAAATTTTAATTCATGGTAAATTTAACAAGACTCAGGTAGATTAATTATTTTATTATACAAAATTATAGTGTAGGAGATTAATAATATTTAATATTAATATCAATATAATTTAAAAATCAATGGATTTGATTTAATGGTAATATAAAAAAATTAATAAGGTGTTTATAGAAAAAATTGTTAAAAATTTTGTTCAAAAATACAAGATACTTTCAACTTTTGCGGAGATCGTAAATCCGATTGAACTACACCTACAGTGGAAAAAGGCGATAAAACTTATTTAAAAAATTCAATATTTCTGCACCAAGCGGATCTGCGTCTCTAGAAATGTTAGAAGATCTAAGATATATCACGACTTCTTCTTTAAAAGAACCATAGCTAAGGATCCTCCTTGGATATTCTTATAATTTGTTCACTAGCGCTCCAAAGATTAAAAGTCTTCCATAATTTCAGAATGAATAATCAAAATTTTCAGCAAAAAGATTTTTATTCTTTTTTTATTCAGTGTTTTTATGAAAAATAAAAATTAGGAATTAAGCAAGACAAACGAAATCTTGTTAATTAAAAATTTCTAAAAATTACATTGATAATAAATATGCAAGTGCACGGCTTAAAAAAACTAAACTGGCAACTTTCTTTATATTTGGTTTTCTTTCGAAAGCAATAAAGCAATTTGTTTTTGTTTTTATTTTGTTTTTTCTTAACCTACTTCTAATGTTAGAAAAGATAAACTCACTATTTATTGTTGGTATTTTGTTTAAGCTTTGATATCGTTGCAAATAAGACTTTTTGAGTGCTTGCAATTCTCATTCAATCTGCATTTTTATTTGCTAATTTCTTTGGCTCTTCTTAAATTTTTTGGGAGAATGTTTCCTGATGATCTGGCCTAAGCAACCTGTAAAATGCGCATATAAACTAGCTTATCCCCCAGCAATACATTTCAGTGTTTTTATCCAGAATAAAAATTGGGAATTAAGCAACGAAATCTTATTAATTCTCAAAAACATCATTAAAAATAAGCACAAAAATCTAAAACGTAAAAAATTTTTTAGGTTTTTTTTTACTACAAATTCATAAAAGATTTAGCAATGAGAGAACAAAGCCAAACGACTAAAGCTGGAGATCCACACAACGCGAAATTCGTTGATGCGTTTAACCATCTGTCAAAAAATAAGAATCTGTGTGTGTAACATTGTATTGGCTATTTACACAACAAACGCGTATAATGCATATTCATACGTATAGAACGCATTAAGAGGGATTACTTTTCACATTTGCTTGCGTCTTGAAAAAAAGGTCAAGAAAGTATCAAACGCATAGATCGCGTGCTGTGGACCTTTAGTTAAAGAATAAAATTTTTTATTCTCAGAGTTATTTTTGGGAATACAAAATTTATTATTAATAAGATTTCTCTATGACGTGCTTAACTCCCAATTTTTTTTTTTTTTTGATAAATATACTGAAATTTATTGTTAAGGGAAAGCTAGTTTCTATGCGCATTTCACTGGATTTGCAAAACCGGAGTTTATATTGATGTAGTGAACTAAAATACATTATAAGCAATTAAAAAGTTGCTTTTGATTTTTTTGCCCTTTTGGATTTAAGATGACGAAATATTAATTAAATTTTTCAGTTTGTTTTGACAAAATTTTTATACCCACACCACAATAGTATAAGGCTTATATGCTGTTGTTTGTAAAACCTTACAATATTTATCCTAGACCCACCTTTAAGTATACCGATCGACTCAAAATTATGTTATGATGTCCGTTCGGCTGGTAGGCTGGCTGTTCATGAACACCATGTACGCAGAGTACAGGTCGCAATTTTGGAGAAAAATCGATGAAATTTGGTTCTCTACATATTGAATAAAAATTTTAAAAAAATATATGTTCCCAAAAAAATTTAATTTTTCTGCTCTTTCAAAATATTCAATTTTATTGCTAAACATATGCCCTTAATTCTCAAATGCATAAGACTCTCCAAATGAACTATAAACCCATAAATAGACACTTGTCCTTATCTAACCTTTCTCAATCTTAAACAAACATCAAGAATAAATCCCAGTAATGAAATCCTCACATCCCACAAACAAAAAAAAAAAAAAGTGTCACAAGTGCCACACAATTGACAAATTGTATCCTTCAAATAGGCGACGCGTAAATGTAAGTGAAAAAATAACAAAAATTGAGACGAATATAAAAATCAGCTTAAGTGGGTCTGTGGTAAAAATAATACGGAAATAAAATACCCAAAAGAAAAAGAAAGAAATTTTCAGGCAGCAATAAAAACGGCACAATAAAAAAAAACAACCGCGCATATTTAAGGAGCCAAGAGCACAACTAAATTGGAAAACAAAAAAAAAAAAAAAAAAAAAAACAAAAATTGTTAAGTGTCACATAAAAAACAAAATACCGCTGCGTATAAAAAAAATCAACAACCTGCAATCAACTGCAGCCATCGGTCCAGAATCCGGACAATAAAGTTGAATACATAAAAAACACATATGAAAAATAAAAAATAAAATCATGTTACGAGTGGTTCTTGGGAAGGAGAACAAGACATTTAAAAGATCTGAAATGTAAGACAAAAATTTGTGTATTTTTTTTTAGCAACATATATACTTTTTTTTTGGATTATTATTAAAAATCCAGGCGTCGAGGTGCAGTAATGTCGGACGAACTTTTGCAAGTTCCCTACGTTTTGTAAGAAAATCCCTAGTTTGTAGTCGTTATATTATCAATAAACCTAAAACATATTTGAAAACCTTTTAAACTTGGTACTTTTTTGTCTTTTCCATAAAGAAAGATCATTAGCCTACTTAAATAAACATACAATTTACTTTCTGGGAGCCTAAAATGAGTAAATTTGGTTCTCTTGGTACTTTTTACCTTTGGCACTTTTTGTATAGAGAAAGCATATGACACAGATTAAAATATAAGGTACTTTTTATAATGTAAAAATGAAAAAAAATTGGTACTGTTTCCCCTTTTGATAAATCTGGTATATAGATTGCTTTCTAAGTGATTAAATGTGTACTTTTTAAGGGCTAAAACGGAATAAGATTGGAACTTTTTATCTTTTCGATAAAAAATTGACAAACAAAGGGATTATAGCCTATTTTAGCATACAGTGTACATTCTGGGGGCCTAAGATGAGAATAAGCTGGTACTCTTGGTACTCTTTTACCTTTGGTACTTTTTCTTTTATGTTCTAAAAATGTTCTCTTATTTCTCTTTTTGATAAATTTGGTATACAGATTGGCCAGTGGCCGGAACACACATCCCTTGCTTTTAATATGGACAACTGAATGTCGGTTGCTCAAGAGTATCAGGTCTAGGAATCGAGCTATATCGATTTGAAGTTAGAAAGTATTGTATAGAGGATTGAAATTTGTTGTGCTTTTTTCGTGCATTTTGACCATCAAAATGTTCAAATATCGTAAAGTGATGTTAGGCAAAGTTGTTAACCTCAACGCTGGCTAAAACATAGTAAATAAAGGAAAGCGGTATTTTTCGTTTAACTTGAGTGGGGCGCTGGAAAATGAGTTTTTCATCATATTGAAAACAATTTAAATTACCTTCTAATTTTTGTTTAAATTCCCTTAGATAATCCCGCAAAGCTCTACGCTTGCAACCAACCAAAGCAACCAGAGTCTCTGGCGGGAAGCGAACCCGCAAACCGGCGCTGATTGGCTGGCTCACTACCAGCTAGCCTACCGGGGCACTCTTAATGCGAAGGAAAAAATAACCTTAATCTCGTCTTTTTTCCCTACGGGGTTTTATGAGCAAAATTTCCCATTTGTAGGAAAAGATGCCTACATCCAGTGTACAGGAACCCATATTTTGTTGTTTTACATGGACATACTGACAAACGGAAAAATATCGATCTGAGAATATTGTTTAGGTTTAAAAGCTCACCAGAAACCTTTAGAACTACTTAGTGTTCGCAAAAGTTTTTTAAATATTTGACTGGATATGCAGAATTGAAAAAGAGAAAAAATAAAACTGATAAAATCTCTGTTATTTGTGTTGCAACAACAGTTTATTGCTTGTTCAAAAATTGGCACTTGTTTAACGCATATAGGTGTCTTTGATTTCCTTTTTGGGTTGTTAAAATTTTGTAGCAACGTTTTCCTTTTATTCTACTTTAATCAAAGCGAGTGCCATTTATAAGATGATCACTTTCATTGTTATTTTTTCACCATTTTGGTCTATTAATGCGCAACTTTTGGTGAATTTTTCCACAAAATTGTTGTCGTTTTCTTTTATATTTTATTATTTATCTATCGGTGTTATGCTGTTGTTTTATATCCTCATTTTGTCAAGTGGCATATCCTTCGTGTATCCTGTACTTAAAGTGTGTATTTAAGTGAGATTTAGTATTGCGTGATTTTATAGTGTGTAGTTTAACTGCAAATACGTTTAATAAACATTTTTAGATTGTAAAATAGTTATTTGTAAATAAAACAAAATTGCAACAAATTTGGTTTTTATTTCTCTTAGTTTTAGACTGACAATATGGAACGTGTTTCGAATATTTTAGAAATTTTAGTTTTAGCAGAAGTTTTATAGGTTTTTTTTTTATTACAAAAAAACAAAAAGAAAAATGACTTCTAACTTTTGAAATAGAAATCGAGTAAATGTAAATACAGATATGTAATTAAAAGATATTTTTAAACAATTACTTTGAAATTAAAATATGTCAAAGATTTCAAAAATAGTTCAAATTATTATTTTATACAGGGGCTATGAAAAATAATGCACAAAGTTTGCTATTTGTAAAGGGTTTTCGACATGAACTTTGTTTTTTAATTGTGGCAACACCAACAACATTATAGTTTTGACCAGAGCTGCCGTTTTTGGCTATTTCTAACCAAAATTGGTTATATTTTTTTTCAATGTGGAGATGTGATTATTTTTTTCATTTTGGTTACTTTTTTCCAAAACAATAATAATTACGAACGAATAGAAGTTTTTTAAAATTCCTTTCAAAACAGCAACCAAATAATTTTTTTAAAATTTTTGCTAAGAAAATATTGCCATTTGTGATTTTTATATTAAAAACGCCATGATCTGAAATCGAAAACAAATGAAGTTTTTCTTGATTTTAAGAGAAGTAAAGATAATTAGGACTTAAAGTAGGAAGTGCATAAAATCATCCGGAATGGATTTTAGAAAATTACTGAAAAATTACACAAAAGTCGTTTCAGTGTTTTTAAAAACTTGAAAATAAGTTTAAGGTTCTGAATTTGGGTTTTTCCAGAAGTATATTTATATACATATTTGAAAATACACGTAGGAATTTTAAAGATTTTTAAGATTACATTGATTTATCAATATAATTTTAAAATTTATGGAATTTTCTGTAAGAAATGGCTGTAAGTTTAAAGAAATTTGAAATTTTACTGTTTATAACTTGTCGGTATGTATATTTATTTAATGTTTTTTAAGATAATTATTTTACTTTTTCCCCATTGAATGTACGTTATGATATATTAGAACAATTTTGAAACATTTTTTTATAATAAGAATTATAAATTTGAAATAAAATTTACACAATATATAATATTTATAATAATATTTTAGATATATGTAAATTAGGAAATATTTACATAATATTTACATTCGCATATTTACATTCGCATATCGCCAATCGTTTTAAATTTCGCCAAAATAATCGCCATATCGCCAAACGTAAATTTCCATCGACAAAAGGATTAAGAAATTACCACATTTGACAGTCCTGCCAATAACAGCTAAAAAGCGGGAAACTATTATCCATTTTTGTTATTTATAACTGGCATATGAAAAAATATTCAATTTATTTTTTTTTTACATATTCCTCTAACTCCCACTGGAGCTAGGGCGCCAAAAAAAAAAATTTTTTACGAAAAAAGTCTCAAATAAATAAAAACTTTTAATTAAGTTTCACGTTATTTTTTTAATATGTAAAAGAATTAAATTTCTTGTTTTGTTTTCTTGATTTCTAATTATTGTTTTACTATAAAGTGCAAATAACCTTTGTGTTACAATGTATTACAATGATTTTAATGATTTTCTCAATTAATAAAAAGCATTTTAAATTTGGTTATATTTTTTTACATTTGGTAACTTTTTCAAAAATTTTGGTTTTAAAAATTGTATTCGTTGTGGCAGCACTGGTTTTGACATTTAGTTTTTTGACGTATTCGTAGTAGATGCATTGGCAGTTGTTACAATGAATTCAATTTAGCTCAAAAATCGCATTAAAAAAATTAAAATCCAGTATGAAAATGTTGGTTCTGTTATAGTTACATTACACACAGCCATTGAAACGATCAATTTATTGCAAACCCAATTTCACGATCGGATAATTTCACGAACATCACCTGTTAAGTGACCAGCCAGATCGTGTAATTTAACACCAGTGGACAATTTTTTTTTGTGTGGTTATGTTAGTGCCGGTTCACAAACGACAAAAGTTTGACTCGTCAAGTAATGAGTTTTTAGGATAGAGGGGAAAAGAAATGGCATTCTCTTTTCCCTTCTCTCCCAAAAGCTCAAGACTTGACGAGACAAACTTGACGTGTGTGAACCAGCATTTAAGGACAGAGCCAATCGAATCAATTGCAGCCTTAAAACTCAAAATCCTTGATGCGTTTAACGAAATAGGCCCGCTAATTTGCCAAAAAGTGATTAAAAAGTTTGATGAAAGAATCAACATCCGTTAGCGTGCTCGTGGTGGACATTTGCCAAAAATCATTTTTCATTCATAATTGCCGAACTTTTCTCTTCGTAATACAATAAAAATTTAATTCATCTTCATCTAATTTTTTTGTTTTATTTTGTTTTAGAAAACAAAGTTCGTGTTATAAGGTTTTGTTTAAGAATTTGTTCTGTGTGGGTGAATTTTGTTTTCGGTTAACACAAAATAAAGAATAATTAATTAATAATTAAAAAAAAATTCTCTAAAAATGTTAACCAATTAAAGCATAAATCAAAGATAAAATCAGTTTTAATTAATAATTTAATCAAGTGAATCAAACTTTTAATCAAGTGCATTAAACGTTTAATCAAGTGTATTAAACTTTTAATCAAGTGAATTAAAAGTTAAGTTGATACTATTAATTTTTTTTACTGGTGCAAATTTAATTTATTGATTAATTAATATCACAAATTTTTAGTTGATATCAATCTTAATTTTTTTCTGTGTAATGAAAACATACAGACATGTTAATCGAAACTATCCTGTTTATAAAAATATTTCCTTTTATGTACCGCATTATTTACGGACCACTTATCTTTACCAGAACTAGTCTTAAAATCAGGAAAATCTATAATAGTTTTTAAAAAAAATTTGATTGAAAATATCAATCGATTTTAATTTCGCGTGGCTTCGAATTCTAAAACATGGATGATAATTTTATGGAAACAGACCATTTTTTTTTAACAACCATGTTATGATTGTCTTCGACCATGTTCTGGTTAATATTAAAATAAATATGGTTATCTAAAATAATTGTAGGGCAGTTTATAACCAATAACATTTTCTCTTTTTTAAACGCAACATGTTATTGTTGATAAGTAAATTATTTATTGTGAACGTTAAAATGTTATTGATAACCATAACGTGATTAGAGCCAACCATAATATGGTTGTGGCTTCTCTTTGGAGTACTGATTTATGTGGTTGTTTGTGAAAGAAAAAAATCAGTTTATTTACAAAAAACCAGTGATCTTGGGTCTGTATCTCTAAAATTACACAAAAAAAAAAACAAAAATTGATTTAAATTAAAACAATTTGTGATATTAATTCAAAAAATTAATTAAATTTACACCAGTAAACAAATGAATAGTGTCAATTAAATATTTTTTGATATTAAAAAATTTTTGCAGTAATTTTGTTGATACAAATAAACATTTAATTCACCTTGTTCAAACCACATTTGAACATTAAATAAAATATGAAATTAATGAATTTTAAAATCTTTTAAATATGGAAAAAATGAATTTAAAAAGAAAATATATTATTTTTATTTAGTAAATACTTGAATTGTTATTTGAATTTAACTGAGTTATAAATTATGCTACAGTTTGAAAACCGTTGGATTACAAATTTGTATTAGTTATAGTTATCCGTAATTATAAAAAAAAAAGTTAACAAATTCACACCTGATTAAATTTTTAATTTTAACTGTTTTTATTTTTGATTAATAACTTAATTAAAAAAAAAAAAAAAATGGCGATAATTTATTTCTTTTCTGTTTTTTTTTCACAAAAACGAAGTGATCGAGAACAATTTTTAATAGTTTCTTAATCTATGGAAAAATTCCGATACATTGTTTCAAAGAAAGTATTGAATTTGTTCTTATGACGGAATCATTTTCCTGCACAAATTAATGATCACCGGAAAATCAAACGTACTTAGAAACTAGCCGCCAATAACTATTGTCTATTGGAAAGACACCTAGAAAGAAGATCACCAGGAGGATCAACAAAAACAAAGGGGTCATAAAACTAGAAAATCATCAATTATGTCAGGACATATTGCGAAATATTTTTGTTTTGTCTTTGACTACAATTGAACAAGAATACAAGAATTCTCATACAGCAGTTAAACCTTTAAAAACAAAAGAGTTTCTTATAGAAAAAAAATAAATATATATTTTTATATTTAAAAAAAGAGGAAAAAAATGGTCACATAAAAAAACAAACAATGGCCAACAAAACATTGTGCAAGATTTGTACAATACCAAGGACCACAAAAGGATGCAAAAGGATATGTCCGGCAAAAGATCTTTAAATTACTTGTGGTTCTTAAGATTTTAGGTAGACAACCTGCAGAAGATAAATGAAATTTTTTAAATAGTATTTAGTTTCATAAGTCCTTCTGGCTTTTTGTTTTTGTCTATATTAAAGATTATTTAAAGACCTTTAAAAAAAATAATAAAAAAAAAAAAATTAAAACAAGTGAAGATGATTAAAGACTTCTATTTATCTACTATAAACGTAAAAATTGCATAAAAAAACCTGGTTAATAGTTTTTGGTCCTTTTTATACCAACTCACACAAAAGGATTCAGAGTTCTGCAATTTCGTTTGCATAATTGTATGTTGTTGCTTTTAGCCAACATCTGTTGGATGATGGGAACTACTGCAAATTGAGTTGCAAATGTCAAGTTACAAGCAATTGACAGTTTACCAAACACTAGCAGTTAGAAAAGAAAAACAGCTTAAGAAATCCCACCACAAAAGGACATCGTTAGCAATTCATTCTGTTGCAAATGTGTAAGGATTGCTTTTTCATATTGATCTTGAGAACTACTTCCTTATGGAAAGAGAAATTTTGTATTGTTTTTACTTGTATTTTAAACAATAATTGAAAATTTATCTTTTAAAATCTTGGACACTTGTGGGAAAATTGTCAAATGATTTTATAAATCTCAATTTTCCTTTTTTTTTATATAAAAATTCTTCGATATATTGTGTAGGTATACGTCCTTATCAGCATTTTGGCGATCTTAATGTTCATTTGAATCATTTTAAAATCAATATGTTAACCTTTTATTGGATGTTGAAAAGTCTTAACTGGTGCTTTTCTTTTGCAGTCTTTTGATTTTTTTTTTTTTTTTGATTTGTTAGAACAAAAGTTATTTGAGATTTTGCTACTAAATTGAGCAGGTTTATTGTTTTATTGACAAGTGTTTATCAAGATCAGTAGCGAGAATAAGTAAAATTTTAACCAATTTTTTAAATCTTAAATTAAATCAAATAGAATACCAAACGTTTGTTCATTTTTATAAGGGGTGTTTTTTAGAGACATACAACATTTTTTTTTTAAAGAAAACACAATAAATTCAATGGAATGACCAAAATTTTGGCTTCATTGGGCCACAAACTTCAAGGCATATAATGGTAAAAAAAAATGTCTGGTCTTAGCGACTTCGCCATAAGAACCCCGATCTGTCGGTCCACCACTTTATCTCGCATTTCCGGTCTTATTTCGTCAAGAGTGCGTCAAATGTTGGCTTCTTGATGGTAAGTTATTGCTAGTTTATCTGCTTAGACCAGAGATCCGACCATTTCCATTTCTTGAGATAGTCCAACCACCAAACGTTTGGCTCAACAAAGTGATGATTTCACGCGTTGTAAGGCATGTTGTACCGTCTTGTAGGAATCATTTCTCCTCCAAATGATTTGCAATGACATGAGAGTTAAAAAATCACGTATCATTTGCCTGCGTCGTTCGCCATTCAGTGGATTGTTCGTATCGCTTTCGAATTTAAAGACAAATGGGCCGATGGCGCCTTCGGCAAGTAAACCGCAACAAACAGTGATTTTTCGGAATGTAATGGAGTCTCAAGACTCTTGAGCCAAGAGTCTCATGAGAGTGCTTTCTGCAAAAACCACAACACTGCTTTTTACATATCCGTCAAGTCAGAAATGAGCCACATTCAGAAGGCATTGCTTCTAAATTTTTTGAAAAAATTCTGTGTCTAAAATTAACACAGTACAAAACTTGATTTCAAAGCATAAAACCTGACAAGAAAAAGTTCATCTAATAATCTAAAAATTTCTTATTTTGTCCATATGACAAGCACGTATTACAAAAGTTTAAATACTGAAAAAAATCTGCAATAAATAAATTGTTTGATCGTTGAAACTATTTTTTTAAAATATCCAATACCATAACTTTCATTGCAAAAAAATTGTTAAGGACACTAATAAGCAAGGGCAATTAAGATAAAATAAAAACAACAATATTATTGATTTCAACTTCATTAAACACAAGTAATATGAGAATTTTAAACCTCTATAGAATTTTACTATCAAAAAAAAAAAAAAAAAAAACAAAAAAATACAAAAAAAAAATCGCGAAAATATCCCTAAAATGTATATTTAATTTGAGTGTAAAAACCATTTCCGGTTAGTAAAACTATAGGTATCCTTTCGTTATTTTCTAGAATTTCCAAGGAAATAAATCACAAACCACTTTCACTCACTGATGCAGTGATTTTTTGAACTACATTTGCTTTATAGTTTTCTTTATCTTTCAGTCCTTTCTATACATACGAATATAAAAGAAACACCTTAAATTGAGAAAAACTCATAAATATTAGATCATTTCGTTGCGATATGGTTTTTATTGAAAACCACAATATATTGTTAACAACCAAAGTAAACGCCCCTCTTTTTTATTATTATTTATTCAATTCAATTTAGCGAGAAAATTTCATTTTTAATTCGGCTTTTCAACACAGCCGGATACTTTCTATTTCAGTTAAAAAAAACAGGAAAAAGTGAAAATTTAAATATCAATTTTCTACACACAGGTTTTAAATAGAAAGCGAAATTTCCGGCCACCAATTGATTATTTTTTCATATCGTTTTGATAGTTTTTTTTTTTTGTTTTGCCAAATTTTACTCCCATGTATCAAAATACATTAAAAAAAAAACAACTGTGTTACTCAGGGATCTTAATAATGGCTTATCAAATTGCACATTCGAAACTTTCACTCTGAAATAGGAAAGTGAAATTTGTGTTTAAAAAAAAACCAAATAATATTGTAACAAAAATAGTTTGAAAAATATACATACACAGAAAAAATTATCGCCATTTTTTCAATTAAACTATTAATCAAAAATAAAATCAGCTTGAATCTAAAACTTAATCAAGTGAATTAAAAGTTTCCGTATATCAACTACATTATTGCAGAAAATTTTGTTAATATTGTTACGAAAGTAACTTTAGTTAAGAATTAGTTGTATTTATAAGTTGTCTTGTATTTATTAGTTGTCTTGTATTCATAAGTAATTTTACTAGTTTACATTGTTATTAAAAATTGTTATAATTTAGTACACTTCAATCCCAATGTGCAGAAAGACCTAGAAATGACTTAGTACTAAATAGAGTTGAGTAAATTGTAAACAGTTTTTAAAGTGTTTGTGTTTTATTTATTTTATTAAAGTTGCAATAAAGAACTCGAAACGGTTTATTATAAAGGAAATAAACCAAAACGTTATTGAAAGGCAGTAACGTAACAATATCAAAAAATTTAGTAATTAAGTAATTTTTTTAGCTAATATCACAAATTTTTTAATTAAAATAAATTTGTGTTCTTTTCTGTGTAAAAAACACTATTAGCGTTTGCGTTTCCCAAAAATCTACCGAACCCAACACGAAGGAGCGATATTTAAAAATATTTAATCACAACAGGAATTTTATTTACAAAAGAAGGTATAGCAAGGAACGGCAATGAAGTTCCCTTAAAATATTCTTCCTTTAGTGTTACAGTTCGGGAAAAGCTCAAGCTTGTTCCACTAGTCTCCTCCATTCTTTTTTGTTTTCGGCTTTTAGTTGGCAATAACTGATACCCATGAGTAGCAGGTCCTCTTCGTTCTTGGCCGTACTTTCCGTCTAGTGCATCTGATGTTGTCTCTTAGCAGTACCATCTGGGGTATTCCATGCGCGTAACGTGCTTAGCCTAACTCAATCGTTAAACCGCTATATGTTTGATAATGCCCTCTCCCTCGCACTGTTCATGGATTTCGCTGGTAACCCTCTTCGCTAGATATATGCAACCAAATGTGGAAGTATAATTCACAATTTAAGTTTTTTGCTTTTTATTAAGGCTTACTCTTTTAGTTTTCCTGATCTTCTTGAAGTTAATTTTTTGTGTTTTTCTAAAAATTCTTTATAAAATAAAACGTTAATTAGATATTCAGGTGTAATTTCATTTAAATCGGGTAATTTTGCTTAAGCTTAAGTGCAATTTTGAATTTTGCTGGTGGTAACACTGACATAAAGCCACATACGTCGGCGCTGCAAAATGTGGAACCAGGAAATATGGCCCAAAAAAGCAAATATGCAAATACATGATAAGAAAAAAACATAAAAAGTGGTTTTTTGTGAAATTTAAACCACAAATAAATAAACAAAATTGGAATTGTTTAAATAATGACAAAAAGCGAACAGCGTAATTAAAAAATACCGCGCGAACATAGGATTTACCTTATAACATAATTTGTTCTGGCGGTACGATGAATGTCCATGCATCACAAATAGGATACACTCTCGAAAATGTGTTTTTAAATACTGTCCCAGTAAAAAATGTGCTCCGAAAGGAGCATACCTCATGAATTCATACCTCAAATCGCTTCAAACCTGCTGATGGGATGCCTGATTTTTGTATGGGGTGTTCCCGGTTTGGAGGACTATTTTCTGCTGACAATTAGCGCTACTTTTAACATGCAAACAAAGCACTCCTAAAGTGCTTTTTTAAGGGCTAATTAAATTAACATACATATTCATTAACGTTTTGCTTTTGCTTGTTGAAATGCCTTTTTTTAATCATTTTCGTAAACCATAATATATTTTTATTTTGTTCGCTTTAAAACCTTCTTCATGGTCAGACCTAATGCTAGGAACACAACTGGGACGAACGACGAATTTTTGGCCGCGAATATTCGTCGCCAAAAATAAAACATATTTGTGTATATGAAAATACACACAATCATGGCGTCGGCCAAAATTCGTCATACGCGGCGACTTTGCAATAGATTTATTTCTATTTCATACGCCGGCGAACGACGAACAAATCAGTACCAGGTGACCATGTTTGATTTTAGTTTTCAAGTTTTTTAGTATATAAAGTTACTTTTTACTTTTATAATTGTTTTTTATTATTTTATCGCTTTTTAAATAAATATACAAAGTAGATAACTATAAGAATAGTTTTTAATTGTGTTTTTGTTAATGTTTAGGTTTTTAAAGTAAATTTTATCTTATATGGTCACACTATTTCTCTCTCTTTGCAAAAACAGCAAACAAGTTTATCAATTAGTAAAGCTGAAAGTTATTCGTCGTTATTGTGTTTCATACGACGAATTTACTCAGCGAATTTTTACTAAAAAATTCGTCATGTAGGGCGAAATTCGTCGTTCGTCCCAGTTGTGTTCCTAGCATAAAGTAGCAGCTTTTTTGTATATTTTATTCTTTATCATTTACTGCTGTATAAGGGCTCTCTTATTGAAGCGCTCGATTATGCGCTTTTTTTCTAAAGTGCTTCAAAAAACCAAAATTGCATTTAATGGGGTAGTATAGGGTAGCATATGGTCAGGCTAAACCGACTATACTTTCTTACTTGTTTATGACCTAAATAGTTTTGATCAGTAAGTTAAGGAAAAAAGCTAATTTGGTATTTGCCACTATTTAATGGCAAACAAATTTATCATCCAGTGACATCAGGATTTGTAATAACATTTACTGTCATTTTGTTCTAAGTAAAACAGATCTGTTATTGAATGGATAGAATAAAAAGCGAAATATTAATCTTTACTTAACATTTTACAATTTTTTTTTTTGTTGAATATTAACTTTTTTATGTAAGTGAATTTTACTACATACATACTTATTTTTAAATTAGCGATTTCCTGTTAAAATATACATTTACAATAACTTTTCTTACATCATTGACACAAAAAAATTAATGATATTTATTTTTTAAGATCTTTAAATGCAAGAATAAGTACTTTTATAAATATAACTAAAATACAAAAAGCAGTGAAATTCAACAATCAGGCATAATACAGCCCGCATTTTGGGGTTTGTCTATGAAAACACACTTTCCCAGCATTCGACAACTACGACTACTCGAAAGAATGCGCCTTTTACAGCAAGCATGACTGTCATTTAGTTACTGCAGTAGTGACATGACAATGACAAAACTCAATGTGTAACCACAGCAGCCACCGAACAAGATTAATCGAATATTATGAAAGTAATGAGCAAAAATTTATGTACAAAGTATTGAGCACAACAAGCGAAGTAACTGTATTCTCTAAAACTTATACGTGTACTAAAGATTGGTTAATAAAGAGAATGTATTTAACACCATTTCAAAATCTATTCCAATACTCGAATGTGTGATTATGTTCATTTTAAGTATCCCGCAGATTTGTTTTTTTTTTTTTCAAATTTTGATCATTACTTTTGCATGATTCTTTATATTATTGTTTAATATTTTTTCAATAGATTTTTTGTTTTCTCTCTAGTTCAACTTCAATTTATGCAATATTTAATACACTCACATCCTGTATGCGAGTTATTTTCTAACACTTCGTTCGCTCTTTCATAAATTTTATTTTGAAGTGGTCATTATTGCTTGTTTCATTAAGTGGTTTCTAATTTATTGTCAATTTCTTCAGAGTGTGTTTAGTGCGAGTATTTCAATGTTCATCGGAGTCATAATGACACATTCAATTTGTGTACGTTTTATTTTCTTTTCTGTCAATTTTATGGAGGCGTGCAGTTATCGATTTGTTGTAGTCCACTAGTAACAAACCTTTTTTTCTATTTATTTTCAACAAATTTCCATAGAAAATATTTTGAATATTTGTTTATATTTTATGCGTTTTTAAATGCTTTTGTTTGATTTTTACTAATTTGAATATAAATTTCCGTACGCTTAAAGCGATGAATGGTAAGATGCTGGTAAATTCAGTTTATTAAAATAATAATAGAAAAAAAATTATCGCAAATAAGAGGATGATTACAAATATTTTAGAGTTGATATGAGTATTTATGTAGGTTTATTATAAAAGATATGTAATGATATAATTTTTAGCTAAAGGATATTAGCGTCATCCTTCGTCAAAACGACGACGCGCATTATTTTTCTGTTTATATTGATCTCGTTTTTACGTTAAAGAATTAAAAAAATAAATTAATTGTTTTATATATTGATTAAAACTAACTAGATACATCCCTGCAAACAAATGGAAGATATCCCTTAAGGCAATGGTTAAGCAATATCCCCAAATTGTCATCTAAAAGAAAATAATCAAATAATTTTTTATTTTCTTACAGAAAAAAAAAAATTAATTATAATACATACATATCTGTGGCATTTTGACAAAACATTTTAAGTCGAGATAAGATAGCAAAAAAAGTTAAAAAAAAACTCGGTGAAAAAATAATTTTTATCCAATAATAAAATAAACCGAAAAAGAAAAATTTCGTTTATAATACAAAATTTTGAAATCGTAAACAAAAATGTTTTTCGAAGGAAAGTTCGTACAATTAACGGGATTTTTTTAACTTTTTAAATTTGACTTAAGATGTTTTGTCAAAAGGCCACAGATATGTATGTACGTCATAAATAAAAAAATACAAAATTATCATTCAGAAGGTGTCATAAAGTCATAAGTCTTAAAATAATAACATGAAAAAATACGACTGTTGTGAACAACCCCTCATAATTTAGTGTGCTATTTTGAATTTAAATCAGCAGATTTAAAACAAATATAAAAAATAAGTATTTACCAAAAATAAAAATATTTTTTTATTCTAATCCATCAATTAATAAATTAAATTAGATCTTACCTGACTATGTTAAATTTTTCAGACGCATATCAGAAATAAATTTTATTTTGTTTGTTTACCAAACAGCAGAGTCCTAAACCGATCTAATTTGACGCCGCAAGTGATTTGTTGCAAAAATTGCTAGACGCTGGTTAAATTCGGATATTAGCCGGATAAGCAGCGACGGCTACAAAAACTAATGCGGCTCGGCTTGGCCGCTCAGCGCAGGTCTCTTCTTAATTAATTACGACAACACAATAAACATAGCAAGTAAAGTTCTATTAATTTAAGACACTTTTTGTTAACAAAGCAACAACAATATTTTTAAACCCTTGTAAAATGAACATTATGACAATATAACATGATAGCACACCTTGTGAATACCCCAATTAAGGCAAAGAAATTAGTTCTCAAAATATTCTACAAAATGTAAATATCTAAATTAAATTCCTTTTCAATTTAATCAAGGTATTACACAACTCTTGATTCAATTTTAAAGAAGTGGGAGGTTTCTTTCAAAAAAAAAACTACATATTTATATTATTTTACTTTATTTAAATTATAAATTATATAAATTGTAAGTATAATTTATATGTATATAATTAACACTTTAATTTTAAATAAAAAGCTGTGCTTATTTGTACATAAATAAAATTTTTCAAAATGCAAAATCTTCTTTTTATCATCGCAATGATATTTTGGCGATATCTCTATATTTTCTTATAAGTGGTTATCTGGCGATATTGCTAGTTTATCAACTAGCAGAATCGCTTTCGTATTGCTTTGGAGTATTGCCATCGAGACACGTTTCTTCCCCGAAAAAGTATCTTCCGCAATAATATTTTTCATCCAGGCAATACGTTTGGCAATACATAAGGTGTATTTCTGTGTTTGCTGGGATATATTCAAGTTTGTGATGGAAAACGATTTTGAAAACAAAACGATTTGAAATTGATAACGTCGTTTTCAGTATCTTTAGAAATTGGTTTTTAATACATGTTTCTCTTTTTATTACGGCACTCGATATTGATCAAACTTTCGAAATAAGTTGATATCGAATCTAGGAATTTGTCTTCAAAGGCAAAAATTAACATGGTTGAAGAATGGTTAAAAATACCGTATACCATATTGTCCCTGCAATGGTCACAAACAAACTAATTTTTTTTAAGATTAATACTGTCACGATTTATAAAATTTTGCTTATTTTTAGCAATAACAAATAACAGCTGTATTAATAGAACACTTTTTTACGACCGATAAAATCCTTCTTTTAGCTATCGATAAATTGTTAAAGCTAAAATGTATGGGCTTAATGTATTAATTAACTAATGGGAACTTTAACTTTTTTTTTTTGCATAAGAGAGAGTATGTTTCAATTAACAAAATTACAACTTGACTCAATAAAAATACAAATAAAAAAATGGCCGAAATCAATAAGCATAATATTATGGTTAATTGTAACTATAATATTATTACTTTTGATCACATAAAATATAACTTTTATAGGTAATTTTGGTCATTATATGGTTAATTTTGACCATAATATAGTTAATTTTATCCTAAATCCTAAAATTGTGGATAATATAACCAAAATATGGATAGGTTAAACCAAAATATGGTTAATTTCGAATGCAAACATTAATATTGTTAAAATTAAGAATATGATTACGTCGAACCATATTTTTTTCTGCAAGCATTAATATAGTTTATTTTAATATGGTGAAATGCAAACATTTATATTGTTAAAATTAAGCATACGATTACGTCCAACCATATTTTTTTCTGCGAGTATATTTAAACTAATTAGAAACGAATTGTAACTGTCCCGCATTCCATACAAACATCTACTTCTGTTTCTATGATTTTAAAAGCAAATCACCTTAAAATGTATTATCGAGTTTGTAACTGGAACTGTTTCCAGCATTGCCGTTCCAAAATTTTCGGGGAAATTAATTTTTCTTTCAATTCTCGCTTTTAAGATGAAAATTTTTATGTATATGGTAGTAAGCTAGTCTATCATTGCGAAAGTTGAGGGTTCGATTCCTGTCAGAGACTCTAGTCTTTACAAATACAAAGGGCCGAAGATCAAAGTTACAATTGATCCGTTAATTAAGTTAAAATATAATTTTTAACTGTAATTGTTACTCTTAATAAAAAAAATATGGTATTGATGAAATCGTTTCATAATTAACTTTTGCTTTCTCTTTGGATCCCTTTATTCTTTACGATCTAACGCGTATTTTAAAAGTGAATGTGACACATATGATATTTTATGATTTTATATCTAGGCATATGTATAAAGCTTAATTGGGCTTGATTTGGTGCCACAAACTAAGTTTCCAATAAACTAAGTACCGAAAGCTTAAAGGAGTTAACTCCGATATATTTGAATACAAAGAATAATAGCGACGAATTTAAGAGAGATTTATATATTAATGAAATAATTATACCCACACCACAATTGTGGAGAAGGTGTTATGCGTTTCTAATGATATTGTTAACACCTTAGAATATTGGTCCTGGACCTACCCAAGTACATTAACACAAGGTGGACTCATTAGCGGACAGAGATAAACCCCAATTGTCAAATTTTGTATGTCTGAGCCAAAATATGTGCATGTGTGCGTAAAATTGCTTTTGTTTTATATAAAGTCAGATTTGACAAATCGGTTATTTTTATAATGCTCTCCCAAATGAGTCTACCTTGTGTAAATGCACCTTGGACCTTAATTATACCGATACACATCGTCAGATGGACATCATTTAATCAAATCAAAAAGTAAATCTGAGTCAATCAGTATCTTAAAAGGGGTCTATGACTAAGATTGTTTAGTGTTATACACATCCGCACAAACGCATAATACCCTCTCCACTATTGTGGTGTGGGCATCATGATTGTAAGCAAATAATCTAGTTTATTATTAAGAAAATAAAAATATAATCTGTTTCACTTTTTACCCAAAATTTCAGTAATAATGAGAATTGCTTTTGAGGAAACAAAATATTACAGAATTTTGCAATTCGTAAGCTAAAATCCTATTGTTTCTAAGAAAGAAAAAAAAACAAATAAATAAATAAATGTTTCACCTAAAGTTACACAAAAATAAACAAATTTTTTATAAAAATCCTTAACGAAACATCTGTAAAAACACAACTGGACCACACTGAGAATTAAATAAATTTAAAAAATCTTTAAGTGGTTGTCATTTGTTTTTGCTTATTTTTTAACAAAAAAAAGAACACTGGCAAAAAGGAGTAGCGTAGAGTGGTGATTAATAGTGAGAAAAAAAACACAATACAAATGACAGGTTCTGCAGGAAGAATATTAAAATATGACATTTTTTTTTTTATTTTTTTTGTTATTTAGACAAAAAAGAAGAGCAGTTTTCAAAGAAAATATTTACTTTAATAAACAAACGGAAGTGGAACTGCAATTTTAGTCTACAGTTTCATTAAAATATTAAATTTTCAAGCAACAAAAAAAAAAGAAGAAAAGGGACAAATCTAAGTAAATAAATAGTTTGGGGTTGCAACAAGAAGTACAATTTAATAAGAAATTGTTAAGGCAACTTAAAGTCTCTTGGAGACACAGAGAATTTTTTTAATGTCACACGATTACTTCAGCATGTGTAACATACGAATTAAAATCTTTTATAAATTGTATTTCTTAGTTTAAATATAAAAAAAAAAATGATTGCTAAAATAAAACCCGGTAGCTTAGAAAAATTGTCGCCCTTAAAACTGATTTTTTAAATCTCTTTTTTAATGTTGTTTAACACGTTACCAAAACAACTTAACACCTTGTGAGATTCACAGCATCATGACGTTAAAAAAATATAAAGTAAAAATACCGCTTGATTGCTTCGTAAATTTTGTAATGCCCTTAATAGAATGACCGCTCACGTAACCCAGACTCTTACAAATTAAGACATTCTTTACTAAACGATTCTAAGATTTACATAAAATATCGATTAATGATGTCACATACAATACAAAAAATGTCATGAAAAGATCACGATCTCATAAAAAATGTCACATTTTTCAGATTATATCTTACGTGATCTTAGAACATTTTTGTACATAAATTAACAGTGGCAAGAATGAAAGAAAGTAAGGTGCAAATTTTCTTCCTTATATTGTCAATACATTGTGCTTGTTTGTGATGATTTGTGACAATTTCGACGAGAATGAGGTGACAATAGCTTCAATAGTGAAAGCCGCTTCAAAAAAGAGCAGGAGCAGGTCTTGCTTGTAATGCCAGAAATTTTGTAAAACACACGCTTTCACTAGTTAAAAGGAACCGCTGCTGTTGTAAAGGGTTTTTGATTAAGAGTATTGCATTTTGTTTTATACCCTTCACCGAAGGTAAAAGGGTATATATGAGCTTGTCATGCCTTTTGTAGTTTCTTTAACATTGAAACTAGACCCTATAAAGTATATATGTATTATGTAATATGGAAATTAAAAAGTAACACCAAAAAAAGTCAAAATATGAATTAAAAATCAAAATATGCAAAATATGCATTTTCACCAAAATATGCAAAACCAAATCGATGCCATTTTAACGCAAATTTAAGGATTCGGAAAGTTAATTGGTCGACATCGTTCTTAGACTTTCGACAAAAAGCATGCATTTACATGGAAACCGCATCCCTATTTATTATGTTACCTTTAAATGAGAAAAAAGATGTGGTAATTCAAACTCATAAAGGGTGTTTTTTATAGAGTGACACAAGCTTAAATCATAATAAAACAAGGAAATATATTTTTAATTTTAATATCAAAATAACGGGCTTTATTGGAAAGAAAATGTTATGAAATTAATGTTTAAATATGATTTTTGCCATGTGGCCGCCACGGCTGGCGCGTAGAAGGCGCAATCTGGAACACAAATTCTGACCATCATCATTTTTTAAGACATATGGGCGAATGATTCCGCCAGCCCCTAAAGCGCACCAAACAGTTATTTTCTGATGCGACAATTCTGCTTATTTACGTACCCATTCAACCAGAAATGGGCTTCATCGGAAAATAAAATTTTGAATGGAAATTCAAAATCAATATCAATTTGTGCTTCAGCCCATTCGCCGATTTATTTTGATTAAAAATTTCAACAATTTGCACGCGTTGCTCTGGTGTTAGTCGATTCATAGTGAAATTTCAAAGCAAACTAAACAAAAAGCCACTATCAGCTGTTAAATGGGTGGTCAAATAAAGCAGTGATGCCAACTCAAAGTTGTGACACTCTAAAAAAAAACATCATATAGAATAGCCAGCCGGACGGACAGACACCGTTAGATTGACTCAGAAAGTGATTCTGACTTAAACATAGCCTAAGACCAAAAAAACTCTTTTCGTTTCGAGAAGCGGAATTGTAAACTAGTATGGCTTATGACAATTAAATGAAATTTTTTTTACCACCCACATTTGAAAAATATTTCAAATCACCTGGCTACGAAAATGATACAATGAAATATCGCAAGTAAGCACTTATCCAATATTACGAGAGGATACTCCCATGATGAGAGAGTCTTATCAAAACAATTGATATGAACGAACAACTGCCAAAATGAAATGACAGCAGGAACAAATACTAAATGATGAAACAGTTTTTTTTTTCAGTTAAATAATAAAAATTTTAACTTCCATTTTAAATTCTAAAAGAGAAATCTAGTGCCAAAAACACAGAAACCCAAAAAAATTTTATATGATTAATGATTTAATTTCCTCTACAGATTTCTTAAGGTTGCTGCTACAACAAATGCAACTGGCTTGAAAAAAAGTCAATATTTCCATTTGTTTAGTTTCTCCAAGAAATCATAAAAAACTCAATTCTTATGACAATCGTAGTAAAAAAAAACACAAAAAAGACAAATCCCTAAACTAACAAAATACTTGACACCTTTCGTTTCAGTTGTTTAGCAGTTAATGGCAAAATGTGAACGAGTACGAGTACACAACAGCATCGCATTTAGTTGGCAAAGTGTATGAAAAGATGGCCCAAACAATTGTCGAGAGACCGGTTAGGAAATGTTTAGTCAAACATCATAAATTATGGCCGAGTTTATAAAAGAAAGTCAAAGGATCAAACAGGATTGTCAAAGTAAATGTAATAAATTTAAAAAAACACATTATTTTTTTTAGAAATGATTAATTTCAAATATTTAAAAAAAAGAAACAATTTTGGATGATGCTGTATAGTAAAAGGGATATGCCTAAAATTACATTAGTTAAGGCTGCTGACAATTGAAGACTCTAAGCCATTCTAAAAGAACTTAAACAATTGCCAATAATTACAGTGACATCTTTGGCACTTAAAAAAACGTAACAGTTAAATTTTTGCAATGAATTTTAATATAAAATATTCGTTGTTATACAACTGTCAGCAGCAATTCAAAACAATTAACGCTTATTCATGCAAAATTTTATTTTATGTTGAGCATTTAACTGCTAAAAACCTTTAAAGTTATTCATTCCTTGAAAAGAAAAACAAACTAAAAATGTCATGTTTAAACTGACAGCTTGTTGACAGTTGACAGCTACACTAAACTATCAAGTCAAACTACCACCTCATTCTCACAACAACTCATTGTCGTACTAATTGCAAAATGATTTGTTCACACATGTAAATTGTCAGAAATTTTTGCTCCTTTTTTAAGCAGAACTAAATACGTTATTTTTTAATATTTTTTGGCGGTATTTTATTTTCTCAAAAGTATGTATGTCTGTTTGGTGTTTTTTTCTTTTTAATCCTTAAAGCCCTTTTTTCTAGATTTCTTTAGTGGGGTTTCTTGCTTGACAGTTAGTTCGTTAAAAATTAGTGTGGTATTGTTTTTCACAGACTGGACATTTTGCTTAATTGGATCACAAATTGTTGAAATGACTTCATGGCCACACACGTAAGTACATGCCGTTGTTTGGTGTTGAAAAGTCTTGATGGGAAAAAAATTTAACATTTATGGCGCCATATGAAAATTTTGTGGAAAGTTGTTTTTAAGTACATAATTTCAAAAACTGTTACAAAAACATTCATTTGTTTTTTCATGCCATCACATCTAAAAAGGCTGAATAATATGTTTCTACATATGACTTCTATAGAGTTAAAACGTCGGTAAAAAAATCGCAGGGATTTGGTTTCGAATATGCTGAGGTCTTCATACCTACCATTAAGAATATCTCTGATGCCAAGACGAACGAAAGTCTTCAACAATCTTTGGAGTCGGAGTTGCGGAGTCGGGGTTGAGGTTGAGGTTGTAAGATATATTTGTTATATTTTCCAAAATAATAATTCTTCGAAATTGGCTATACAATATAAAAATATCGATTTGAAATTTTATATAGAATAATTTTCTTGTTATATTTAACCATTTTAAAGGTACTGCGTTAAAAAAAGAGTTTAAACTCAAATAAGGACCATTCTCATATATATTTTGCATCAATGTTAGAGTAGGAGACGGAGTCAGACTGAAAGAACTTCAGCGGTGAGTTATAACTATGTTTTGACGACTCCACAGTCCTGATAATTACTAACAGCCAATTCCACGATGGCACATGTTAACGTTCGCATCGATAAAAACATTTAAAACAAAAACAAATATTAGAATTTGTTTTAAATGTAATTTTCTATGCGAACGTTAACGTGTGACATCATGTGATTGACTGTAAACCTCTTGACAAGTAACTGGGCCTCACGCAAATCGGTTTCAGACCAGGGGTGCCCATTTCAAAAAACAATTATTTTAAAGCAACACTCCATTTTTTATGCTCATTAATTTGATCGTTTATGAAATAGCGACGAGTGCGCATGTTAAATAGCTGCGTTGATATCTTTGCAAATACAGTGCATAAAATAAATGATAAAATAACCGAAATGAACACATTAAATTTTGGGTTAATATATAATGAAATAGTGCCTATAGCCGATTTTGTCCCGAGTGAACCGTGCTCATATGATAGATTCCCTTCATATAAAGTAATAGAAGCAGGTAGAATCAGCTACTTCCCACACAAAATCTAGTTACATGTCAATTACCTTCTTGAGTAACTACTCTTTAAACACATTATCCAGTTAAGTGATACGATTTGTTTTCACCTATCACAGTTCGTTCCTTTTATTATAAAAGTGGGTTCACTTGTCACGGGATAAGTGCTTTAAATCCAATTGACACAAATTTCCTGCAGGGATAGAAAACGAAGGTTCTGAGGATAAACACTAGCATAAATAACTCTGCTATTAAAAAAATAAAAATTTTTTTAATCAATAAATAATTTTTTGGAGCACTGCTTAAAATTCAAGATTTCGGCAATAGATGGATCATTCAATTTTTAACCGTTGCACATGGTTAAGGCTGCCAATTGGCCTAACATAGTTTATCCAAAACTGTTACGTGTTACTTGCTAGGCACATTGGTTACTTCGAGTTGCAGAGGAAATTTGAAGCCAATTCGATAATATTGACTTATCGATTTCATACGGGAAACAATGTGGAAGGAAGAATAGCCCAACAAATTAAAAAATATCCAAAATGTTTTGCAAAAAATATGGGATTTCAAGCAATAAAACCAATTTCAACTATTTTTTTATCTAGAATCAAATGTGGGATCTGAATTAGAAAATTTAAATTCTCTAAATGAATTGGCATCCTTCAAGTATGCTTAAACTTCGGTTGATTTTAAAGTCCAGTACTCTGTTCAAATTTGTGAGAAATGATGAGCAACATTTATTATTTCAGACGAAAATTTTGACATGTATCAATGTTACCTATCTTGCGAGTTTGTACAATTTGACGTTTTCATTCCTGTAAAGTATGCAACAAACCCCACATGTATTTTACTAAAATTAATTTTTTTTTAATAAAAAAAGAAAGTAAATATGGATAAAAAAACTGTTACCGGTTGTGTTTTTTTTAATTTTTTATTAAATGTTAAGTTCATACTTTTTTGCTTTTGCTTAAAATTTCACGTGAAATAAGTGCAGCTTACATTATTTCGCAGTTGTAAAAAAATGTTGTCAGAAACATTTCGGAACTTTTTCACAAAATGAACAGAGTACAACTCTATCAACATTATTTCATAGATATTCCGCACAAGTTTTTTTCATATGCGTTTTGACAGCATTTCACGTGAAATGTTGAACAGAGTACCAGGCTTAAGACACCATTTTCCATGTACAAAAGCTTTTTAACCGACAAAGGTTTACTTTTGATGATATAAAAGAGTATTTATTTAATTTTGCAAATAACAATTTAAATTATGTAGTTATTTAAATTAAGTTTTAAAAAATATTATTCCTATGAATAACAATGGTATAAAAACAACAATAGAATTTTTTAATTTTTTTTGTTTTAAATAGTTTTTAGTGCATATTTTTTATTTTTTTAATGCATATTTTGGAGTTTTTAGTGCATATTTTATGCGCATATTTTCGATTTTTAAGTGCATGAAAATCTCATCCCTACTTATTAATGTTAAATTTTGTATTGTGAATACGGAAAGATAGAAATATGACCCTGAATACCAAAATAAACAAATTTAACCTGTGTGTACAGTCGGTGTTGTTATATGGATGCGATACCTGTCATGTCACGAAATCAATGACAACGAGTTTGAAAACTTTTAAAAACAGGTGTCTGCCTCGCATACTGAGTAAATGGTGTGTTCGCACTATCTCCAATAAGCACTTATTGCGCATTGAAAGGAGTTTCCTAAACGCAGAAATGGCTGGATAGGTCACACGCTTAGAAAACCCACAACCGCAATCGTCTATGCAGCTTTAGAATAGAACCCGCACGGCTCACGCAAAAGATGGCTAAAACGTTCTGGAGAATAACAGTGCAGACTGAGACGATGAAATCGTTAGGCGAGTAACGTTTGATATCGAAAAGTAGAGATACGTGGACACTTTTTGTTAAAAATGTTTGTGAATAAACAAAGATCTTGAATAGAAATCTACGGGCATCTCAATAAATAATTAAACTAAGAAAGATGGCTTTAATGATGTTAGGCCTTATTCATAAAAATAAAACAGGTTTATAAAAGGTTTATTGTTCATGAAAATTTGTTTAATAAACCTTTTTTATGAATAAGGGGTTAAGAATATAATAAGAATGAACTTTAAAATAAGAAGATTGAAAATCAAATACGAATACTTGATTCGTATGTGCCAAATCTTTGACACGGTCCACCATCCACTTGAACTGTTTGTAAATAGACTTTGTACGGGATCTGCGATAAATTATGAAAAAATCTCCATAAAATCCAGCATCATAATCTCTATCGTCAGTTAAAAGCTGAGCTAGCTGAATTAATTGTCATTTCAAACCCTTCTACACATCGCATATTGGCAGAAAATTTTAATATGAGAAAGTTGGGTGCAAGATGGGTGTTCACAGTAGAACAAAAAAAAAGCGTCGTAAAGAAGTTTGAGTACAGTGTTTGCCCGAGAGCAAATCGAACTGACACCAAAGTAGTCCCGTGATAGGTCTTTGGTGGTAGAGACCGGTTTTAGTTCTAACACTTGAATAGGACCTGTCACTTTCACATGGGGTTGTCATTTGAGGGGGGGGGGGGGGGGGGGTGCTTTAAAATCATGCGAAATAAGGCCATGATAGGAGATAAATCCATAATGGCCTTATTGGACAATCATTGAGAGATAAGGTCATATTTAAAATTTTGCGAAATGTGAGATAAAGTCATATTTTTCCAGAATATTGTTACTTTACTTTAGTGTTTCCGGGAAAAGTCATTTTTTTATTGTTTTGACGCACGCAGGAAAACTTTATTCAGCGAAGCCACCTGCCGTGTCCTACTGGAGGAGAAAACCCTTAAGCGCGGCCGCAGGCCGCCACGCAGAAAAACTTTAGTATGCGAAGCCAGATTTCAATACTTAACTCTTGTGTCTCCGGGAAGACTCTTAATTATAAAAATGAGAAAACTATTAATCAATGTAAAATGCAAAAGTTCTTCAAAACTGAAATGAGAGATAAAGCCATTTTCTAATATCGCTAATGTGAGCTAAGGCCATGATGGCTTTATCTCCCATTCAAATGGAGGAAAAAACAAGAGGCTTTATCTCCCTATTGAATGAGATATAAAGCCATCATGGCCTTATTTCGCATGACTTTAAAGCACCCCCTCTTTGAGGGGGTCAACTGACACCTAGCAGCCACTTTTTGACAAGTCCCACATATATTTTCAGTGAACGTGTTTAGCGTAGTATTATTTCAATACAATGCAGTATTATTTCAATAAAACAAGTTCTAGAATTCAATTTAAGAAACCGATTTTTTGGTCTTAGAAGACCCATAGTGAAATTTTATGCAGAAAATATTCGTGAAACATTTTAACCCTCTAAAGTACCGTTTAAGTATACTTTTGTGTGGAAGTTAAAAAAATAACAAAAATTACCCCTTAAAATGAGTGGTAAAGGGTTAATATATTCTAAGAAAGGAATCGCCATCAAATTCTACTGAAGACATCTGAAATAGTCATTTAGCTCAGTAGTACATTTAGTATATTTTTTTGACTTGTACCAAACGCCTTTTTAAGAAATTCAAAAATTTCAATGCCCGAAATTTCAAAATTTCAAAATTGCACGAACTTTTGGTCTTAGAAGACCCCTAGTAAAATGCAACAAATATTCCTGGAACATTTTAACCCTCTAAAGTGCCGTTTTAGTATACTTTTGTAGGGAAGTTACAAAAAAGGATGAAAATAACCCCTTTAAATGCGTGTTAGAGGATTAATATATTCTAAGAAAAGAATCGCAATAAAATTCTACTGAAGACATATGAAATAGTATTTTAGCTCAGAAGTACATTAAGTGTTTTTTTTTTTTTTTTTTTTTAATTATACCAAACGCCTTTTTAAGAAATTCAAAAACTGTAGGAGCCGATATTTCGGGAACCTGAGCTAACTTTTCAAAACCCTTTGGCAGATTTGCTCTACCAATAGTCTAGTTTCCTTTTGCGTTGCAAGTATTGAGGCTGGCTGGCGGCGATGACCCGAATTTTGTTGCACTGTGTAATCAATCAAAAAGTCGATTTTAAATTTTTTAATACTGATGGCCTTTAAAATTTGATGTGGCGATATGTAAAATGACGTATGATTGAATTTTAATTGTAACGTTAATTATTTATATAAAACTATCGTTTAAGTGTATTTTAAAATCGTCCAGCTATTTTTTCAAAACTCAGGTGAATTATTTATATTGTCCAGTTATTTTAATTTTGGTTTGTGGCAACCCTGTGTCCTTAAGATCGTTAAATTTTTAATTCATATTCGAGAGCCTTAAAAATCAAAAGTTTAGTATTTTGTTACGATATTTTGCCAAAAAAAAAAAAAATGTTACGCTCCATTTTGAAATTGTGTAATCAAGAGGATAAAAAATATTTAAGGAACTTAAGTGACACGTAAACAATGAAAAAAAAACCCTAATGGATGGACTATTAATGGGCCGTAAGCACTAGATTTTATATAAATACAAAAATCCTGAGCACACCAACACAAATCACCATCACCAAAGGAAGTGTCCTAAATGTAAACACACATATAACAAATTGCAAGGCAGTTAAAAATATCAAAAGAAAAAAATGAAAACTAAGAAATAGAAGGCAGAGTAACTTCCTGCCTATTTTTTGTAAATTCTCTTGTTAAAGAAGAAGACACTGGATAAATAAGGATTAAAATCTTATTGATTTTATTAAGCAATAATAAGAATAAATAAAAAAATATGTGAAACAAAGCATGATCATAATGATACAATATTGTTACACTGATCTATACAATTTTGCTATTTTACAGTTTATTGAGTCCATTGTTTTTCTTTTGGTACTTCTTTTTTCATAAAAAAATCAAGATTTTTTTTTTAAATTCCTAGTAGAATAGAATCCTTAAGCGCATTTTCATATTGATTTTATGGTTGTTTTTATTTTTATAGAAAAGCAAAGTACCGTTTTTAGTGCTTATTTGTTTGATACTTTAAATGACCTTTTTCCTGCTAAATAAAAGTATTCCGTTTTTTTTAAATAATGTAGTGATTTAGTAAATTCAATGATCCTCCTCCTGTTGAATTTCGATTTGTTGGCGGAAACGCTTGCGCTAAAATACTTTTAATCCCCCTCCCAACAGCTGTCTGTCAGATTTAAGGACAGCCAGTGTTTGAACTGTTATGTCACGTTACATTTTTGCTGCATTCGATTTGTTTTCTATCTGGTGGGTTTTAAGAGGATTTTAAAAATAAAGGTCAGTTAATTGTTTGTTTTTCAAAATATCACGTGGATTTTTGTTAAAAAAAAGACGATTTCTAATTGGTATCTTTGATTTGTTGGTAGATGTTTGAAAATGAAAAACTGTGTCGTTAGTAGTTATTAAGGTGCTCGATTGTTTTCAAATTGGTGATTCCCAAAAAAAGCTTCCAGCGAAGCAGATTTTTAAGGGGGACACATAAAAGTTTCGCTTACCATATCGCTTACGTAAGACATTAATTTTATAGGGCGAGTTCTCACTTTGAAGCAATACATTTTTGGCACAGAAAGTGCTTTATTCAGCGCATATAAAAATTGGTGAATGTGACAATCCGCCAAAGTTTTTGTTGTTACCGTTATTCTTAAATATGCTCTTTTATAAACCGGCATCGTAGTAAGGGAATGTAGTGGCTCTTTAAATGTCATATAATTTTTTCAAACTAGCTTAGAATTCGTTCACTTTCCTTAATGCATCTCTGTATGTCTTATTGCGTAGCGCATAAATGTCCACTTGCTTTTTAAAACTTACTTTAGGTGCTTTGCAAAGCAAGAAAATTTTTTATAATGTTGAAAAATGAGTGTATTTACACACAGAAAAAAATGCCAATGTAAAATTAACATGGAAAAATGTTGATTGAGAATCATAGTAAATTTCAGCAAAAGTATGCCCTTTTTTTAAATTTATCATTATTTCATAATAATTTTAAATAAAATAACCTTAAATCATGTTTATTTAATACTATTCACTGTTAAAATAAAAAAAAAAAAAATATTAAAATATAAATAAATATGGATTCAATATTGAATCCATAAAAACCAGTTTTATATTAAAATCAAAAGTGTATCTTGTTAAATTAACATGCATTCATACTTAAGTATGTACATTTTTTATTTTCATTCTTAAAATATGTTATAAAAAGAGGACAATTCCCGTATTCTTTTAATTAAAATTAGTTACTTAAATAGTGCATCAAGTTTTCAAAGTATATTGATGACGAAAACCATATCGGGCCATTCTGCTGATGATTCTGTTAACAAGGAGAATACAAAATAAGTGAAACATGTGTTACAGGGGTAAGTGTTTTGAATTATTCTTAAATAAATGCATATGTTGTCTCAGAAGCTTCTTCACACTGTTACATCAAACTCAAACCCATTTGATTCTACATGAAATTCACGTTGTTTCAACTTGAAATAACTTTCATTCAACGTGATTCGGATTGTTATTTCAATATAAATTACATTTTGCTCTTACTTTACTGCAATGTTAAATTAACATGAATTATAGTTATTTTAAAAGAAAAACAATTTTGTTCGCAGTTATTGTAAAACCAGGTTGAATTAACATGAAAAATTTATATATAACTTTTTGTTTAACCTTTTTTTAATTTAATTACTGATTTTACTATTTAATTAATAATTATAAAATTATAAAATTTTAAATCAACCTTTCTACGTTTTTAACTTGATTTTTTTCTGTGTGTATATTATAAACTTTAGCGAAAACCTAAAAGGTTGATTTGAATGCAAGTGCTTTTTCGCTGGCCGAAGGACATGGATGGTTTTTTAGACAAACTTATTATTTTAGGCTTTTTTGTAGTACGTCTTTAAACCGATCATAAATAGGGTTTTACCTAGAACAAAATACAGACCGCAATTTAAAACATAATGCTTTAACATTTTGTGTAGGGGAATTTTTTGGGCCGGCATCGGAGGTGGTAGCATATGGTACCATATCTCTCATATATGTACATTAATGAAATATCCGGAAATTATATAATTATACAAAACATTTAAAGCAATCTTCAACTAATATCGGTATCGTGAAAAAAAACAAAGGAATTTAATTTATTTGAAACCAAATTTCGTAACTTTAGATCAAAAATAACCTATATCTTTTATATAGCCCCCTCTTCTACAAAAAACGATCGTCCAGATAATTATAAAATATGCCAAATAATTCGTGTATATGTCAAAGCCTCATCAACAAATTAACAGTGGAAAGGGTATATGCTACCATTTGTTTCAAATAGCGACCACTTCTGAAATTATTTCCCGCCAGGGATTGTAACTGTTATAAGTCATATGAAAAAAGTTATTTTCTAACAGTTATCACGTGAGTTCAAAACAAAACAATCCATATAAAACAGTTATTTTTCAACTTGAAAATAAAAGGTCGAATCTCTTTTTTATTAGTTTCATTCTTTTATTTCCTCGTTGAGAAAAAAGTTCTAAGTGTGGAGTGAGATCCTTTTTCTAAGATCACCATAGATTCTGCAAAAGCACTTTAATACGAATTTATTGGTATAGGACAGCACAGGGCTCTGTTGCCTTTACTATGGAGAGTTTTTGAGGTAAAATGTTCTGGATAACTGTTATTTACGATCCCTGCTTCCCTCATAAATCTCATATATGTTGGTAAGAAAATTAAATTAGCCACAACTATCGTGCAAGTCATCACACACCCACAAAATTCAAAATGGAATTAAGGGCAAGCCACGTCTTAACACTCATTGTATGAATCTGATGGTATATCAATCATGAGATAAAATAGACATAAAATCCATTCCGTTGTTTTCATTCTTATATAATATCGTCCTAGTGAACTGTACAATAAAACCACGCCATCCATCCATCCACATGGCGGTTGTATTCTGTGATTATATTGATGCAGTTTACCTCAACGTAGGTTTTATATTTTTATTGGTTTAAAAAGTTTTAATCTCGGCATAAGTGGATAACAACCGTTAACATTTTATATCTTTCCATTGTACACATGAAATGCCCAGCCAACAAACTCCGCTGAGTATCCACGCTACTTATTTTAATGTTTACTGCATTGGACCCCTTGCAGTTCCCAACAAATGACGCTACGAACTTAAACAAAAATTGTATAATATATTTAGTTTTTCTAAAATCTTTGGATGAAGTTTCCTGACGATCTGGCCTAAGCAACCAGTGAAATGCGCATTGGAATAGCTTATCCCTTCAACAATAAATTTCAGTTTATCAATAGTATGAAATGGGAATTTAGCACATTTAAACGAAACCTTTTTAATTAATTTTTTGGATCCCAAGAAAAACTTTGATGAAAAATTAACTAACTGCCTGTTCATCTATCTACAAACGAAGACTTCGATTGCTTAACTTACACGTAAAACAAAAACAATATTTTATAATTTGTTTTTGTTTTAAATGTAAGTTAAGCGATCGAAGTCTTCGTTCGAAAACAGATGAACAGGCAGTAAGTTTACTATAAATTAAAACCCCAAATTTAAAAATGATAAAAAATTCCCAAAAATATGAAATAACCCCCAAAACAACAATGAACTCAAACCCCATAAATCCCGATATCAAATTATGAATTTAGAATCTTTGCTTAGCAAAGCCGCTTGTGAAAACTTCTCGCATCAAAAAGATGTGAAATAACATATTTCATCGTTTCTCGAAAAGTGAGAAAAAAGTGTGTCTGTAACTCATGTCGAAAAGTATTAAAAGAGATTACGTCGTTCCGTTATAAATTTAATAATATTCCACTGAAGCCGATGTGAAGTTGCAGACGTTGTGACCGCCAGTCACACATATCGTTGACGACGACCAAAATTTACTAAAATGCAATAAGTTTTAAAGGCGCGACGAAAATCAACCGTCGGCTATACCAAATAATGTAATGTGCGACTTTAATATTTGTTATTTACAAAATGGCTTTAAAAACATTCTAATATTTTTAGAAAATTTTAAAAGCAAAATTAATAAACAATGAAAAAATCTGCCAAAATCAAAAACTTGCCTCTTCCGTGTTATTATTATTTTTTAGTGCTCAAATATTTTCTCACCCCGTTTTTATTTGTGAGTTTATTTGACAGTTCAAAGCGGGAACTTTCTTACAAAAATGTAATAGACACAATTTTTCTGTAAATTGGCGAGTAATTTCCAAATGTATGGCGTTTTTGTTTTATTTCTTACATTTCAGGCGAAAAGTTTCTCGACGCGGGAATTAAAGAACATGGGCACAGGAGAAAATCCTTGCGCCCGGACGAAGGCCAGCTATACAGAAAAGTTTTATGGTGTTCGGGATTATAAGTTTCGGGCATATGACCCCAACCTATAAAAGGTCAATTATATAAAATTTTGATATGTTAAATTTAATTTTGATGCTATATGAAATAGATCCCTAAAATTATTAATTGAGTCTTATTTCATTTACTAAACCTGTACCCATGTTCTGTAACTTTAGTGAGAACTTTTCGCATCGAAAAGATGTAAAACAAAATATTCCATCGTTTCTCGAAAAGTGAGAAAAAACTTTGTCTGTAACTCATGTCGAAAACTATCAAAATAGATTACGTCGTTACGTTAAAAATGTCACAACATTGCACTCGAAGCCGATGCGACATTGCAGACGTTAAGGACGCCAGTAACTCATTTCGTTGACGGCGACCAAAATTTACTAAAATTGAACATTTTTCAACGACGGCGGCGAAAATACAACCGTCGGCTATACCAAATAGTGTAAAGTGCGACTTTAATATTTGTTGTTTGCAAACGAGCCTTGAAAACATTCATATATTTTATAAAAATGTTAAAAACAAAATAATAAAACAATAAAAAAAATGTGCCAAGAACAAAATATTATTATTATTATTCTTTGCATTTTGTATTTTTAATTGTTTTTTAGTATTGAAATTTTTTCTCGCCCCATTTTTATTCGTGAGTTTATTTGACAGTTCAAAGCGAGAACTTTTCTTACCAAAATGTTACAGACACACTTTTTCTGTTAATTGGCGAGTAATTTTCTTACGTGGCAGCTAGTACTCGCCAGAAAACATTACAGGCACAGTTTAGTGAGAAAAACAGCTGTTGGTTTCAATATATGGCATTTTTGTTTCATTTCACACATTTCAATCGAAAAGTTTCTCGAAGCGAAAGTTACAGAACATGGGCACTGGGGACTGTTGTATATGCAACAAACACTATCACAAAAGTTAAAATTATTTAAAATAAAATCAACAAACTCGTGGTCGTGGTTGTTATGCTCTGTTTAAAAAATTGGGAAATTAGTTCATTTTTGCTTTTGACACTTAGTTCATTGGGGATTAGTTCGTAGAGCCGCACACAAATCTATGCTCCCTAAAAAAAACAAGAAGTAACAATATGAACAATTTATTTTGTCTTTTTTTTCCCAAAAAAAAATATGTGCGAAAGACAACCGAAGAAACCTTTTTGTTTTTACTCACATTTAAATTCTTATTTAACTTCACATAAAATATTTCTTATCAGGCCTTATTGAAATTATTAACCAAATAGAAAGTAATACATGCAACATTGTAACCTACGATTATGACAACGAAGATAAAAATTATTATTTAACCCCCGAGTACAATTATTAATATTTTAAATTGGAAAGGGAATCAGTCATGCAACATAGAGAACATCAAAGGTTTATCAGTAGCCGTTAAACAATGGGCTCTAAAATCCAAGCGAATTTTAACAATTTGTTTCCAAATGGGAATTTAAATATTCATATTTAATATAATTTTGGCAATAAATATGTTAAAGTTTTAAAAACATAATCTTATCAGTTTTGAATTTTTATTCGTGCATAAACGAATCGAACAACAAGTTAGTATTGCATTAAAAATTTGTTTTCTGGTTTCAGAAGCATCTCTGAGGATCTTCTTTGGTTTTTGTAATTTTTTTGCGGTTTTTTGTTATACGTACATATGTATGTTTGTAAGTGTGAATATGTTGTTATGCTGCCAGCATAAATATTTTTGTCATACTATGTTTTTTTGCTAATTGCTGAAAATGTTTTTATAAATCTCAAGATCAAGGTTTTTTTTTGAATTATCTTTGGGTCGGTTACTGCACTTTGCCAAATCCTAAAGAAAAGAAAAAAAAAACTCAAAATAGTCAACGAGTAATTTCTTTAAATGTTTTCTTTTAATGCTTTTAATATTCATTATCATTAAATTAATTTAAAGAAAAAAATTAAAACACTCATTTAAAATTTATATTTTTCTTTTTCGTTAAAGAGTGCACGCAAAATATGCTGATTAGTATGTCTTGTACTTTTGTTGTTGGCTATTTTTAATTAAGATTTTTTCAAATAATATTATTTTTTTTTGGAAATATGTGCTGCATTTTAAAGCGAGAAAGAGAGAGAGAAAGATCAGGAATATCTTTGTATTGTGCATAATTTATAATGAACTTACGTAAATGAAAGAATAATCTAGAATTTACTAAGCAAAAATTTATTGGCGTTTTTGCAGGCATGTCTTAGGTGAAATGCGTTCAATTTCAAATAAATATTCAAAAGTTCAAATAGATAAAGCAAATTAAGCTGTTTTTGTTTTCGTTTTATTTTGATATTGATCATTAATGCAAATACAGTCTATTATAGTCAAAATAGAATAGTTAAAACCTAGTACTTCTCGTAGGTCTTATTAAAGTTCAGTTCCACATAAGAATTCTTAATTTTTATTTTCATACGCTTTTATATTTATTTGCTGAATCTTCGCTAAATAAACCAAGCAGTAAGTTGTAAAAATCATAAAACTAAAAGTAAAAACTGTGCCACTAACGGAGCATAAATGTTCAGACGGCCCTCGTCCTAACGGATGGACTTTGCGATATTTATTTCGTTGCTTGGATATGAACGTAACTCCTTTACTCGAATTCACCAATTTGTCAACTTAGCTTCCACTTGACCTAAGAGCCAAATAAACAACTAAAATATGTTTGTGTGAATATAAAAAGTTTTCAAAGTTTTGAAACATGCTCCATATTTTGAGTATAAATTTTATCCAGCGGAAAACAGAATGAGCAAAGAGGCCTAATATAACCCTCATTTACCCTGCAAATAATACGACTAGTCCTTACACTGATAGAGAAGGCGTCATAACGCTGATGTATTTTGACATCAGTACTATGACAAGTGTCTTCGTTTTTGACCCCATGACACTTGTCATCATTGTGATGTCAACCTTAACATCACTTGGCCAAAGTGTCATCAGGGTCAAAATGAAATTATGTCATCAATGGGATGACACATCAACATCACAGAAACTACGAACATGTTTTCAGTGCGATGACGCAGTAACATCGGAGAAAGAAAACATTGGCAGCAATTTAATGACAGTTTTTCATTAAGTCAAAGTCATTGGAATTGACTTAAGTCAAAGTGAGAGAATATTATTATTTACTTACCGGTTGCATATGATTGTTTCACGTTTGTTGAATTACGACCTTTGTTTACAGCAGAACTCTCAATAATAAGACACCAGCACCATGCCTCATGTGGTTTTCGTAATCATTCTACTTTAAAAATTTCATGTGTTTAACTAAATAATTTAAAAAAATAGAATATAGGAATTTTTGCTTCTTATATTACATCGTAATCATGAAAATAATGTTAATAATATACAAAATGTGGCATCGAATTGATGTCACTAAAGTCATAAAATAGATGACACGTAAAAAATTACAAAATTGTACGAAGACGTTAGTCATTGGATTTATGTTACTTTTTGCATCATTGATGCCATTTGTAGTAACATTGATGTCACAATTCTGACGTAAGGGCATCATCAATATGAAGATGCATTTTTCTATCAGTGTACACGCATGCAAAGTGTAGCCCATAAGGGACTAGGACTAGTCCAAAGGTAACGCAAATGTATTGAAAAAACATGCCTAAGCGCGTTTAAGCAACTCGAACGTGATTAAGCTCTAATCACATCGAAATCGAGATGATTAACCATACATTGAAGTTAATTGTTTATTACTTCAAATTGACATGATTACAACTAAATCACTTCATTAATTACATAGAATCCACTGAACATACCTCAAACTGAGTATAATGTAGAATCCGCCAACATGAACGTATACAACGAGCCACAATTTCTGCTTAATTTTTTCCTTAAATAATTCATACATTTTCACAATTTCACCATTAAAATGATTAAAATAATCTTCTGATAACTTTATAAAAGTATTTTTATCCATTTTAAATTCTTTAAATAAATATACATTTGTTTGTGGGATTTTTTTTTTCTTAATCATCTGTAACAATTGGTTATACATATTGATCAAATTGTACAACACGTCGCAGCGTGTAGGGGCCGCCTAATAACAAAACAAAATTAAAACTGAACAACTTTGTTTTCCCCTTCTTAAACAAGGGAGCAGCAAATGCGTAATTAATATTTTGGAAGAAATTTTTAAAAGGAATGTATAGCTTCTAGAAAGCATATTTCGAAAGGCTGGATATCAATATAAATCAATCTTTTGCAGACGCCTGCAAAAAGCCTTACCACCTGCGGTCCTTTCAATATTAACCGATGGGTAGGAATAGTATAAAACTTATACCCACATCACAATGTTAATTCCTGCACGACACGTAAGGGACAACTAATGCAAATCTTCGATGACATTTTCGAACAAGTGTCGCGTAAATCGTGCACGACACAAAGAGAGAAAATGTCGCTCAGCCAGTCGTTGATGACCACATGCACGACATTGTCGTCCATATAGTCGTTGATGACCATATGAACGACATTGTCGTTCAGATTGTTTTTGGTGACTATATAGACGACAATGGATTCTACTTTATCGTCAACGACTGCGTATAAGACAATGTCGTTGAAGTTACAGGAGTAACAGCTTACACGACAATGTCGCCTATAAACCTAAACGAAAAAATAAAAATATACAATAGGACATACATATTTTTAAAATCAGACCTTAGTCTTTGAGTTCTCAGACTTTACTGACTGATTTTCTTCACTTTGCTTTGGTTGTTTTTTTATTATTATCGTTATTTTACAGTTATTTTTTATTTTTTATTGGGAACAAATTATGTTTGTTTGTTTAGAAGACAGCTAAGAAGACAATGTCGCTCATATTGTCGTGCTTAGAAGTTGATAAAGGACACCTAACAAGACACTGTCGGTCATGGTGTCGTGCATACACTTTAATACAGGACATCTTACAAGACACTGTCGCTCATACTGTCGTGTATGGTTGTTGATAGAGGATACCTTACAAGAAAATGTCTCTCATGTTGTCGTGGATAAGCGTTGACAAAAGACAACTTGAAAGACAATGTCTGTCATGTCATCGTTTATTAACTTCTTTAAAAGACAGTGCACTCGACAATGTCGAGTATTTTGTCGTCCACGACATTTTCCTCAAAATTGTCTTGCAGAAATCCTAAGTGATAGAGGACATGTCGTGCATAAATCGTTGACGACAATGTCGTCGACGGCAGTTTGGCCAACAGGGATATTATGCGTTTGCGCTGATGTTTGTAACACTTTAAAATGTTTGTCCTAGATCCACCTTTTAGTATACCGATCGACTCAGAATTACTTTCCGAGTGCATCTTACCATGTCCGTCCGTCCGGCTGTCCAGTTGTCTGTTCCCGTTACATTGTGCGCAGAGTACAGATCGCAGTTTTGAAGATAATTGGATAAAATTTGGTGCATACGTCTAAATTGTTATAAAAACGCAGACTATTGGGTCGAATCGGTGCATAGCTTCACAAGGCCACTATACAAACGTTGATATTTAGATCAAATTGGCTCAAAAATATTGATCCATATTGGACCATTGCTCCCATACAAATATTACTCCCGAGAATAGCTTAAAATTCCATAACTTTCTGTTGCTTTTGGTGAAACAATTGGAGAGATAACTTTTTTTATTTCCGTCTCCAAAATCGCTTTGAGACGGAAAAATGTCATATAGATGTTTTATATTTTTTTAAGTTATTTATCACAAAGAACTCCTATTATAATTTTGTTTTGCCGGGTCCATGATTGGCCATGGGTCCTCAATAGGGTACAATCTCAAAAACGTGTCTTTATAAACTGTGGTGTAAGGTATCAAATGGTCAGGCTGGACCGACTTTACTTTCTTACTTGATATTCATGCTGTTGATTAAACTAAGCAAATTTTTCTACAAGCAGTTTCATATGAGCGAGTTTCTATAGATGCATTTCTCATTAAAGAGCACCAAAAAAAAAAAAAAAAAACGTGCAAATAATGAAATGCATCTAAGCGATAAATACTGTACATAGTTGCTGATATTAGACTCTGATAATCAGAGCCAAATTTTGTGTTCTCACACAACTTTCAAATTATCGCTTAATCCTGAAAAGTATCTAATTTAAAAACTCGAAATTTTGAGTACCCTTTAGAGAATTCCAATTGTTGTTTGGAGAAAAATAAGAGAGATATTGCGTAACAATTGCTTAATCTTAACCCTATTATCATCGTGGTCTTTGGACTTCGTATAGTCGCAAAGGCATAAAATTCAATAAGTGACATGACATGGCTAGGATGACTATTTCAGAGAGTATGCTCTCAAAATTATTTCTTTAGATATAATCATGATGCGATCCGCTTCAATGCCAAAGAAATCACCATTACTTTGAAAGTGGCGGATCTTATTTCGGCCAGTTGTCTTCTCGCTAAAGCAGGATAGTAATAAAGGAGGTGATGAACGTTCTCTTCCTTATTTCCGTTATCGCAACTGTTGCTTCAATCACAGTATCTGACTCGCAGCCGCTGTGCAGGGCTACCTTTATGAGAATGTCCCGTGATCACAGACACCACAAGAGACGCATCCTTTCTGATCATCGATAGTATAAACATGGTTCGCATGCCAGACATACAGGACCACATTTTCCTGGTAGTCCCACAATCGGTGTTCTCGGTCCCACCTTTAGAATTTAATATCGCAAAGATCGGGAACTTGAATATCTGGTACATTATTACAGCTCGACAATAGGTTTTCCTAATTTTAAGGATATATTGCCTAATAAGTGCGCATAAGAACGAAAATTTTGGCTGGATATAAAGGCATTAAGATGTTTTAATCAATCATTTGGTACACTTTATTCTTTATAATACTTCCAAGATCGCAAATCTTAAATCTTTTTCACACTATCATCAAAACTATGCCGTTTTCACAATCACTTCCCCGCAAGATTTGCTTTAAAACTAAGAACGCGATCAAGTCACTGATCACTTCCATCTTCTACGATTAGACAGCATATCTAAGGATCACAAATTTAATGACCTGAAAAATTAAGAAAAAATTAAAACCAGGTGATTTCAATCACACATTTTTAAAAAAAAATTAAAACGCGGATTAAAATTTCAAAAAATATTTTAACATTTTACGCGATTGTCCTTCAAAAATTCGCGAAAAAATTACACGTCGACCGATTTTAATCCACTTACTTAAATGCAAATTTAAGAGGCATTTAGAACAAATGCATATTTAATCCTCGGATTAAATATTTTTTCTTGTATAAAATAAAATTTACCTCTTTAATTGTAACAAAAACTGAAAATTCGAAAAAAGAAAAACTCTGAAAAAATTACCAAAAACTTAGTTTAAAAACATATGGACGTTGGCTTAAGAATTTAATCTGTGTGCGTTAGCGTTAATCCATGGACTAAACGAAGTTTAAGAAATTTTTTACCTCTTAAGCAAGGCGATTCAATTTTTTTTTTTTCGTCAACAAGGACACGAACTTTTGCCCAATTCTGGTTATGCGCACGAAGAGCAAGATGAAGATCAGCGAGAGATTAAAGGTAATCTTCTTCAAAGCAAAGCATGCAAATCCATGTGTCTGTGTATAGAGTAGGCGTAATATTGACGGATTTTCCTTAAATCCAGGACTTAGCGAGCGGGAGAGAGAGAGTTATTTGTTTTTTTTTTTTTTGTGGTATAGCAAACACACGCTGCATTGGGCTGGTATAGAAGAAAAATTCAAAGAGAGTAATGCAAGTATGAGCTAAAAAGGCCAACAGGCCAGTTTGTAATTTTATCTTTGTACTAGACAAAAACCAAGAGAAAGAAAGAAAAAAACAAAAACACTTTCTGGGAACATATCCGGATTTAAGCCGGATCAAAATGGAATCATAATTATGGAAATTCATAACACAGCAACAACAGCAAAGAGTGAAATGCAAGTGCGTGTATGTAACTTCACTACCTGATCTAATTTGCTAAATTTGGCTGCTTGTTGGTCTACTCTTTTCCGAATAGGTAGTGCATATTTCGTGGAATTAAAAGACCTTCAACGACGTATCTTGTGTGCTTGTGTAATTAAGAAGTCAAAAATATTTATGTGAAAAAACGTAAACTACATGTAAATCTGAACTAAATCCGGCTTAAGAATGGACTTACGTCATAAAAGTGTTTGCTGCTCGCTAAATCCAGCTTAATGAAAAAGGTTTGTGAAATTTTGTGTTTTTCGTAAAAATATGCAGATTTATGATTTTTTATGCAAAACCCGGCCATGCATAGCTTGAGCAAAAAAAAAAAACAAACAAACAAAAAGCAAAGCGAGCACAAATTTTTGGATTGAGTTTTTTTCGCGTTAATTTCCAAAGAGAAGTGGGAGAAATTGAGAAGTATGCAAAATGTGAGATATACATACGCGAGAGCGTTAAAGTGTGTGCGTGTATGAAAGAGCGTCGGTTTTTTCCTTGTACAATTGTTAATTTTTAGTTTTTGCATACAGATGCATTTTTTATGTCCCTTTTACAATTTTTCCTCTTTTTTGTTTTAGCGGTTTGACTTTTTACCAAATATTTATTAACTTTTTTGTTACGTTCTAAAAAAGGAAAAATTATTATTACTTCCGCTTCAGTGTGTTTTTATTTTTTACCTAAGATTTTTTTTTTTTTGTAAATACTATCTAATTTTTTTTAAGAACATGGGATTTTTTTAGGAATTATTAGGAAATGATGAAAAAAAAACTTAAGTAAATTTATTTATGAAATAAAAAATAAGCCGTGATAAAGTGAAGGGGTATCACTACACCGAAAAAAATATTTTTCATATTTGAATACGAAAATCGCATATTTGATTACAAAAATTTTTTAATTTTCTGCGTTGACAATTTTTGCGGTATTGATAAAAAAGTTTGTATGTATAATTGTTAAATTTTTAGTCAACAACCAAGTTTATTGAGTCAATAAAAAATTAGTTGCCCAAAATAATTTTTTTCAACAAAATGTTTACTTGATTTGTTAAAATAAATTGTTGAAAATGTTGAATAAATCAAACAAAATGTTAATCGAATCTTTATTTTTTTATTTATTAATGATGGTGTCATAAATTTTCAATTTTTATATTTTTATAAAAACACTAAAATTTATTATGCGGGGATAAGTAAGTTCCTATGCGCATTTCACTGGTTGCTTAGGCCAGATCATCAGGAAACCTTTTCCAAAGACTTTGGTAAAACTAAATTTATTATTCAAATAAAACTGTAAAAATAATGAAAATTATGAGCTATTTAAAAAATGGACAAGAGTTGTTAAAATACTGTATTTACTTTGATTCAAATATTTTTTTATTTGAATATGAAGAAATATTTAATTATTTCATTATTAAATATGTTTTATTGAGTGCTATTTTGCAAAGTGTAAATTTGATAAATTTTTCCTTTGAATCAAACAAAAAGTTTGTTGACCTAAAATTTTATTTTTAACAAACTGTGTTGTTAAAAATTTTCTTGAGATATTTTTTTCTGTGTATAGAGAAAAACAAAATTAAGTTAAATAAACGGAACAAGTATTCAAATTAACATCCTTTAAGGATACTTATTCAAATATTTTTATGTGTTGTTCCCATAAAATTGTTTTCAACTGGTTTACTACTATTCTAACAAAATTGTTGTGTTTTTAATTTGTATTTAAGAATTTTAGCTATATTTTTTAAAAAATTTTATTTATTTTCACACATTTCATTAAAATATATTTTTAATAAAAGAATTGTGTTGATTTGAAGAAAATTTGTATATTTGAATTAATTTTAATTATATTTGAGGAAAAATTCAGTTGATTGAATTATTTTTTTACTTAAGGGTTTACTAATTTTTTATTTAATTTAACCGATGAATTTTAGTTCAGTGTATATTATTTTAATATGATTTTTTATTAATTTTTGCAGATTGACTTGACAAATCTCTAAACAATTGCACAAGAAACTGAAATACATAATTGAATTGGTTAAAATAATGATTTTGTGCACAATCTGATAAATGCTCATTTTTGTTTGTGAACAAAATCTTAGAACATGGGCGACGGACAATCCTAACCCGGGGTCTCCACCTAACATAAAATGACTAACTTTAACACTAACTGCAAGTTAGTGTTAAGTGGAGACTGCTCCAGTTAAAGTTTTAACTTGATTGTTATAACATTTCTTTTGAAAGTTCTTTTATAACATAAATTGACGTTTAAGTTTGACAGTACGCTATTTTGTAGTTGTTTTTCGACATCTTTATTTAATTTGTTAAAAGGGTTGTAAACTACACATAATAAACTTTGCTTTTTGTGAAAAATATAGTACAAACAAACATTTAAGTATAAAATAACTTTAATTATTTTCCACAAACACACGGTAGCTACATACTTGACGCGTCAACGAACTGAAAATAATGAAAAGTTTTAACTCTAACTTCACTACGTGTACGCCACCATAAACATATAACCATTTTAACAGCAAGTCTTAACTTTATGTTTTAACTGCATTTCAAGTTAGGTGGAGACTGGGTGTAAAGTAATTCATTAACACAATCGCACCCTTTTAAGTGTACAGTTTCGGTGCAATATACTATGAAAAGATAATTGCTCCATTTGATTAGTCTCCGAGTTCACCGGATTTACCCGCTCCTTTATTTCTTATAGCGTTTTTTACAAGACGTGTATACGTAAGAAAGCCACAGAGCAACTTAACGGTTACTTAAAGATAATATTTGAGACACAGTTAAAAAGCAATAGTATTAAAAAAAAGCGCGACTATTCGAAGCAAAGAATGGATGGCACTTCATTAAAGTTATTTTTCTACCCTTCTTATATGTGATAATCGCATGTATAAAGACCTAACAAATATTTGACGAAAAAATAAAAAAATAAACTTTTGCTTTATTTTTATCAGTTCCAATTAAATTAATAAACTTTTTTGTAAGAAAATAGTTGTTTATTGTAATCTAGAAACTGTAAATCAAATTTGATCTAGCCAAACATTTTGCGATAGCAAATAATAAACTACGCAATTATGTCAATATATTACAAGTAATCGTTTTATTTAATTTAGTACTAAAATAGTTCGTCTAAATATAACACTCGAAAATAGTTGAACAGTTCACGAAGTGTTCTAAAGTGCTAAGAACTAAGGTACTATTTTGGTCTAAATAGCACTTTAGTGAACAGCCTGTTGTATTATGATATAATAAATAAGTATAAACATCTACATATAGATACACAGAAAAAATTCACCAAAATGTTTCACTAATTAAAGCATTAATCAAAAATATAATCAGTTTTAATCAAAAATTTAATCAAGTGAATTAAACGTTTAATCAAGTGAATTAAACGTTTAATCAAGTAAATTAAACGTTTAATTAATACTATTAACTGGTTTAATTGATACTATTAATTTGTTTACTGTTGCAAATTTAATTAATTTTTTAATAAATATCACAAATTTTTTAATTGAAATCAATTTTTATTTTTTTCTGTGTATATAAGCTCTGTTTCACATGCATAACGAAACAGTCCGAGCTTGCACAAAGTTACCCAAAAGCGTTTTATATATCAATTTTTGTGCAATTAAAAGAGTAATTGAGGGAGTAATTTTTTTCATTTCCTGTACAAATTTGCACGAACTTTTTCTTTAGGTAAGTTCCGACAAGAAAAACAATCAGCTGTTTTGTTTACATATGAAACTGATAAATAATTCAGGAAATTTACAAACAAAAGAAAAAGTTTATTAAAAAGCACAATGTATGGTTTTTGTGAAAAATCTAAAGTGGTAAAAACGTTTTTGCATACATATTTCCCTTAATCTTTAATATAAAAAAAACACAATATAAAAAATTACAATTATGCAAATGTTTTGGTTGTATAATTTTATGACTTTTAAGCGTCTAAAATCACTTAAATAGATCTTAATTTGAAAAGTAAGCGGCATTAGTATTTGAAGAAGTGCAAAAATGGTTTTTTGCGTTGCAGCAATTATGGGTAGTTTCGGCAAGTTTAGAGAGTTATTTTCATTTTACTCTCATTAGTCCGAACTTGCCCGAGATCTTATGGAACACACCTTTAAATCGGCAAGTTTTATAAGTTGTAAGGAGAGCAATTTTTTATAAATTTTTTTTTTGTTTTTAATAAAATTTTTTAATCTATTAATTTTGTACTTAAAATACTTTTTTGACACCACGTTAGACCTTTAAGTGCTAGCAAAACCAGGTTGCTAGTGCAGCACAGCTTCGAGGCCAAGACCTGCAGATGACTGATGGCAGCACTTTTGAGGTAAAATAAATGCCTGGCTACGCCAAAAAATAAATAATAAATAAAGAACACTGGTTGTGTGTTACTCGAAACTCCTATAAAAAACGACTTGATCGATTATGACAACGACAACCGCAATAAGGCTAAATAAAACTAGTGGTTACGTGTAGGACGTATTAAGTATTGCAGTTGCGAAATGTTGCCTCAGGAAATATTGCCCAAAATAAAAAATGAAAATTGACCACCCAAAGTGTTGGGCTGTTTTTGATAATGAATGTGACGGAATTTTTTTAGTTAAATGTCAACCTTAAAAAATTAAAAAAAAACCTTAAAAATATGCCCCAAATTTGGGGAAATTCTTCTTTATGAATCACCTTTAAGTTTAAAAAAAAAAAATTTACCACAAAAAAGTTGCAACTTACGTACTTTGAGGAAAATTCAACCCTGTTATGATGATTAATTGTTATGGTTTTTCGAACCATTTCAAACAATAATTAGATCAGGGACTTCCCTTCCCTTTTCCTTTAAAATACATAAGACTTGTGTGATAGTATAAAGTAGCCTTAACCAGTTCCTTAAAAGTACCGCAAAATATACTTCTAAGGCCCATTATTACAACTTGCCAGTAGGTAAAGGTAGGATTTTGTCGGTCGTATAACAAGTTATTTGTTATATCTACTTAACTTTAACCAACCCGGTAGGATGAACTTGCCTTAAACAAATTGCTCACTTTAGTTAAAAAAAAATTGTAAAAGTAGAAAACTTTGTATATGTGAATCAAAATCCTACGTTTTACTATCGGAAATTTTAAATAATGACCCTCCCTAACTTGATCATTATTTTTGAATATATATTTCATATTTGTTAAAATGAAAAATAACCCCATATTTTTAAATTGAATTTTCCATTCATTAAGAGTTAATTAAAGATAATCGACTGAGCATGTTTTTAACATTTTAACGTTAAACTTAACTTAACTTAAATTCTGTCAAAGTTTCAAAGTTTGGTGTTGATCGGCTTAACCAATCCAAAGTTATGCACAAAAAAGTAACATACAACTGAAGGTTGCGTCGCCCGTAAACTTAAGGAGCTTCTGTTGCAAAACACACTTTTTCGACTTAACATGTTCTGGAATTGAGCTGTTGATATATCCTGTGAATCCAAGTCCAAGTTTGCTAATTTGTTTGTAGTTTCTTCAATATTCATCTTAAAAACTATAAAGTATATACATGTTGGGTCTTGATGAGTAGCGAAGTTGATTTAACGATCTATGTATTGGTTAAAATGGGTTTAAAGAAGACCTTTATTCCATGTAATCCGTAAAAGGTTGCTTTTGAAATTCAGCTAGATCGTTTCGCAAATAGTAAATTATGAACCGATATTCATGAAACTTAAGAAAGTTATTTCTAATCATATGACGGACTTCATTTTACTAAAATAGAGTTATTCGTTACGGTTTTAGGTGTCCTAAGTGTGTTCCGAAAGTGGGCTTTATATTGAGCATATGATAAATTATGGGCCGATCTTCCCGAAATTTAATGTAGTGAATTCTTGAAACTATGATATACCAAATTTTACCGTCATAGCATAATTTGTACTAAAGAGTTTTCCGAGAGTAGGCTTTTTATGGGGACTATGGTGACTTATGAACCGATCTTCACAAAATTTAGAAGATGGGTATCTAATCTTATGAAACCATGACAGACTTCATTTTACTAAAATAGCGTTATTCTTTACGGTTTTAGGCGTTCTAAAGTGTTTTCCGAAAGTGAGTTTTATATGGGGCCTGTCGCAAATTATAAACTGATCTTGACGAAATTTAGTGGAGTAATTTTTAATCCTATGAAACTATGACCGTCCAACTTTTAACGCAATAGCATTATATTTTATGGCTTTGACGTACTAAAGTGCTTTCCGACAGCGGGCTTTATATTGGAACTATAGTAACTTATAGGCCGATCTTTATGAAATTTGGTAAAATAATTAATAATCTTATAAAACTAAGACAGACCAAATCTTACTACAATAGCATTATTTTTAATGGTTTAAGGCGTACTAACGGGCTGTTCGTCGATTTCAAACGTTAACGTTCGCATAGAAAATTACATTTAAAACAAAAACAAATTTCCGAAATCGACAAACCGGCTGTAAAGCTTTTTCCAAAAGTGGGCTTTATATTAGGCCAATACCGAAAAACTAAGTAGTTTGATTTCTAATCACATAAACTGAATTTATGCAACATAAAAGAGAATCGTTGCGTTCTTTTACAAATTTATTTTAGTTGTTGTACCAAAAAGAATCTATATTTTAGGAAGGTTGTTCCACATTGGGTTTCATAACTCTTTTTCTACTGAACCGATTGCACTCGATTGCAATTTGACGCCAAAATTGTTCTTTCGCTTGAGTCTTTCCGAAAGGAGGGTGTTTTCACCAGACTAACAGACAGACAGACTGACATTGCTATATCGACTTATGTTTATTCAAGGACCCAGAATATACATATATACTTTATGGGGTCTTAGATATTTTTTATAAAAGGTTTCACATGGAATGACAAATTGAGTATACCCTCATTCGCCACTAGTGGTGGAGGGTATAAAAGCATTATTATTACAAGTATGATATTGCACACATTTCCTTATACTTAGCCAAAAAATTGTAATTTTTAAGTTATGACACTATTGAAGTAAACCGGCGATATGAAAAGATAAATACGGGGCCAGGCAACTTCTTGATAAAGCGACGTAAAAACTACTACAATTATTACGTTCAAAACATTTTCTGTTGAAAACGAATCTTTTTATTTAAAAACAATTTCCAAGAAACCTAATTTTTAATCACATGAAACATAATTGCTAAAATATTCAACAGAAATTACCTTTTATTTCTTTAAAACATTTCTTAAATAAAAGAATGATTTTTCGCTAATTGTTTTCGAAAATATGAAAACCCTCTTAAATATAGAACAATGCAAATGGACTAGTAAATAGACCACCTTCTTTTTGGCTGGCATCATTAAGGCAAAAATTTTATATTTTCCATAAAACTTATTTTTTTTTTTTTTTTTGAAAAACTTTAATCCTGTTTTGAAAGCAAAAATTATTATTCCTGGCCCTTAAGCCAGTTGTAAGAGGAAAAAATGCTGGCGTGTTGCTTACGATGAGAGACAGATAGATAAACAGACAGACTGACAGAGAGAGAGAGTTAAATGTTTTAAAATTTTGTGGGCAGTTCTGAGCATAATTTATATTATAAATATAATTTTGCAGATTTCATCAAAAACCAGTTGAAAAAGGGTTTTCTTTTTGTCTTTCCGTCCAGAAAAATTATTACATTTTTCATCTTTTTTGTAATAATTTCAGGATTTACCTGCCGAAAAAGGATTACAAATTTTTGTTTGAAGATTTTGCCATAAAAATGGGTGGTCCAAAATTTTGTTAAAATATGAAAGGAAATGAAAAGATTAGGAAAATGATTTAAAATGCTTAAACTCTTTTTGAAATGTGCATTTAAAGTGTTCGTGATAATTAGAGAGCAACAAATGTAGAGTAAGCAAAAGAATGTTTTAAATTTTTAAGGAAAGATTTTTTAGAATTTTTTATATATGTATGTATAAGTAAGTATCTTGTCGGATTTGATAAGTTCAATTAGGATATAATCGAAAAATTAATTTTCTACTTATTTTTAGCTATAAAGTAACCGAATAATCGTTACTGTAGTAAAAGTAATAATTAGAATTATGAATTTCATTGATCACTAAACCAGTTATTCGGTCTGCTTTAAAATATATAAACTTTTTATTCCTTAAGCCCGCTTAGCCGTCTAAGCAAAAATTTATATTTTTGTTTTTGAATAATTGTTAAAATAAACCCATTTAAAAAAAATTTTAAATTAAGTTGATGTCAAGAAAAATTTTCCCATTCCATATATGTTCCAATGAAACGAAATGAAGTGCTACGCCCACTACCCCAATCCCGCCCACTTTTTGTCGGATGTTGTATTTATAATCAAGATGCTTGTAGCTAATTTGGAAACGTTGGCTCTTGTCGTCCTTCAGATCTACACAAAAATAAAATAATAAACAACAACCACAACAGGGGACTATTGTGTGAAAGGCAGTCGGGGTTGTTTGCTCATATTTTAGCCATTTATGAATCGATTTGGCTGAATTTTTTTTTTAGTTTTTGAATTTATTATCAAAAACTTTTATTATACAATTAAGTTTGCCTCAGCGTCATATGACTTATTTTTATTTAACTTTAACGGAGTATATGTGACATAAATATATAGCAGCCTGGTCCCCATCAATTTTGAGGTCTTTGAAAAGCCTATTTCAACATCCACAAGGATAGACGGACATCGCTAAATCAACTTCGCTACTCATAAGAACCCAAATTATAAAATAAATATTGCAGAAAGTACAACCGAAATGACAAACCTTTATACACCATTTCCTACTGTGTTGAAGGGTAAGGAAACGAATAATCGAGTTGTTTAACAAAAAATTTTATTTAAATTGAAAAGTTGATTTTTAACCAACTTTTTATATTAAGGAACCCCCGACTAACGCGAATTATTTAATATTCGAGTGAGGTTTAAATTAATCAAACCGCATTATTTAATTATTAAAGAAAATATGTGGGTGCAGAACAAAAATTAAAAATTTAATAAGAAATTTGATTAAATCGAATTTTTATTCGAATAAATCAAAGGATTAAATTTCAAATATTTGCTCAATATAAAACCACAATTTCAATAACAAAAATATAAAATTTAAAAATATGTAAAACAAATTTATTTAACAAAAAAAAAGTTCATACAACGAATAACTGGCTAGTTTTTAATCGAATAGTTAATTATTTTAAAATAAAATATTCGAATCAAAACGAATAGCTTAATTGAAAACAATATGATTTTCATAAACATCCATATTTGTTGCAAATTGTGAAGTAAAGTCTTTAGCGATTATTCGTTAGTTATATTTCCTTCATTTCTTTAAGGGCTTTCCTTTTAAATCCCTTTCCTAGATTATTTTAAACTGTTTAATCTCTTGCATATGGATTACATCAAGATTAAAATTATTTTTAATTCAAACGCGAAAATTCGAATACTTTCTTAGACTTAATGAATGAAGAATGAGTATGTGTGGATTAAAAAGTTTTCTAAAACTACGGTTTAATTAATCCACGAATAGATCATGGATCAGATTACGTCAGGAAGTAGATAATAACAGGCAATATGTCAGTCATAGAACCACATTCATTAAGAGAGCAGCAGGATTTATTTAAGCGTCTCTCTAGACTTAATCTATATATTACGAATAAAGTAAAGCGGGGATTTAGTAAACCAAGATTACAGAAATATAACTTCCTGCATATCTTATAAAATGAAAGGATTTTAAACAGAAAATTATAACATTTAAGTTAAAAAGGATTTTGCGGTATGTTTTATTAAACTGAAAAACGATTAATCGTTTAGTATGATACGTATTTTTTTGCCTGGTTTTTGTTAAATTGAATTATTTAAAATAATATTAAATAAGATTTAGATTGCTTTAATCATTGTCACTTCTTATAACCGATTATTCGAATAAAAATTCAAATGTTCGAATAATCGATCTGATTCCGAATTGTATTAAGGTAAAACACTATTTAGTTTTTATTCTCTAAAAAAAATTTGACTTTCCAAATTTAGGAATATAATCGATTACTCGATTTATAATAAACGATTATTCGATTATTGTCTTAAATGCATTATATTTCTTAAATAAACATAAATCGATTAAAACAATATTACAGTACTTTAGGACTATTTTCATTAAATTATAAGATCGAATAATCGATTATCCGAATAAATATTGAATTATGCGAAGTTTTTTATTTCAAACAAATAATTTTTTGAATAATAACAAAACAGGGGTCAAATTACGGCATTGGCTATGAATGGAAATTTTCATTTAAGTTATTATAGAAAATTCAAAAACTACCTCCTGTAGAACGGAAAATAATTTTAATATTGTAGTTGGAGCCCCTTAGTAAATTTATATGTTTAAAAATGGAGAAAAAGGGGTTTTTTTTTTAAAAAGTACCAAAAATAGGTACCATTTTCATCCCATAAACGTTTACTCCACAAAAGTTTTGAATTTCAAAAAAGTACCAGACCGTTCTGTCCGCTCACTTTTTAGTGTTGGAGATATGAGATTACAGAATTTACGCGTTTTACCCCTTTTAACCGGCTCAGATTTTAATAAAATAAATGCAAATGTAATTCTGTAAGTAAATACCTTTCAAATGGTGTATTTTTTGGTTCAAACCGGTTGACAAACAGAGAAGGAAAGTGTTTTTAACTGTCTTAGAGGGTGGCCCAAAATAAGCGAAGGGGTTAGAATGCAAACTCGTATTTTTACTTAAAATTTTTAAAAGTTAATTTAAAAATTCGGATTAGCTTTTGAATTAGATTTAAAACTCAAGCGAATATTTTTTTCAATTCAAAAATCCGGCTTTCAAATTTTTTTAATTTAAATTCAAAATTGGAAAACCGCTTAGATATTTGTTTTTATTTATTGTTTATAGTTTTAACATTTTGCGCCAACATTTTAAATTTTAAAAGACGAATACAATTTATAAAATTTTCGAAACATGTGCTTGATTTTTTTTTTCAATTTTAAATTTTGCGTAATCATTATTGAAAGAAAAATTGTCTTAAATTACACTTTTCCTTTTAGTCATTGTTTTTTGTTTAAGAAATTTTACATTTGCTGCTTTTACAAAAAAAAAAAATAAATAAAAACATCCTTCAAATCCTCTTTAACACATGCATATTAAAGGGACTGACATGTATGTAAATCCGCAAACGCACGAGTATTTTTTTTATTGTTTTTTAAGCAAGGATCATCAAGGTGCAACCAAATACCTCAACATCCTTAAACAATTTCACTTTTTAATTTTTATTTTTTTTAATTCAGCATTTTCCAAGTCTAAGGAAGTGTATAAATAAAGAAGACTCTTGAACTCAAAACGTGTGCCGGGTAACCTCCTCCTTGTCCTTCAACTAAAGAGATAAAAAACTAAATTTAAAACTTAAAAAAAGGAAAAAAAAACTCTCAACAAGGAAATGTATTTAGTAAAATGAAATGGAACGAAACAAATCAATGAACAAAATTGTTCATAGGTGAAAGTCTTACAAAAGAATCTAATCAGGATATGAAAATAAACACACATGATACCTTTTGCATATAAATTTTCAATACTCAGACATACATAATAGTCTTTATTTCTGTATTAAAAAAAAAATATGATCGTTTTTATTTATTTTTGTTTTTATAAAATTCGAGTTTTACTGCAAATAAGGGTGAGATTTCTTGACATAAAACACACGGCTGTTTTACTGGATATTTTTCAACGTTTTTTTCTAATTTTTTTTTTTTTAGTTTTCTAATGATGATAATGACGATTTCAATACATTTAAGATTATTTACCTTTTGTGGCTAAACAACAGCATCCTCTCCATCATCGTTTAGATCAACATATGCTGTTTTACCAATAACTCATACATGCATCCATGCACAGTCGTTTGTATGCACGTAAGTCCTGACACTCATACACATTAAAGTGCTTATTTAGGAGGTTTAATAGACTTCACAATAAGCGCGCGTGTTTTTTTTTTAATATAAAAATGTCTCATTTTTATATCAAATGGAGGGTATTTTTTCTTTCAAAGGAATATATGCTGCATTTATGTGGAGTTTTTCTTTTTTTATGGAGAGTACGCGTGGTATCTTGTTGCTTTCTGGATCGTTTTGCCTGTCAGGAGTATTTGTCGGCAGTGGTAGCACGTTCTAAGTGTGGTTGGTTTTTTATTTATTTGTTGATCAAGGATTTATAGAGGGATTTTTTTATTCCTGTTAAAAAAAAAACTAGAGTTGTGTGATGCTGATCTTAAAGATGTTGTTTAATGGCGTTTTTTTCTTATGACGTATGCCAAACGCATGCTGTGTAAGGATATTAAAAAAATATATGTATGTATATAATTTTTTTGGAGGTGTTTTAATGTTTTAGGAGAAAGTAAAGATTTGTTGTTTTATGAAGAAAGTGAAAAAGCGATTATAAAAGAAAAAATTAAATTTGGAACTTTTACTTTAATATAATAAAACAAGTAAGAAAGTAAAGTCGGTCAAGCCCGACCATATAATACCCTACGCCACAATATATAAAAACAATTTTGGCGAGTCTTTCCCATGAGCAATCAGGGATTCGCAAAAATAAAATAATCATGAACATAACAGTTATAACCAATATTTGAAAAAATCCTGATATAATAATTTATCACGAATTTTTAAAACCTGCTCTCTGAATAATTGTTGTTTGTTTTTTTTTTGGGCTTCCATAACCATTACAAAAGATTTTAATTTTTTTTGGTATTCCGTAACCATTACAAAAGACTTTTATTTTTTTGGTCTTCTATAACCATTATAAAAGATTTTAATTTTTTTTGGTCCTCCGTAACCATTACAAAAGATTTTTATTTTTTTCGGTCTTCCATATTGAATTTCACACAAGTTTTATGAAAATATTCGTTGGAGTTCAGCCAATGACACTCCTAATAAAATCTATGAAACAGGTTTCTTTACAGTCAATGTTTATGAAAAGTTTCATAAAATTAATGAAACTCTTTACAGAAACAATAAATTGTCAGGTAATGAAGCATTTTATAGAATCTATGAAACAGTTTCATAAAAGTCATTCCTAAAAAGACCTTCATTAAATTATCATTTTTATTAGCATTTGTATTACTAGCAATATTTGCATTTGAAATTACTTTCATTAGTTCGCTCAAGCCGACCGATAGTTGAGAATGTTAAAAAATAATTATTTCTTTTTGAAAAATGTTTTTTTTTTGGTCGCTCGAGCCAGGAATCGAATCCGGGTCCTATCGGTATATAAATACAATTTTAGTGCAAAATTTCTTGTATTTAAAAAAAAAATCGGGAAAATATGCCTAAAACTGGAGCGATTTTATTTAAACTTAGCACCATGATTGTGTGGCATAATTGGTTTCTATTTACCAAATATAAGAAAGATATCAAAAAGTTTGCGGATCCTTACCAAAATCATTAAAAAAAAGTTCGTCCTTGTGCAAATATTAAGATTTGCGAACTGTAGCGTGGTTATAGAAGACAGAAAAAATAAAAATCTTTTTTATGGTTATAGAAGACCAATAAGAATAAAAATCTTTCATAATGGTTACCAAAGACCAAAAAAATTAATAATCTTTCATAACGGTTATCAAAGACCAAAAAAAGTAATAATCTTTCATAACGGTTATCAAAGACCAAAAAAAATAATAATCTTTCATAATGTTTATGGCAGAACAATAATTTTCTGGGTAATTTATAATTATTATTACAGGATCAATTTTTTTTCAGCTATTTTTTCCATAACCTATTGGATATTTAAAAAATAATAACAGTTATTTCGGGTCCCTGAAAATAATGTTAGGAGGTTTAGATCGATGTAAAAGTTCTTTGTGCCGAATTTTATTTAGATATCTTCTTCCATATGAGATTTCAGGACGGGGGTTTATACGGGACCTATGATTAATTTTGGACCTACCAGTACCCATGTTCTGTAACTTTAGTGAGAATTTCTCGCATCAAAAAGATGTGAAACAAAATATTCCATCGTTTCTTGAAAAGTGAGTATAGAGTATCTCATGTCGAAAACTATCAAAAGAGATTACGTTATTACGTTATAAATGTCATAACATTGCACTCGTAGCCGATATGCAGACGTTGAGAACGCTAGTCACACATATCATTGACAGCGACCAAAATTTCATAAAATTAAAAATTTTTTAACGACGGCGGCGAAAATACAGCCATGGGCTATACCAAATATGTAATGTTAAGTGCGACCTCAATCTGTGTTGTTTGAAAACGAGCTTTGAAAACATTCGTATATTTTATCAAAATGTTAAAAGCAAAATAATTAAACAATGAAAAAATGTGTCAAGAAAAAAATATTATTATTACTATTATTTGCATTTTTTAATATGATTTTAGTCTTGAAATTTTTCTCGCCCCTTTTTTATACATAAGATTTTTTTTTTTTTTTGACTTCAAAGTGGGAACTTTCTCACAGAAATTTTACAGACGCACTTTTTTTGGAAATTGGCGAGTAATTTCCATACGTGACAGCTAATACTCGCCAAAAATGTTACAGACGCAGTTAAGTGAGAAAAACAGGGGCCTGATTCTGGCAGTCGTGATCGAGTAATTTCTCGATTCGAAAGCAATTTAATATCTAATTATTTCAGTCAATATCGAACGAATTGGAATTACTTTTTTCAGTGTTGTAAAGCATTAATTTGAGTTTCACAATACTGAAAAAAGTAATTTCGATTCGTTCAGTATCGACTGAAATAAAATTGCTTTCGAATCGAGAAAATACACGATCACGACTGCCAGAATTAGGCCCAAGTTGTTTATTTCAATTTATTGCATTTTTGTTTCATTTTTCACATTTCAATCGGAAAGTTTCTCGACGCGAGAGTTACAGAACATGGGCACAGGGCAATATGTTGTCATGACATAGTAGCTACCGTTAAAGTTATTATCGCCAATTTTGTATTAATACGAACATTTAAAAGGAAGTTATAAATTGGAGCTATATGGTCAAATATGGACTGATCCAATAAAATTTGGTAAGATGATTTCGATTGAAATAAAATAAGTTTGGACCAAATTTAATTTAAATACCAACATAATAAGATGGTTTATTGGCACAAAGAACCATTCCGGAAAGAAGCTTGAATTGGGGCTATGTGAAATTATGGACCAATTCGCCCCATTTTAAATACTATGCCAATTAGAATCTTTGTTGCAAATTTCAAAAATTTATCTCCAAAATTGCGACCTGCACTTTACATGGACAGCCAGCCAGCCGGACGAACCGTATACTTAAAGGTAGGCCTAGGACCAATTTTTTAAGGCTAACAGCACTAATGCATAATACCCTCTATGCTATTCTGGTGTGGGTATAAATATGAAATACTTATTCAGGATGGGCCAACTTTTATTTAGGCTTTTTTATTTTTAAAGACTTTAATTTTCTTTTGTTCTTTGAAAACTTTAAATATTCTTTAAAAAACAGACCGGTTGTAGAGATTTTCGCCACTTCAAAGATCACAATTTTTAATTCGATGACGAGAATATAAAAAACAGAGAGGAATAATGGTTATTGTCGCATTAGGAATTTTGACCCCAAACCTTTTTACTTTCCGGAAAAGAAAAGTAAGAAAAAGATTTTTATAACTGTTAAAATACATTTAAGAAATTAAGAGAGAGGATACAAAACACTGTACTGTGGAGGGCTGTCAGATGTCAGATGCCTCGCCAAACGAGGCGATTTTAACTAAGACCTTTTTGGCGATTGAAATTTGCGTTTGGCGACGTAGCGATTTCATGGCGATATTTAAAATGGTTGGCGATTATTCAAGCTATATGTCAAATGCATTATTGTTTATATTTTAATTTACATATCGCACTGGCTCCTCTAAAGGGGGTTTCTCATAATATAAAAAATTTTGGGTAGAAGACACAAACAATTTTTTATATGAACTCTTATATCACAAAGGGCTATACAACTGTATTTTTTTTTCTTTGCAAAATACTAGACAAATCGATCTAAGATAATTTATCAGTGTTTATCGTTTTCTAGCAAAAAGTGAAAATGTGTAAATTTTGAGTCGACTCCCTTCAGAGGAACCAGTGCGATATATCTAAAATTTTATTAAAACCAGGTAAAGTGTTGTCTCTTTTGCGTATATTCGGTTCTATTTTGATAAGCTAACCGTTAATCAAATACAATTAATTCATTTGCCAGCCCGCAACGACCTTCATCAGCATTCTTTCAATTTTACTGGTTTGTACTACCACGTTAATTTTGTGTTTTTAAATTAACAATTAAAGGAAAAAGAATGTGAGAATTTTTTGTTTATGTTTTTTCTTTCTCGTTGTTTGTGTTTTAACCTATTTCTAACATTTAGAAAAAAAAAACTATTTCGTTATCGTAATGAATTTTTTATATTGATATTATAAAAAATTATAATTTTTTTTTTTCACAAATTGGAATGAACTATTGGCAACAGTTTAATTAAAAATACAAAAACAATTGGAAGAAAATATTTTCCAGTTATAAGTGTTTTGTAGTTAGAGAACTTTAAATTGCTTCATTAGATTTCTATAAGTTCTGAAATTATGTATTACTTGGGGGTTCTGCGTATTTCGATTCGAAAGAAATCATTTACGATTTTCGTAATATTTGTTTCGATTAAACCGACGTTTTTTATACTTTATCGAAAACAAAAAATTCCATTTTTTAACAGCCGATCGCTATTACGAATAAAAAGTTTTTATCAAATTTTAAATTTTTTTAAAAATACAACCTCTGCCATCCATTCGAACGTTTGCGAAAATCGTAATACACAGTACAAATGGTTTGAACTCGCAAATTATTTGTTTCGAATCGAAATACACAGTAACCCCCAAGGGGGGTAATTTTTTTGTGTTTATGCAAATATTTAAAAATATTACTGGAAATAGTCTTGAATTAGAAAATTTTACTGGTATTAAAGTTTTTAGAATCACTAAAATTACTTTTGTCTACTTTTTCAGCCATGAACTGATTTCGATTCCGAGTGATATTGCAATCGAACAAATTTTTTCAAAGATCCTGTTTTTAAAGTTTATACAAATAATGCGTTTTGTATATATTATTTTGATAGAACTATCAACATATTCTTGTCTTTTCAAGTTGCAGAACAATATAATCAATAACTTGAAAAGATTTCGAATTTTTTTATATTATTTTGAATTTGAATTACGACAGAATTGTGAGAGTGTTTTTTACGTTGTTAAGACGAGCGATCCAAAATTATGTTTCTAACAAAAGAGGGTTGCATTTTGTTATGAAATTGTTTGAGAAGTTTTCAAACATTTTTTTTTTCAACTTCTAAATAAAATATATTTTAATTTGTTTATTAACAAAATTAAAAATCACTTAAGATTGTAAAAAAATATAATTTTTTAAAACTAATTAAACTGATAAACTCTCCTCCATTAAAAAAAAAACAAGAAATTCTTTCATTTATGCTCAGAATTGCATTATCAAAATTAGAACATAAACATTTAGAACGTCTATTGTTTTTCTATGCTTCTAATTATGTTTCTATGTCAAGTATATAAACCACAAGCAAAAACAAATTTCAATGCCTTATCGCTATTTTCAAAAGCATTTTTTTATTGTTTTGCTTTTGCTTAAGAAAGTATTGACCCTCTAATAAAAATAACCTTGAATCTTTTTGAATGAATTTTAATTAAAAATAAAAAAAAAATTAGCAAAAATTTATATAAATTATAGTAGTATTGCATTTCGAATAAATCACTGCAACATTGTTGTTATAAATCGCTTGTTCGGTAGCTTGATCTGCGAAAATACTAGTTAATCCAACCGAAGAGCAGCAGACTTTGCACAGATGCCATTTAGAACCGATATTTAAAATAAACATTTTAAAGCAAATCTTAAACTTAAACTCTTTTTTCTTTGCTTAAATACTCCAGGAGTCTTAAAAACTCATTAGCGAGTTTTCCCCTGCTTTAGAAAATAAAAGGGTTTTTTAATCATGCCAAAAGGAGACTTGAAAAAACAGATATTGAATCTTGGATTTTTACTTATAAAATCCTACTTCCTTAAATTATAATCTTAAATAATATCCGTAGTACAATAAATTTAAGTAAATATTACTTAAAATTAAACATCTTTATTGAATTTAAGATACATATTCGAATATGTTATTTGCATAGCCAACTCAACGCCTAGAAGAGTGATTTAATGGTTTGTAATCCGGGCTTAAATGGTACTTTACTTCAAATCCCTATCACTGTGGTTTTTTCTTTAAGTGTAAGTGGAAGTGCGTATTTGTTAAGAAGACTCTCAAAGTTGTAGAAGTCTTTGGACCAGACATGCCAATTTTGAAAATGCGAGCATGATTTAAACGGTTTTAATCTTGGATCAAAAATTTTACTTAATTCCAGACTTGTGGTTTGTTGTCCATTTTTTCTGCATATGTAAAAGTGGAAAACTTGGCAAACAAATTCATTAACTAAATCAGGGCAAGTTTTAGGAAAAATGCCAGACAAACTAATGAAGTGTGGCGAGCACATGTTGCATATTGTGTTGCGTATTAAAATTAACTTAATATTTTAAAGTAGATAAAACGGAATTCCTTAGAAAATTAATTTTAATTTAATAATTACTAACTGTATTGTTTTATAAACTAAAAGCTTTGAAAATTGTTGGAAATATTGTCAGTAATTTTGACAATATTTAAAAATTTCGATTCAACTATTCAATATTGTATCGGGTGTGCATGAAAACTTTCTATATCGATTACTATGGTAAGACGGTTGAGAATGTCAAACTGTGTCGACATTTCTATTTAATAAGGTTTGGCAAATCATCATGAGTCGTTTAACACTAGAGAAATGCTTCCACATTGTGGAAATTTACTTTGAAAAAAAAAAAAAAAATAAATAAATAAATGTGTTCGAAAAGTTCATAGAGCACTTCGTATTTGGAGTGAATACAATCCTCAAGCCATAAACGAATCACCATTTCGTCCATTCAAATTGATTGTTTGGTGCGGTTTACTGAATTTTTGTTTCCGAAAATTAATCAGTTTAACTTCAATGACATTTGGTTCCAACAACACGGCGCAACTTGCCATACATCGCGCATATTTGTTTATATTTATACGTAGATTACAATTTTCGAATCCATTAATTTTACGCAATTCACAAAGTGTTCTATTGTTTCATATTGGTTGTCTGTACTATGATTTTATGAATGTAACATTATTAAAAATATAGCAAATACATCCATAAAGACGCAATAGTACAGTTTGTGAATTGCCTATATGTTTATTAACGATCTGTTCTATTTAAAAGGTGCTTTTCAGAAATTTTGAAAATTCGAACATCATTTCGAAAATTAAATTTTTTACAGGAAAGCGATGATTTCTGATTATATTGCACTAAAGTAATTTTTTCTTAATTTATAAACCCTCTTCTTTCTTCACTGAAACACCCACCCAATCAGAAGAGCACTTAAAACCTATATGAACGGGAACCGTGATCAAGACAATTTTCATCAGGCATTGGAAAGACGTTAACTTAAATATTGTAAAGCTTCATTAAATAAATTATGGAAATACAAAATAATTTATAAACTTTAAAAAAAAACGATAAAAAAAACTATTTCGAAATTAAGATTTTTAATTTTCTAGCAAATGTTCAATATTTAATTTTCGAATCTTTTATTTCTATGTTGAAAAAACAAAAACATCTTCTATTATTACAAACCTTGAAATTTTCACGACTTTCAAATTTTCGAACTTAAAATTTTTTGAAAAAAATTTTAAAATTATTATGTAAAAATATATAATAATCTGAAATAATATAAAAACTTAAAACTACTCCCAGCAAAAACTTTGCTTACAAAGTAAGCAGAAAAATAATGAGAATTTGACGAGCCGTCTACTTACTTTTCTACTAGAAAAAGTACTTATTTTTGTTCGAGATGTCCCAAAAGTAATCCTTTATAATTTAGCCTATTATAATCTAAAAAATAATGTTTTTTTATACTTAAAATTTTTATAAAAATATATAGTTACACAAAGTCAATAAAGTAAAAATTTTTTTATTTTTTTTTAATTTTTTTTTTTTTTTGTTTTTTTTTTTAATTATTTTATTTTTATTTTTTCTTATTCTATTTTTATTATTCTATTTTACTTTATTTTATTTTTTATTTTTTTTTTTCTGTCTCTGGCGGGATTTGATCCCGCAACCTCGGTGCTGATAGACCAGCTCTCTACCAGCTAGTCTACCGGGGCAGTGTAGTTTTTGCATTAAAAAACTATGTTTTATGACTATAATGACATTTTTATTGTCATAATGAAAATATAAATTTTTCTGTATATTTAAGATATAATAATAAAGTTATTATTTAATATATAACTAATAATCCAAAAAGTGGCGAATAAAGCTACAAAGTAATGAATTCTTGAAGTCATTAAAAGTAGGATTGTAAGTAAAGTTTTTGCTGGGACTACTATTGACAACTCCGAATTACTAAAAAAAATAAAACTTTATTTAAAAATATTAATTTACATTTTTATAGGTTTTTGTATTTTTACACAAATTTAATTTAATATTGTTAAAATATAATAGCCTTTTTCCGAAAACAAAATTTTAAAAATGTAGTTGTACGAAAGAAATTCTTTCGCATATCGGATATAGGCAGTAAATTTAATTTCGATTTAAATTTCGCTTTAAACATTAATTAAGAGTATTTTTTTACATTTTTTATACAAAACAAATAATTTTTTTTTTTTTTTAATTAATTAACTTATCTAATTTCTTTTAATATTTACTTAGTTTATAAATTTTTTTTTAGAAAAACAATTTTGCTAATTTATATAAAAGTATTAATAAAAACTAAAGCTTTTTATATAAAGTTCGAAAATTCGAATTTAATTTCGAATATTTGAATTTTAGCTAAAAATAATATTTTTAAATGTTAAAAAAGATATAACAAATTTAATAGTTATTTTAACAACTTTCTTAAATATAACTTTCAAAATTAACCAAAGGGTGTACCAAAATTAACGCAAGATTTGAATTTGTCGCCATTTGTGCAGTAAATTGTTGGCAGCCCTAAAAAAGATTAAAAACTATGTTTTCTATTTAATTCAAATATTTAAATTCTTAACAGATTTCCTTAAGAAATGTCAAAAATTAAATTTAATTGATTTAAAAGTTTTCCCAAAAAAAATTTTAACAATTTCTGCCAATTTTATTTAGCAACTATTTTCAAAATAGCAAACATAAAGTTAAATAAACAATAGTCAAATAAATAAAAAAAGGATTTTAACACAACTCCAATAATCGTTCAAAAAAGGGAAATCCTTAAAAAATATACATATAACAAACAAAAGAATACAAATAATAACATCAAATAAATAAATAATAAAAAAAAACTCTAGAATTACCACTTTTTTACAAAGAGTTGCGCTTGCGCTAAAAGTACGTTCGATAAAAAAATATTTGTTAACACTTTACCTTTCTCTTTGTTAGCTCTCCTTTGCTTAAGGGTTGTAAACCCACATAATAGATGAATTGATAATGGTGATAATGACGATCACAATATAATTTTTTAACAATTTGTAACACTCGTAAACGCAACATATAAAGGGTTTTAAAAATTCGATCATTCATTTATATTTGCTCAGCAAATTGGGAGATTTATAGTCTAGAAAAAATTGTGGGCAAAATGATTTCTTGATGTGTGTTGATAAATCAAACAATTGCAGTTTTTTAGGGGTTTTGTCAAATATGTATTAGATAACGTAATAAAAAATTAAAAATGACAATAAAAAAGAAAAAACATGATATTATATAAAATTGTTTTTTTTGTATTTAACAAGATCTGAAGACTTTTAAGGGATGATAAGAAGGACGAAAGAAAGGGAGTTTATTTTTTAATGAATAAATAATAGGAAGTTTAGATTTTTTACTTCAGGCCCGTTTTTCGGATAACTTAAGAAATTAAAAAGATTTTTTAACACAGAAATATATTTTGAATTTTTAGGGATATCTAATTCAAATGTATTTGCCTCAATAATTGAGATATTTGTAAAGTATGAATGAGTGAAGCAATTTATACTTACATAAGTGCGAAAGTGTGAAAAAATTCCCAGGGAATTTAATTGTATTCAATTATCGGGAAATACGAGGTTTTCGGCAAATTAAAATTAAGATTTCAGTTTTTAATGCCAGTTTAGATAAATTCCATCTACGAAGTCCATTATTAAAAAAAAATATAAGCCCTTAATCGAATATTCGTTAAAAAAGATTATTCGAATTATCGTACAATATACACATTTCAGTTTTAATATCAGTTTTAATAAATCTTCCAGCTTAAAAATTTTAATTAACAAAAAATTTAAATCCATAATCGAATATTCGTCAAAAAAACCTAATCGTTAAATAAAGAACTGTCAGTTTTTTGTACTAGTTTGGGCAAATCTTTTATCTACGAAGTCTATAATTAATACAAAATTTCAATCCATCATCGAATATTCGTTAAGTTATTCGAGTAATCATATAATAGACACATTTCAGGTTTTAATATCAGTTCCAATAAAAATTCCAGCTAGAAAATTTAAATTTACAAAAAATTTAAATCCATAATCGAATATTTATTAAAAAGTTATTCGAATAATCGTCTAATAGACACATTTTAGTTTTTAATATCAGTTTATAGAATTTTTCATCCACAAAAGTTATTTATAACAAAAAATTTAAATCCTACCTCAAATATTCGATTAAAAATATTATTCGAATAATCGTTTAATAGGCACATTTTATTTTTTCATATTAGTTTCAAATTAACAAAAAATTTAAGTTCATCATTGAAAATTCGATAAAAAAAATTATTCGAATAATCGTCTAGTAGACACATTTTAGTTTTAAATATCAGTTTAGATATATATTCCAATTCATCATCAAATATTCGTTAAAAAAGGTATTCGAATAATCATCAAATAAACAAATTTAATTTTTTTATGCCAGTTTAGATAAATTCCATCTATGAAGTCCATAATTAAAAACGACTAAAAACCCTTAATCGAATATTCGATAAAAAAGATTATACGAATAATCGTCTAATAGACACATTTCAATTTTTTATATCAGTTTAAATAAATCTTCCAGCTAAAAAATTTTGATTAACAAAAAATGTAAATCCATAATCGAATATTCGTTAAAAAGAAGTTACTCGAATAACCGTTAAATAAACAAATTTCAGTTTGTTGTACTAGTTTGGGTAAATCTTTCATCTACGAAGTCTATAATTAATACAAAATTTAAATCCATCCTCGAATATTCGTTAAGTTATTCGAGTAATCATCTAATAGACACATTTCAGTTTTTAATATCAGTTAAAAAAAATGTTCATCTACAAAAGCTATTTATAACCAAAAATTTAAATCGGTTATCGAATATTCGATAAAAAAATTATTCGAATAATCGTTCAAAGTTGTTCGAATAATCATTTAATCAACTAATTTTGGTTTATATGAAAGGTTCGTTAAATTTTCTATGTTTGATATCTAAATCTCTCGTAAAACTTTCAAAACAGTTATTCGTTTAATCGTTTAGTCAATTTATTCATGTATTTTACTTGCAAATTGGTGTCTTTTGTTTTGTCTGTTTGAAAATTTGGAAAAATATTTTGAGTATAAACTGAAGATAAAGGAACGAACGGCCCTTCAAATTACAATACAGTTCATTTTTATCTATTTTGGGTCGGTTTATAAATGTTTAATGGATTATTAAATTTTAATATTTTAATAGAGAAATTAAACAAAATTACTAAAGGCTTAATTAATACTCAAAAAACTACTTAAAAATAATATGTACATATTTAGATAAATATTATCAAATAAATACAAAAATTTACACTAAAGCAAACAAGAAATCTACAAATATCTTCTGCTTGCGGGGCTAAGAAACCAAAACAACAACAACAAAATTTGCAATATTTGCTTTAAAACTATATCGATAGTTTTAGTTTTTTTTTTCTGGAATGAAAACAATTGATAACAAAAATGTTTAATCCCTTAAAATTTACAAAGAAACCGTCATATTTTCATCTTTAGACAAACAGATTTTCGCTAAATATTTCATTTCAAATCTCAAAATTTTTCCTGAAAAAATTATTTATGCAGATTTCTTGTGAAAAATACATTAAAAATAGCTAAAAGTTAGTTTAATAATGAACTACTTACATAACATGACGGCGAAAATTTTGCTGGAAAAACAAAAAGTCTATTGTTTAAGAAAAAAAGAAGAAAAATTTTTCAAAAACGAAAAGATTAAGAAAAATGATTAAATTTTACGTAATATTTTGTTACGAACAGGAACATCATTTCTATTCTGCTCTATTGTCTGTCTTGTGGCCCATTGTGTACTGGACTTAAGGGTATCCTTTTCCTATTTTGTTTTTGTTTCACTTTGTAACGGTCAGTTTTATGAAAAACGCAACAAACAAAAATTTATGCTAAAAATTTGTTTCGAAATTTTCTACGGCCAGTAAAATAGAGTTCTATTGTTTTGTTTTTCTGGTTCTTTTGTTCCTCAAAGAAGAAGGACACAAAGTTAAAATGTTTTCGGCCGTAAGGATATGCAAAATGTATTTAAGAGAGTGTGTGGCTGTGTGCGTTAGTTTTGTTTTTGTAAAGTATATGGATAGTAGCAAAAATTTACCTAAACATTGTAAATTGTTTGGCTGAAAGACTGGGTAGACATGCATTCATGGGAATAATAATGTCCTTGCTTTAAGTAACACCCTGGGAGACCATAAAACAATCATTAAAAAGTCAAAACGCAAAATTGTGACAGAGAGGAAAGAGAGGAGAAGTCCTTAAAATAGAAATTGTGTAACTGCTTTTAAAATTGTTATAACCAGAAAAAAAATTAACGAAAGAGTTTTTGCTGTTTTTTCTTTTTTGGGTTAACAAAACAAAGGAGTTTTTTTTCGTTTAAGAATCTTCTGCATTTTCTTTTATTTTTTGCCAAAAAGGGTTGATTTTTGCATTTGTCTTATTCTTTGTAAAATTATTGCTTTCTTTTCTGTTTAATTTTTTACCTGGTATTTTTTATGCATAACTAAATGAGTTTTCTTCTGGTCGTTTTTTTGCTGAAGATGACGCACGCCGAAAGTACGCTAACAATTACTTTTAAATTAATGTGACCTTTTTTTTATTACGATGGGTGAGGTTTTTTTAAAATTAAGATAAGTTTCTTTAAAAAAACAAGAACACAGAAAAAATAAAAAATAGCATTAATTAGAAAATCAATAAGACATTGATTTGTGGTCAGAAAAATTGAAAATCGATTACTAGAGTTCATAGTCATTAAGATTTTTATTAAAAAAAAGGACGCAGAAACAATTTCAAGGAAAATTATAATCGATAATTTAGTAAAATATATTAAGAAATTCCAACTAATGGACATTTAACCGGAAAAAATACAGATAAAAAAGTATTATTCCTTTAACAAATATGTCCCAGAGCCGTACAAGGAAATCGATTAATCGTTTCCAATAGTTAAGTTTCTGCATTTAAACTAAATTTTTAAAGTTTGACATAGAAACTCATAAAGCTTTTAATGAATTAACTAAAAAAAAAATTAATAAATAAACGAATATTTAATTAATCAATAGTAGACGGGATTATACAACTTTAAAAATAATTACACTATAAACTTTGTAATGGATTTCTTACAACATTCCCAAAGGTCGTTGTTCGAATATTCGACTTTATAATCAAACGAATGGTCTTTAAAAATGTTTCATAGCGTTACATATTAAGCAAGAAAAATAGTAAGAGTACTATAATTGACTATGCCTGCTCGCTATCGTGAGATGATAACGAACTTTTTATGGCCCGGATTGGAAGATATGGATGTGGATGATATGTGTTTCCAACAGGATGGTGCCACGAAACAGTGGCTCTTTTGCGCGAGAAATTCAATGGCCGTGTTATCCTACGTCGTGGCGCTGTTAATTGGCCGCCACGATCATGTTATTTTACACCTTTGGTCTTCTTCCTTTGGGGATATTTAAAAGAAAATGTATACGTCAATAAAGTAAGAGCATTTCAAGAGCTAAATGATGCGATAATTCGGCACATTAACAACATAGAAAGAACATCAATTATGACCCTGACTTATTGAAAATATGGACCATCGGATAGAGGTATGCTACCGAAGCCGTGGCGAGCAACTGTCCGATATTTTGTTTCACACATAATAGTCATAGACCGTATCATAATAAAAAATATTAAGGTAATGCTCTGAAAACTTTTTATGTTATTTACAATTAACATCGTGCGTTTTGGTTGGAAATGAAATGAAATAAAATGAGACTTAAATTATTGTAATCAGTGCATAACTTTTGATTTTATGCACAATTTACTGAGAAAACTGAATATTGATTTCTATATAAAAAGGAAAACGCTCATGACACACACATATTTAAAATGTTATTTGTGTATGGAAATCGATTTTCAGTTTTCTCAGTAAATTTTGAATAAAATCAAAAGTTATGCACCGATAACAATAATTCACGTCTAATTTCATTCGAAATTATGTTAAGATAAATGTTTTTAGATCAAAAATGTGATTTTTATGAATTTTTAAAGAACGAAAAAATTGTTTTTTTTTCAAAATGTTTATTTGTTTCTTCAAAAATTTAACAATATTTAAAAACAATGTAAGCACGGCTTAAAGATAATACTGTTGCCGAGTTTTGATTTTTTTTGCTAACTGAATATGGTCAACCGTTTTCAAGTTATTCCAATATAAGTAGCGAAAGTTGGACATAACGATATATCTCGAAAAGTAAAGCTGATAGAAAAAATGGAGATAAGATTTGAAACCAGCGACCTCAAATAAGTAAAAAGTTGCAATCAAATTCCAGACCGCACAATAAAAGTTTAAATTTTTTCCCTTGTGTTATTCGATATTGTAAAGGGTGTTTTTTTAGGCCCGATAGAACTTGAAATTGTAAAAAATAACACAAAAAATTAAATTGTAATCAAATTTTTTTTTTATTCGAAAGATCAATACGTGACATTAACATTTGAAAATGATTTCGGGCATATGGGCACCGCGGCTGTTCTTGACGAAGCGCATTCTGGACGTCCAATTTTGGGCCACTTTTTCGAGCACTGCTGGCCGTATGTCACGAATAACACGAACAATGCTGGCCTCCAAGGCGTCAATTGTTGCTGGTTTATCAGCATAAACCAGTGACTTCACGTAGCCCCACAGAAAATAATCGAGAGGTGTCAAATCGCACGACCTTGGAGGCCAATTGACAGGTCCATTTCTCGAAATCAACTTATCGCCAAATTTTGATTTCAATAAGTCGATGGTTGCGATCGCCGTATGGCACGTAGCGCCATCCTGTTGAAACCACATCTCCTCCGGATCAATGTCATCCATATTTTCAAACAAAAAATCATTGATCATGGTGCGGTAACGATCTCCATTGATCGTAACGCGAGCTCCGGCCTCATTTTTGAAGAAATAAGGTCCGATGATGCCACCAGCGTGAAAACCGCACCAAACGGTGCATTTTTCTGGATGTAATGGAGTCTGTAGGGTCTCTTGTGGATTGGTCTCGCTCCATATGCGGCAATTTTGCTTATTAACAAACCCGTTAAGCCAAAAATGCGCCTCATCGCTGAACACAATTTTGCGATATAAGTTGCGCGAATCGACGACTGATTTTCAAAGTAAATTTGGATAATTTCGTAGCGTTGTTCAAGCGTGAGTCTATTCATGATGATTTGTCAGAGTATACTGAAACGATAAAAAAAAATATTTCATCAAAATTTAATTTTTTGTGTTACTTTTTACAATTTAAAGTTCTATCTAGCTTAAAAAAACACCCTTTATTAATACTTAATTATTTCATAATTCAAATAGTTTAACAATTTTCAGAAAGTACATTTTCAAATTAACCGAATGTTGGAATAATTAAACTTTACACATTTTATTGTTTTTTTTTTCAGAGGCTTTTAGACAAAAATATAACTTTATAACTCCCATACTCGAATAATTTATTTATTTCTTTATTCGAATAACCGGCATTATAAAAACAATTAATATAGTGTTACACGGAATGGAAAATATAAAAACAAAGCGAAAATAAGATTCAATACACATGAGATCGGTTATTCGTTTAATTCATTAAACAAATATGTAACCGGATAGTCATTAAAATTACCGAAAAGTCTTCAAAATCAATAAAAAAAAAAACGATTTAACCGGAAATTTTGTTTTCAGTGTAAACATTTAACATGGAAAAAATTATTTAACTCACTTCTACCTGTAATAATAACTTTTATCTCTAATTTTTCATTGCCTTTTTTTAGCATATTTATTGCACTTCCCATTCTAGAATTTTTTTATTAAAACTTCCTTTATTTTTTGTGGGAAAAAATAGTGCTTCATTTTTTACGATAGTCAAATTATGACTACGCCTTAATTTGTTTTTTGTTTTTTTTTTTTGGTACCACATGATGCTCTAGTTACATTTTTTTTATTACGGACTTCGGAAGTCCATTCGCCATTTGAAGACAGCAGGTCATTTTTTAGGTAATAATTTTATGTCACTAAAAAAATCCTTAAAGAAAAAGTAAAGCAAGGACAATATTCACAGAATGTAAAAGTGTGTGGGCATTGTCGAGTAATTTCCATTAAGATTTTCAGACAATGTTTTAGTAGTCAAAGCGTTAAATGACTACTTGTTTTTTTATAGAAATGGGTGAAAGAGACATTGAGGAGGAAGTGGAAAATCTGGTTATTTTTTTTTAAGGAAATTGCATATTTTAATAATTTGATTTTTTCTTTTTTTTTTTGTAAGAAAAAAATGGTTGGAATATTTTAAGTTTTTTTTATTATTTTTTCACAAATCAGGGTTTAGAGGCATAGAACTTTTTAAAAAACTAAAACACAAATTTCATGGTATTTAATTTGTAAAAATCATTTCTGGCATATGGGCTTAGCGATTGCGCCTTATGAACACTTTTTCGATAGTGCGTCGAATGTTGGCTTCTAAATGATCAACCGTTGCTGGTTTTTCATTATAGACCAGAGATTTTACATACCCCTACAAAAAGAAGTAGTAGTAGTAGTAGTAGGCCAATTCACAGGTCCATTTCTTGAGATAATTCGGTCACCAAACGTATGACTAAACAAAGTTGTGGAACCATTGGAAATGACAAGAGGATTAAAAAATCTAGAATCATTTGCCCGTACCGTTCGGCATTCACAGTAATGTTCGCACCGGTTTCGGATGTATAGACCGATGGGCCGATGATGCTCTCGGCATGGAAACCGCACTAAACAGTGATTTTTTTGGAATGTTATGGAGTCTCAAGAGTCTCATGAAGATAGAGCTCTCTCTCCAAAAACTACAATTCTGCTTGTTTACATACACGTTGAGCCAGAAATGAGCCTAATCGCTGAAGATGATTTGGATCTTATATGGATGTATGCCAAGATCTTTCCTAAAATATTTCCAAGTGGTGAAGGGGCAGACACAGAGCAGCTGAACGGTGTCAGATCGATAAATTCAAGTCCTCTGTCACACTCACGTCAACAGCGGCGATGGCTTCTACTTGATGAAAGTTATCCAAAAGAGTAAATGTGGTCATAAATCGATCCATGGTATTGCGTATCCCTTTCAGACCTGACGCCAAGCTACTGGGAATTTTTTCATAATTTTTGAAATATATGGTATGGTCTCTATCTCCAAACTACTGGGAATTTATGGTGTCTATATCGTATGAAAATAAAATCAATGTTTAGGTTTAACCATTTTTATTTTCTTTAAGGACTTTCAGGACTCGCACAACTGAATACATGCCGTTAAAATATTTTCTAAATCGCCTTTTTTGCATCAAATGACTTTACTTGGCTTGAAACATTAAAATTTACTTTTTTTAGTTCAAACATGCACAGTTCCATATTTGTTAACGATTTGCACTTTTGTAATTGAAAACACAACTCACTTCTGCGACTTTGACAAAATTGAAATTTGACGCAAGAATTTCGACAGGATTCCAGTAACGTTAAATCGAACAGCGGAATAATGTGAAAGAACAATCAGCGCAATCGACGCAAGCGAAAATATTGAGCCCGAAACCCACCCGCAAAATCGATGCACCGAGTTCCGAAAGGGGTATTAGCTCGTCACATGGACGATTGTTCGCACCGTAAACTTGAAGAAGTTCCCTATAAGTTTTGCGAACGGAGCGCGAATTTTGGAAATAAATTTCCACATGGTAGTTTTCCAAATAATAATGAAATAAAACTTCATTAGAGGGACAGCCAGTTCTATACGTATTTATCCTTTATCTTTAAAAGAAATAATATTTTAGAATTTTTAATAAAAATTTCTTTTTTGTTTAATTATCTAAAAAAAAATTATCATACTTGTTTTAAATATTAAAAATCATTAAATAAAGATTTACCCCCGTATTCGTTTATAAATTATGTATTAAGTTTAACAAACTTTTATTAAGGATAATTTTCATAGTTCATTTGAATTTTCATAGCTTCTTAAACCTTTATTTTATTTAAAAAATTAGAAAATAATTTTTTGTTTTTTTTTACTGTTCAATTCAATAATCGTTTTTGAAGATGGAAGTATGCTCTAAACATATATTTTATTAATAACTTGATTTTAAAATCTTTATTTTTTAATTTTAAAAGCTTTAGCCTCCCATTTTTAACATAAAACTAAATAAACTTCCTCTTAACTTTAGGTATAATTAATATATTATTAATTAATATACTTCATGATGATATTTATATCAAAGTTACTTTTAATTACTCTAGCAAAAATTAATTTATTCAAATATATTAAATAAAATTTAAAATAAATTTTTTTTTATTCAAAATATTCCCCTTTTTTAATTTATCAAAAAAAAAAGCACTCATTTTTATTACCCCTATATTTATTTTAATAAAAAATACACTCACAGTATCCCCTTTATTAACAGAAAAAAACACTCTATTTGTTAGCGCCGAACAGCAACAACAAAAAGTACCCATTACTTCCCTTTTCTTACACTGAAACGGAAATACTCATCATACTCATTCAAACAAGCACATGTATGAACATTTTTTTAAAAGAGTAATAACTGTTTAAAAAAAGAACTCTCTCACTTTTTTAGGCAACCCAACAACAATAAGAAAACATCTCTTTTCTTTTGTTTTCTTTTTTTTTATGAACAAAATAAAGGGGGATGAAAGAAAAACAAAAAGGGATCCTATTCTCTGTATTATTGTTGCTGTTCTTGATTGTTTTTTTTTTTTTTTTGTATATTTTTGAAGCAACGACAAAAACAACAACTGATATATAAATAACGAGTTTTCTATACAAAAGAACACTCTTTGAAAATGGAGTATGCGCCTTTTAATCATTTCAAAAATATATAAAAAAGAAACTGCTTAATAAATGAGAGAGTTGTTTTTTCTTAATTTTTTTTTTACTTTTATTAAGAGGAGTAGTATTTTTTTACCTTTAAAAAAGAGGCAACAAAAAATAACGGAAGTAAATAAAATGTGTTGTAAAGCCTATGTTTCTGAGTATACCAATATTTAAATTACTAAGGGGCCCTTGTACTTGGTGAAATTAAGGAGAAATGTTGTTTAGAAAGGGGAAGAAAATTAAAGTGTTTAAGATGACATAGAAGGTTTAATTGAATTTTAAATTAAAGGGGAAGTTTCATGATTAAATTTTTTTTAAAGATGAAAAATTGAGTGAAAATGGGAAAAAACGAATGGATATGATAATTATAATACTACCTTTACATACATATATCATTTTATAATACATTTATTTCACTTTTCTTTAAGTTTTAAGACTAAAAAGATTTTTAACTGTAATTTTCTGCAAATTAATGGTGATAATTAGGAACAGAAATTTAAAATATTTAGTACAAAAATCCTTGACTTCCTAACGAAATTCTGAATATTCTAAAAAATGTTTTTTTTAATATTCCTTAAAAAGAATAACTTAATAACAAACAAAACGAATTTAAATATTTCGATTTTTTTTAAACTTAAATTTTTTATAATCGAAGCCGAGTAATTTGAAATAAATCGCAAATAGAGAAAGTTAAAAAAAGTGTTAATATTTGTGGAATATTTTTTTTTAATTCAATTTTTTTTTTTTTTTTTTGTAGATCCTGCCCATCATATATACAGGGTAGCGCAAAATCAGCTGCATGGTCTTTTTTCATTTTTAATATTCAGCTTTTTGTGAAAAAGATTTGGAGTATTTAATTTTTAATATTAATAGGCAAGGCGTTTTTCTATATCCCTTTAACGCCTACACTATTTGTCGGATTTTAACAAAAGTTACTTCATTCGATAGATATTTCTTTGCAGAAATTCATAATTTATTTAATATTTTAGGTGTAAAAGGCGTTAGAAATTGTTTCTAAGTGAGCACGACCACAAAAGATTTTTGTGTGTACTCATAAATTCGTTTTTCGTACTGTTAAAACTGAATCAAAATTTCTTTAGATTATATTAAGCTAAATGCAACTGGACAAAAAACTGGCTCGTTGTTGTATTTTATTTTTTTATGAATTCTTTAAACTTTCACGATATCTTTGAAACTACAGTGCAGATTTAGAAATAATGTTTGCACGACTTAAATATGGTTTTCTTGTCGAATTTTTGATTTTACTGAATAGGACAAAGCCTTCTTAAGTCATGCAAATATATGTCTCGCAAGTGCCATTATGTTGATTTAACGCGAAAACTACACGGAAAAAATCTCGCCAATTGTTTTTCAATCAAATCATTATTTAAAAATAAAATCGGTTTTATTTAAACATGTAATCAAGTAAATTAAACGTTTACTTATATCAACAACATTGCTGCAGAATGTATTTTTAATATCGAAAAATATTTAATTGATACTATTAATTTGTTTACTGATACTATCAATTTAATTAGTTTTTTAATTAATATCAAAAATTTTTAAATTTTTTCTGTGTAGAATTGATGAAAAAAAAATCGAATTATACATTAAAGATCTGTATACTATAAGTAGTCAGCGACGACCATCATTTTTTTGGAACGAAATGTACTGTAAACTTGTGCAATTTAGAACCTGTCTTTGAAAATCTCGATTAGATTAAAATTAATGTTTTTCAATTGCCGATGGATATAAGAAGTCCTTTATAAACTCTTTTTCATTTATATTTTAAATTGTATTTTTAGACATTTTCTTTTATTTTTTTTTTCTAAATTGAATTTGTTATTGCGTAACAATAACACTCTGCTAGAATTTTGTACTTTTTTTGTGACAAGCGGGGCACCTGGCGTTTTAACCTAATTCGGGTACGCTCAATTCAGTTATACTAACCTTATTTTTATGATAGCTTATGGTTTTGAGATATACCGTTATATCGAAAATGTAGGATGCTACACAACATATATTCAACAAAAACGGTTTATTTTGACTAAACTATCATGATTTATTTCAGAAATAGTACTTATTAGGCGTATTAAACGCATTTTTGTATGGGATTTTATTGGGGACCTGATTTCTTGTACTAATTATTACAAATTTACATGGTGTTTTTTTCTACCCATATAAAGTTATATTAGAGCAAATTCAACCACAATATCTAAATTTGTGATGATTTAAGCGCATTAAAATAATTTTTCATATAAAGCGAGTGGGCTTTATATGGGGCCTATGGTAAATTATGGGCCGATGTTTACAAATTGGAATAGTATGATTTCCAATCATATAAGATAAATTTGTGCAAAAAGTAATAAGAATTGGTACTTTCTGTCATTATTAATGCTAGCTTTTGTAATAAAGTAATCAAGTTTTTAGAGTTCAGAACTCTTTTTCTACTCAACCGTGCTGGATTTCAACCCCAAATTGACTAGGATAACTAAAAAGAATTGACACCAATATTGTTCTTTTCTTTTGAATCGTTCGAAAGTGAGCGTCATTTCAGCAGGCAGGCACCAAGAATTAAGATACTTTATGGGGAATTAGATGAATTTTGAAAAAGTTTCACAGGGAAATGCAAACTTCATTCTCCAGTAGTGATGGAGGGTATATTGATTTATACTTTTTTCGTTAAAACCCCTAAAATTGTCCAAATGTTTGATACCCTTTTAAAAAGGTTTTTAATATTAAAAACTATTATATTTTTTTTTTAACTAAAATTCAAAATTTTTGCTTTATTTTAATTATAGGCCGCCTTTAACTACTAATTGTTTATTCCTCTAAGAGCAACAAATCAAAACACTTCAAAGATAAATTCGTATTAACTTAAAAAAAAAAGAATAAAAACTATTTAAAAATAATGAAAAGAAGACCAAATTTACATAATTTCCCCTTACGCCACATTACTCATGCTCTTTGTAAGGAAAAACAACAAAAATACAATATTTTATGTTATTTGACTTTTACTAAAGGAATGTGAAAATGCATGCCTAAGTGAGTGTGTGTGCGTTTGGTTTGTATAAATTTTTATGAGTGTAATAAAAAAAATTAAAGCAGGCTACTCTAGTTTTTTGTAATACCAAAGCCGCTACGATTAACGAGGAAAAACAGCAAAAAGGAGAAGGTAAAACCAATTTACATAATACAACAAAAAGGGTGGTAGGTAGTTAAAGCAACAATAACAAGAGAAATGAGTGAACATCTGAAAACACAAACAAAGTTTGAGAAGAAAACTACCTGTTTCTTTGAAAACACGCACACATAATTTAACAAAATAACCAAACGAAAGAGAGTTTATGAGAGAGAGCATTTTGAAAGTGTGTTTTAAATGAAAGAGTACGTTTTTTTATGTTAAAGAGTAAGTTTGTGTGATAATGCATAACAACAAGGGTTTGTTTATGAGGGTTGTTTTTGTTAAACAACAAAAACAAACAAATAAAACAACAACAAATATCATAATTGAGTGATGATGAGCAGCAAGAACGTCACTGGTACATAAACCATGCACTTTTGGAGTGAAAGTATCAGTTGTGATTTGCTTCTTTAACAGAGAACATCTAACAAAATACAAAATAAAAACATAGCAACAAATAAACACATACAAAACAAACCAAAAACAACAACTACAAATATTAAACATTATAGAACTAAGTTTAACAAGAAAAAACATTAAATTTATTAAAAAAAAGAATTAAAAAAGTGTTTTTAACGTAATTATTTTTATACATAAAGAAAAGTTATGCAATTTTTACTCAAAAGCAGAAGAAAAAATCAAACAAATTAAAGGATATTTTTACCTCATACTACGTGACATACACTCACCAAACCCAACCCGCACTTCAGCATTTAACAAAAAGGATATCTTACAAAAAGTGTATAAATTACCAGGATTTTAAAAAATATCATATCATTTGCAATTTACAATTCAACCAGAAGACATCCTTCATTTCAAGAAAAATTATTATTATTAAAAAGTGTCTTAAAGAAGTTTTTAAAAAAAGAAACATTTTTTTGTAAACCAAAAACGTGAAATACCTCGATTTAAACGAAAAAAATCTTACCTCAAATCCAAAAAAGGAAATTATAAAAGTGAATCAAAATATAGTACAAAACATCTTAAGGATTAATTGAATAACCCAGAATTTGGATAAAAAAATAATCATCAAAAATTTCGTGTTTTTTACACGAAATTTAAAAAAAAAATTTCGAAAAAGAATTAAATTTTAACTCACAAGATCGAAAAGATATGGCCATATCTTTGCTACAAGACGCGCAAACAAGAAGTAAGTAGAATTTAGAAAAAATTTATAAAAACATTTAAAATTGAACTTTAAGTTTTTAAACTGAAAACAAATGTGTTGCCATTTCTTTTAAATGAATCAACAATTTTCATCATTTTTTTTGACAAAATTTTAAACATTTTAAAATTTGAAAGTTTTCACACGTTACTAATTTCTCCATTACCTCTTTGCCTACTTTTAGCATTAGCCGCCGCCTTAGCAGGCATTCAACAACGTGAAGAAGTCGATCGTTCTTTGTCCTTATCACCACCAATGTCTGCCAACACTTCCGCCAACACCGTCATGTATCCCGGTCTTCAGCAGGCTGCCGCTGCCTCAGCCTTTGGCATGCTCTCACCCACACAATTGTTGGCTGCCAATCGCCAAGCTGCTGCTGCCTTTATGGCTCAATTACCCATGTCTACTTTGGCCTCTACATTATTCCCTCATCATCCCGCCACCTTGTTTGGATCATGGGCTGCTGGTAATCCAGCAGGCATTAATTTGGCCAATGCAGCTCCTCACTCTCCGCCAGCTTCACCCCACTCACCCATTGCCATTAATACTCCCCATGCCAACAAACACAGTCTCAGCATGACCTCACCCACCGCCTCGACACAAGGAGAACTGCCCGCTAAGAAAGCACGAAAATTGACAGTGAAAAAAGATTTGATTTCGCCCAGCATGGAAATCTCAATGAGTGTAAGTGACTTGTACAACACTCCCGGACCCATTTCACCTCCTTCTTCAGGTTCCTCACCGAATTCCTCGTCTCATGATGTCTCCAGCCCTGCTAATAATGCTATTAAGGATGGTGTCTCTCGTGATAAGAGCTTCACCTGCAAGATCTGTGCCAGATCTTTTGGCTACAAACACGTCTTGCAAAATCATGAACGCACTCATACCGGAGAAAAACCTTTTGAATGCCCTGAATGCCACAAACGTTTCACCCGTGATCATCACTTGAAGACACACATGCGTTTGCATACCGGGGAAAAACCCTACCACTGCTCTCACTGTGATCGCCAATTCGTTCAAGTAGCCAATCTCAGACGCCACTTGAGAGTACACACCGGAGAACGTCCCTACACTTGTGAGATTTGCGAAGGCAAATTCAGCGACTCCAATCAATTGAAATCCCATATGTTGGTGCACAATGGTGAAAAACCTTTTGAGTGTGAAAAATGCCACATGAAATTCAGACGCCGCCATCATCTAATGAATCACAAATGTGGTGTACAATCACCCATTACGCCCGCTCTTTCGCCAGCCATGAGCAACGACTACAGCAATTTCAACTGTGACCAAAAGTCCTTCTACGGCTCTGAAGAATCCATGGAAATTGGCAAACCCATATTGAATCACTCCATCATGAATTATGCCGGTATCTCGCAAATGGAAGAAGATGCTCCCTTGGATCTCTCCGAAGATGGCGGCAGTCAAACTGATGAAACCTGTTCGCAACGTTATCGTAAGGCCAACGATATTAGACGTGTATTCCGTCTGCCTCCACCCCAAATCATGCATGTACCCAGTGATATGCCCGAACAAACTGAACCAGAGGATTTGAGCATGCACTCGCCTAAACCAGAATTTGTACAATCGAATCCTTCATCGGCTGCCCAAAGTCCCGAACCCAATATGCTAATGATGCATGATGATTTGGATTTAGATGAATTGGATGATGCTGCTACCATGTATATGCGCCAGCAACAACATCAACACATGGCTGTCATGAAACAACACCAACAACAACAACAACGCATGGAGTAAATTGTTTGAAAGAAATCTCCAAAAAGGAAAACCATTTAGTCACATTTTGTTTAATTAGTCCAAAGATTGTATAAAGGCAATTTGAACGTGAACATAAACTCCATAAAATGGAAAAAATATGTTGTTAGCAAAATTTTTTAAAAATTTTGTTCTTCTTAAAGTAAAACCCAAGAAACAGGAAATCTTCTTTAAACACACACACACAAAACAACTCCCAAGTACAACTCTTTTTCCTTTCTCGCTCCCTCTCTATCACTCTCTCTCTAACTATTAAACTCTTTAGCAAAGTAAGTTAAACCAAATTGCACATAGTTATAACAAAATTGTACAAAAATTTTCCTTAAAAAAGGGTGCCATATATATTTTTTTTAATTTAAGTTTATTTTTTATAATTTTTTCTATTCTAATTTAAGTTTTAGTTTTATTTTTATTATTAATAAAAAAAGATTGTAAATTTTCTTTTTAAAATTTAAGGTTAATGAAAAATTGTAAATAATTCTGAAATTGTATATACGAAACAAAATTTTATTCGAAATTTCTAATTTTGAAAACTTAACCTTAAATCAAATTGCACATATACACAAAAATTGACTTGATTATTAGTTTTAGTTAAAAAAAAAATATTTTTTTTATGATACTATTATTATTAATTAGTTTTTGTAGTTTTACTATTTTTAAAAAATTTTTTATATTATTAATTAAAATCAAAAGAAATTCTTTAAGAAATTTTTTTATAAAAAAAAATTTATTTAATTTTTTTTATTATTAAACTTAACGAACAAAAGTCTTACGAAAAATCAAAATTAATTTTTAAGTTTTTTTATTATTATTATTATAGTTTTTTACAAAATAATAATTGTTTTTGCTTGAAATGAAAACTTTGTTTTTTTTATTATAATTTGGAATTGTTTTGAAAAAGTTTTTAGAAAATTTATAAATTTTAAGTGGCGTAGAAAAAAATTGTGTTAAAAATATAAAAATTTTGAAAATGGAATGAAAAAATATTTTGTTTTTTATTTGTTTTAAAGGTTTATTTTTTTTAGTTCTTGGTATAATTTAATTTAAACTTTGAGGATTTGAGAAAGAAATTTTAAAAATTTTGTGTTTTTTAAAACTTTTTTTTTTTTTGAAAAATTTTAGTTTTTATTAGAATTTGATTTTTTATTCATATTTAAAGTAAATTTTAGTAATTTTTATATTGCGTTTTTTTAGTTTTCGAGTGAATTTATTTAAAACTTTGAAGTTTAAAAAATTAAATTATTAAAATTTTAATTTTTTTTTTTATAATTGAGTTTTCATTAGAATTGGCTTGAATTTTATTTTAATACAGAAATTCGAATCTTTGAAGTAAATTTTTATAATTTTTGGTATAACTAAATTAAGAGCTTAAAGTTGTAAAAAAAAATTTTTCAAAATTTTGGACTTATTTCTTATAAGTTTCTTATTTAGTTTTGACAAATTTTAGTTTGGAAAGATTTTAGGTTACATTAAAATTTATTTGAATGTTATTTTCATCAAAGCAATTCGAATCTTTTTTTTTTTTTTTTTTTTGAAGAGTAAATTTAGTAATTTTTATTTTTTGGTTTTTTTTTTTAATTCTTGAACTTGAAGTTTAAAAAAACAAATTTTTTAAGATGGTGGATTTATTTATATTTTAGTTTTGGAAAATTTTTATGTTGAAAGATTTTGGGCAATATTAGAAATTGTTTGCATTTAGTTTTCCAAAAAAAAGAAATTCGAATCTTTTTTTCATTTGAAGAGAAAATTTAAAAATTTTTTAGATTTGTTTTAATGATTAAAATTTAAGTTTTTTTAAGAGTTTGCTTGAAATTTTTGAAAAAAAAAATTATTAAATCTTTTATATTTTAAAACTATATATAGTCTTCAAATTTCTATATTTTCTATTTTGTAAAAAAAATTATTTGAAATTTAATTTTTTTTATATCAAAAATGTTGGTTTCAGTTTCTGTTAGAATTTCTTTTGCAAGTAAAATTTAAATGAAAAATTTAAAGAACTTATTTCAAAATTTGTCGTTATTTTTTGTTTCAAATTTAGAGTTTTTTCTTTTGAATTATAAATATTCATGTAGTTTCAAATCTCTTTATAATGAAAAATTAAGGCAAAAAGTTTTTAAATAATTGTTGTGTTTTTTAATTTTGTTAATTTTTTCAAGTATTTCGATTTTAGTTTGGATTCGAATTTGTGTGAAATTTTGTTTTTTGAAATATACGGCCGTGCTCTGGAAATCGAAATTGAGAAAAATTTAAATCAAAGGAAATTTTCAATTCTATTTTTTAAAAAAATTACCGTAGTTTTTTATGATTTTTACAGTAATTCTAATAAATAAAAGTGGTACTCAAAGTTTGACGTATAAAAAACGGAATATTTTTATGAATCTTTAAAACAGGATCGTTTTGAAAATTTCTTGGTTTTCAATTTCACTCGAATCCGATTTTCAGAACATGATTGATAAAAATTTTTAAATATCTTCGTATTGAAAAAATTAAGACAGAAAGAAATAGTTAGTGAAATGTTATTAAATCTTTTTCTTATTTGTGTTAAAAATTTTGATTTATATTTTTGTTAGAATTTGGCTACAATTTATGTTTTTAAAGTTTCAAATCTTTTTGTTTTTATAATTTAAATAAACAAAACAGGGAACAAATTACGGCATTCGTTGCGGATCGGAATTTCAATTTAAATTGTATTGAAATTTCGATCGATATCTAATGCCGCAATTCGCCCACCAACTTTTAAGTCTTGTCGTGAATTTTTAGTTTCTTAAATTGATTTCAATGAATTTTGTTTGAAAATTTTGCTTTTGAAAGCCAAAAAATTTAATTTTTTTTATTAACTGCCTGTTTCTGGAACACGAGCGTGGTGCTCGTTCGTTTGACTTTCCTATGAAACAAAAACTTATTTTGAAACGAGTTTTGCACTCGTGTTCTAAAAACAGGCAGTAAGAAATGTTTGCAGCAAATTTTATTTATTAAACAATATAATTTATAAAACTTTTAAAAAGGTTTCAAAAAATTTTCGTTTTTTTTAAAAAAAATTTTTTTAATTAATTTTCAAAGAAGACTTTTTATACAATTTTGTAAAAGTTCTTTAAATTAAATTCCTTTACTAAAACTTTATCGTTTGAAAAAAACTTGCAAAATATTTGAAAGAAAATTTAAGAAAATGTTTCAAGAATGTTAATTTTAATTTATTTTTTTTTATCTTTTGTTACAAATTTTTTTATTATTTTTAATATAAATTTTTATATTTTAATAAAATTTAATTTTCATTCAATTATTTTTATCAAGAAAGGAATTTTACAACATGATAATTTTTTATTCCTGAATGACCGGGGAATCGAACCAACATTCACGGACAGGTTGATTTGACATATTTAGATAGTAACCACACTATTCTCTTCAGAAATCTTTGCTGTTTAACACTCACTGCCATTGTTCGTCTTGACATATATGATGAGTTCCATATTGATTTAAGTCGATCGTATTTTTGACTAGCTCTATTTATGCGGCTGGAAATAGCTGATTTGGAACCGTCACTCTTGCAGAACCAGTCTACTTCTTCAAGAGCCTTGCTGTAATTTTTTTTAATCCAACCCGCTATGATTGCACACGCTCCACCCCGAGTTAAAGGAAATTATTTATATATTGACGTACACCGGAACAGTGTTTTACTATTTTGGTAATTTTTAATAGAATTTTTATGGTTTTTTGAAATTGATTTCGTGTAATCTAACCTAAAAATTTTAAATAGTTTGATAATAGTTGAGATAAAAAATTTCTTTGTTTAATATTGAAAATTTTAGAAATTTTTTTTATGCTTTTATGTTTTTTTGGAATGTTGAAAAAATTTAAACTTCTTTAAAAATTTTGTATTTTTTGTTTCTTTTAAAGTGGTCCTATTTAAATATCTAAAATTTGATTTTTATTTTGTTAAAAATAGAAAAAAAAAATTTGAAAATATATAAAACAGAAAAAAAAACTTATACAAACCAAATACCTCCAATACCTCTTAATAATAATATAAAAACAAAAAAACGGACAAAAAAGGGTTGCCATATACTTAACAAGAAGTAAAAGCCCTAGGAAATCATAAAGAATTTATCTTAAAGTAAAAAATTTATTAAGGAAATATTAAAAAAAAAAAATTATTTAGAAAAAAAAATTATTTTAAAAAACTTTTTTTTTAAATAAAAAAACGTGTAAATAAGATTTTAATTTTAAGTAAATCCTGAAAATACCTCATTAATTATAAAAATTAAACCAAAAATAAGAACTTAATTCCACGACAATCGGTTCTACTTAACGGGATGACCCGGAGTTCAACGAACGCCGATCAAAAATTGTCAACTCAGCAACACCTGTTCTTCAGGTCTTGCTGCTATTTACAACAATAACAACAACTTAATTTAACTTAAAATCCTTGTATATAAAACTATAATATTAAACTTCCTTCAGTTTTAACTTTATGTTTTCATTTTATAAAAAAAAAAATTTAACAAAACTTGTAATATTTTTTAAAAATTTTGTTTATGCAACAAAAAAAAGTGTATGGTATAAAAAGTTCCTCAGATTAAAACATTAAAAAAGCAAATTTGAAAATAATAGTGAACTTATAAGTCAAGTTTTTTTTTAATACTTTTTTAAAAATGAAATTCCTTAAAGATAAAAATTTTAAAAAAGAATTAAATAAAAACTCAACTTTAAATGCACTAAAAAAATATTTCTTCAATAACAATAACAAAAATGTATAGAAATTAAAATAGAATTTTTCTTAAAAAAAAAAATAAATATAATTTTAAGTTTTAGCTTTAATAATGTAATTAAAAAAATTTAAATTAAAAATTAAAGAAAAATCATTAAATTAAAAAAAAACTCAAAAAAAAAATATTCTAACTTCTTTAAAATAAAAATTTAACAAATTCTTCTCCACCCCAGCCCACTGTAAATTATTATAATCTTTAAATGTAACAAAATTTTTTTTTCAATGTGTCAATTTTTATTGTAATTTACAACAACAAAAAAAGAAAATCTAAATTTAAAGAAAAGACAAAAAAAAATTGTACTCTATTCAATAAAAAAACAAAAAAAAAATAATAATAATAATTGTGCAATATTTCTCTCTCTCTCTCTCTAAAAATAATTTGTTATTTATTTAATTAACTTTGTAAAATTAGTTTAAATTAATCAATTAAGCCATAAGTATAGTAAAATGTTCTTTTTTTTATAAAATTTAAACTTTAATTTAACGAAACCAATAATATTTATAAGTTTATTGTTTAACTAAATTAATGTGTATTTATAAAAAAAGAAAAAAAAACAATTAAAGAAAATGTTATTTTAAGGAATTTATTATTGTAAAAATTATACAAAATGTGTTGCAATTTTTAATAAGCATTTATGCGTCTTTAGATACAATTAAATGACATAAATAAGAGAAAAATTATAATAAATATTACAACATTGTGTTAATGATTATTAAAAAAAAAAAAAAATATAATACATCGAATTGAAGAGTTTTATTTTATTTAAAATACAAAATGGAAAGCATCACTACACTATTTCCTAGCGTTTAAATAAAAAGGTGATTAGCCCCCCATTGAAATAAAATAAGTAAAATCTTTGTGCGTTGATAACAAAGATATTTGTTCCGAACTTGGATTCTTTTACTGGTATCGTTTTCTAATTAAACAGAAATTTATAGTGTTTTTTATATTGAAGCTGTCACGCCCACTTCTCTAATCCAGCCCACTTTTAACCGAATGCTGTGTGTTGATAACCAAAGTTTTTGTACAAAATTTAAATAGTTTTACTGTTACTGACCTTCGGACATATATAGAAATCTATATTGCCTTTGTGTTAAAGGCACCACTCCGAATTTTGAGCAATAGATGTTGTGCATTGATAACCAAACTAAAGTGTGGTCCAACTAAAACGCACGATGTCAATTGTAAACAAAAAGTTTTCAGAAAATTATCTTAGTATTTTTTATTATTATACCCAGTAAAAACTTCGCCTACAAAAAAATGTGTTGAGTAATCAGAAAAACATAAGAGCACTACTTACAATTCTACTGAAAGAACCAATGAATTTTACAAGTCATTATTTTTTTACCTACATACATCCAGAAAAACGTAGTTATAGAAGTTGTTATAGATGTAGTTATAAAAAGTAAGCGAAGTTTTTACTGGGTAGAAGGATCTATCTATGATAACTATGTCTATGACAATTATGTGTATCAGAAAATATCGGCCAAATGCTCGCCAAGGCTTCGGTGGCATACCACTATCCGATGGTCCATATTTTCAATGACTCTGAGACATAATTGAAGTTCAATGCCATTAATGTTCTGAATTATCGCATCCTTTAGCTCTTGAATTATTCCTGGCTTATTGACATACACTTTTTCTTTTAAATATCCCCAAAGAAAGAAGTCCAATGGTGTCCAATAACATAATCGTGGCGGCCAATTAACATCCCCATGACGTGAGATAACATGGACATTGAATTTCTCGCGCAAAAGAGTCATTGTTTTGTTGACTGTGTGGCAAGTGGCATCATCCTGTTGGAACCACAGATCGTCAAGGACCATATCCTCGATTTCTGGGCACAAGAAGTCAGTTATCATCTCGCAATAGCGAACACCATTCGCGGAATCTGCCTGACCGAACTTATTTTCGAAGCAGTACGGCCCGATGACGCCGCCAGCCTATACAATCACTCGTGGATCCTCATTCTCCAAATGCGGTAATTCTGATTGTTAACGAAGTCACGAAATGCAGTTTGATTTGAACGCCCATTATCGTAAAAGGCTTCAAACATCTTTACGCGCTGCTAAATTGAATTTGTTGAATTTGTCAAACACTGAAACAAAAAAATGTCAAATTAAGTTTGGCAAAAAACTTGACTTTAAGGTGTGGCGAACAATTAACGTCATGTATCATGGTTGGACCACATTTTATTTGTTTAAAATTTTAAAAACTTTTACTAAACTATTCTTCAGGTATATAGGAATCCATATTGTGTGTATGTGGGAGGTGTCACGCCCACTTGTCATTTTTATAAGCTCCGGAGAGTCAGGAAAATACTATAAGAATTTAAGCAATTTCGGTTTAGTAGTTTAGGAGTCTAAAGGGAAGGGAAAAATTAAGGCCTTGGGAGCCGCCTCTCCTCCACAGATATAGCGACTTTAGAGCCCCAAGAAATATTACTCCTTATCAATTCTACGGTCTTTAAAATCACTAGAACCTCCGCCTGCAATACACTGCAGTCATAAGGAAGCCTCAAGATCCTCAAAGTAGACTCCTGCACCTGTGCTCCTCATCCTCGAATCATCAGTAACGGTAAGTCCACCCTTGGAAAATACTCGAAGATAACCCTAGAGCCAACATAATTCATGGACTAGAGCAGGCTAAGGCCATAACCACCAAAGCTAATCTCATCTAAAATCCGCGAGTGACCTATCGTGAAATTTTCTAACATTCCCAGCTCCTTCAGTCTTACTTCTGGCTGCATTTCTTATCGCATACTGCTCAATAGGCAGAAGATGTAGAACAGCGTCCAGAGCCTCTTAAGACGCCAATTGAAGCAAAGCTCTGAGCCTTAGATAGAAGGTTTCTATGATTTGCTAGCTTCTCAGCTTAGGTTCATTCAAAAATATACATGTTCTGTACTAAGAATTAATTTTAGTTTTATTTGAAAATAAAAACATTATTTAAAAGTATTCCATAGAAAATTTTTCACTGATGCTCAAAATTTGAAGTTATTTTGACCAAAATAATTTGATTTCCTTTGTTGATTCTATAGAGCAATCATTTTGCCTTTGTAAGTCTTTAATATCGTGGTCTTACCAAAATGAGTAAGGAAAAAACTCAATTGCATAGTTTTCTTTAAAACACGGATGTCTTTGTTTTCTACTTTTTTTTAATTAATTTTTGGGGGTTTGGCCACCTTAATTTATATATAGAACACTGTGCACCGTTGTGCATAGCCTATTACTGACAGCACGATCGAAGATCTGAAAGCATAGCAGCCGCTGAGGCCCTTCCTAAGTCTTTTATCCGAAAAGGAAAATAGTCTATTTAATTTGAAAAAAACACTCCTGCTGTCTTTAATCTTATACTAACTTTGCTCTGACTCAAGAGAGGATACCCTTTTCTGGCAACGAATGTGGCCTACAGATCAATGTAGCAAAACACAATACCTCATATGGCTCAAATTGCCTCCTCCTTAAACATATAAAGGGCGGTCCAATCATATTGTACGATGTTAATTGTGAGTCACACCCAAACTGCAAGTTTTTTGAACAACTTTATTTGACATTTCTTTGTTTCAGTATTTGACGAATTCAGCCATGGAGAGTAACACAATTGAGCAGCGCGTTAAGATAATTGAAGCCAGACAGAAGTGAATGGTGACTTAACAAAGAAAATCATTTTAAGCGACGAGGCACACTTTCACCTCAGTGGATTCGTTAACAAGCAGAATTGCTGCATTTTGGGCAAATGAGAATCCACTAAGTCGGTCAAGCAGCTACAGTGAATTTTGTTCCCAATCGTGAGATAACAACGGACTCCTTGTGGCTAGAATTTGACCTTGACCTTGACGATCTGTGGTTCCAACAGAATGATGCCACTTGCCACACAGCCAACAACACAATGGCTCTTTTGCGCAAGAAATTTAATGGCCATATTATTTCACGTCATGGCGATGTTAATTGGCCGCCACGATTATATTATTTGACACCATTAGACTTCTTTCTTTGGGGATATTAAAAAGAAAAAGTGTACGGCAATAAGCCAGGAACAATTCAAGAGCTAAAGGTTGCGATAATTCGACACATTGACGACATTGAACTTCAATTATGTCTCAGAGTCATTGAAAATATGGACCACCGGATAGAGGTAGGCCACCGAAGCCGCAGCGAGCATTTGGCCGATATTTTGTTTCACACATAATTGTCATATATCCTTTTATCATAAAAAAAATATATAGATAATTCTATAAAAACTATTTGTTTTTTTATTTACAATTAACGTCGTGCGTTTTGGCTGTTTATAACGAACCCGTAAAACAAGAAAACAAATTTTGTAATGTAAACACATTTTCACCTTCAATAAAACTATGCTTAAACACTTAAGCTACGGTCACACTTATTAAATATTTGATCAAAAAAGCGTAAACCCTACTTTTGTTAATAGTTAGTGAGATTTAAAATGGTCTTAATATTACAAAATAAACTAATTATACTACCACTAGAGTTTTTTTTTCCCGGACATTTTCGTTTCCCGGGAAAGCGGGATTTTTTTTTAAATTTCCCGGGATCCCGGGATCCCGCTCCATATAAATAATACAAAGTAAATTTTGTTATTAATAAATGAAAAAACTTTTATAGAAAAACGTAAAGGAACTTGTTTACAAAGAAACTAATGGTGTTTTCTTTTCTACAAAAAAAAATGTGACATTTTATTTAAAAAAATGAAATTTGGTGTCTGTTTCTTAAAAATTTTGCTTCCGAAAAGGATGAATTTTTTAGAATAAAACAAGCCACCCTTTTCGGGAGCAAAATTTTTAAGAAACAGACACCAAATTGCATTTTTATAAAATAAAATGTCACATTTCTTGTAGAAAAGAAAATACCATAAAATAAATGGTTCAATACTAAAAACCCAGTAAAAAATTCGCTTACTTTTTCAAAATGAATAGCTTCTTTAACTCATTATTTAGCAGCTTTCTTCTATAACTACATCTATAACAACTTCTATAACTACTTTTTTCTGGATGTATTAGAGTAAAAAAAATAATGACTTGCTTTTGAATGCGTTCTTTTTGGGACATCCCTTGTTAAATTCATTGGTTCTTTCAGTAGAATTGTAAGTAGTGCTCTTATGCTTTTCTGATTACTCAACACATTATTTTGTAGGCGAAGTTTTTACTAGGAAATTATTCGAAGATTGAAATAGGAACTTGAATTATTATTATCTCACGCCTTTATTACCTATTATCATGCTTTTATTCAGTATTATTATGCTCTGGATACAAGATAAAAAGATAACATAAACATAACAATTTAATTCATAAAACAATAATAAAAACAAATAAAAATGAAGGTACTCAAGATATGAGATCAAAAAGTTAATTAATAAAATAGATAAAATATTTTAAAGAAATATGTAACATTTTTTAACGGCTTAGGAAATAACTTTCTGACACACTCAAAGCGCTTAGTAAGTCGTCAAAAAGTATATTCCTGATTTTATTTACTAATTATCATGTTTCCGAAAAATTTCGTTCATTTTTTACCGAGGTTGGACAAATATTTAAAAGTGCACCGTTGTAGCATGCTTCGGCTTTTTATAAACAACGTCTATATCAGTCAAATGTATGTCAAGGTTGATGCAAAAATAGCATCAACCGGACTGCTTCTTACAAACCTTTTCATTTCAATAGATCCATTTGTAATCTTTAGGACAATGTGTTTTTCAAGTTGTATGTTGTAGTATCTTACACGAGTTTCCAAAATGTTATTTTATTTCGGTTTCCCCGCACTTCACGGGTATGTAAACCAACACAAATTGAAATTGAAAATTTGTGTTTATCACCTAATAAACATATCGCTCCTTCATTGCATCATAGTCATATCTCAAACTGAACCGAAGTTATAGCAAAATAAATCTTTAACTTTAATCGCATTTTGCCAAGATCGTTTGTTTTTATAGATATGACTATGTTGCAATAAAGGAGCGATATGTTTAGGTATCTCCTATTTTTAAGACTTGTTCATGGGCAATGAAACTTTACTGCCTGCATCTTATTTTGAATTTATGTACTTTATTAACTCTTCACTTCACTAAATGTAATAATTATCAACTGTTGCACTGCCAATTTTGCTTTTAGTAGATTTATTGCATCAGGAGACATTGATTTACGTATGTACTCACTTCTTGTAATTGACCTAATCCACAACCCATCCACAGATGCTAATTTTTAGAGAATAGAAAACTAAATTTCAAAGTATAAATAGCTGTTTTCTGAAATTATAAGGAATTTTTTATTTCCCGGGATCCCGCAAGAAAAATCCCGGGAAAACGGGAAATAAAATAATTGAAATTCCCGGGAATTCCCGGGACGGGAAATCCCGGGAAAAAACCCTAACTACCACCCATAGCAAAAAAAAACAGTTTTTTGTAAGATGTGGTATTTTAATCAAAATAAATATTGATATTAAGGGAAATGATTTTTTAGTTTGGTTGTTGGTCCCGTTTTTTTCGTCAAATATTTGATAAGTCTGACCGTAGCTTTATCACTTATAATTTTTAACGGAAAATTTTTTCAATTTCAATTAAAAAAATTACGGTTTCAATTAAAAAATTGTTAATTTTTTTTCCAGTAACTAAACAAATTTGTGGTCCCACTTAATTATTTAATACCAATTTAATTGAAATAATTATTAATTAAAATTTAATAGCAGTAATTAAAAGCTGAAAGCAAATTTGCTGTAAACTTTCACATAAGTAAATGCTTTTTGTGTTTCATATAACTATAACTTTTGAAAGAAAAAAAGTAGCCTCAACGACGCTTGGAGCGTGCAAGAGTTTACCATACTGCTTTCACCGGCAGCCATATTATGGTTAAATTAGAACATCAAGAAGTACATCAAGAAGCCTTATTCAGTCTCAGCTTATTTATGAAAAATATAATTCTGATGCATCAATATAAAAAATATCAAACAAACTTTCTAGACCTGGTCTAATATTAAGTAGAATCTTTTAACTTGTCCTGATACCAAATCCCGCAAAAGTTTCTCTGCCTTCAACAAAAATTAAGAAAAAAAAAAACAAAATTTTTGCAACATGCTGTTTTAGCACGTCCTTGATTCTTAATTCTTTTCCTACAATTGTCAGACTTAACTGTTGCTCTACGAGTACTTTAAAAGTCGTAATCGAATAAGAGAGAATATAATGTTTTCGTCCTGTTTTTTTTTCGTGTAAATTGACTTGACTTTCTGTTTGTTTATATGGTTGGCTATTGTTTACAGTCTACATTGAAAACGTGTTGTATGTATGTGTAAACAGTCGTTTTGGCAAAAGTATTAAAATAGAAATTTTGCGCGCGTAAAACACATGTCCTGTTTAGACACTAACACACACAAGCACAGACACATGCACGATAAACATCTACATGCAAACTTTGTGTGTTAGCAAAGAAAACAACAATTACACAGACTCTTTCCTTTTTGGAACACCAAAGAAAAAAACAGTCGTAATCGTAAATCAATGAATAAATATTCGCAAAATTCGCAATGCTTTGTTTGTAAAATGTCATTGTGCTGGGTTGTTAATATTGTGTTATTTATAGGGATACGTTTGCAAAGATGTGGTGGTGGCTGGTTACAATTAACATTTGAAGGATACTTTTGACTTCTCGAAACTAAACTCCTTTTTCTGCTGTTTTCGGCTTTTGTGGTTTTCAAGCATAACTAATGACAGAATATTGCAAGAGGATAGTCAGCCTGAATTATAAACTGTGACAGAAATATTTTAAATTTGCATGTGAAAATTCATTCATTTAGTTTTCCATTTCCAATTCAAGGCCAAACAAGACCTTTGTCAGCTAATGTTCAAACTTATTCTATAAACCTAAATTGCAGAGGAAAAATTCTAACCATTTTTTTCAATTAAACCTTGAATCAAAAATAGAACCAGTTTTAATTAAAAATTTAATCAAGTGAATTAAACATTACTGCAGAAAATGTTGTTAATATTAAAAAAAATATTTAATAGATACTATTAATTTGTTTATTGGTGCAAATTTAATTAATTTTTTAATTAATATCACAAATTTTTTAATTAAAATCAATTTTAATTGTTTTCTTTTTCTTCGAAGTTGGCAAACTTTATCTTAATTTCCAAACAAAAAAAAACATTTTTTAAATTTATTTTATAAAAATTTAAAAATGATTGATTTTTTTTTTGCATATTTCTTACTTTTTAATATGTTTTATTTTAATGTTTGAGCTTATTAAGAAATATAAGGGCAATATACATTAAATACAAAGACATTTTTCATTTTCCAATCTTTTATCCTTCTTCTATGTCACCTCCACCCCAACCTCTATGATACGTTTTTTTTATGTTTTATTATTTCCCCGTGTTTATTTTGCATTTCCTCTTTCTCTTTTGAAATTTTCATTTGATTTTTTTTTTTTTCATTTAAAAAAAGTCATTAAAAAAGAGAAATAAATAAGAAAAGTATTGAACCGGCAACTACGACAAAGCAAGATCTACACGAGGTTAGACGATTTGGATAAGCAGCACAAAGTGAATTCAACATCTCGTTAAAGTTTTTTTCAAGCTAAACTTTTATGTCTTATCATCATGAACGAAACTGAAACTAACCAAGAATCATATAATTCGCCGTATTATAAGATTTCAATCGAGCAGTTACCCGTTGACAAATTGAAATAAACTCAAAGATCATTTCTTTTATATCTTAAATGAAATGTAAATAAATAACTTCATTTATTTTCAAACCATTAGAAGCGAATAAAGAACCTAAGAAGGGTTGTCAGATGTTGTTCAAATTTTTTACCCAAATTGTAAATTTTTATCTCCAAACATTTTTTTCTTCATCCCCAAAAATCCCCTATAAATACTCTTAAGTTTTGTCTAATACGAAATCTAGTCGATTTGACTTAAAATCTTCCTCAAAATCTAGTGCGTTAACACGCACTTAGCACGCTAAAAGATCACTACACGTACGCTAAAACAAGATCGGTACCTTATCTTTTTAAATATATTTAAGTATTTCTGTTCGTCAGTTCACAGTCGCTATGTTTCATATTTTGTTTGTTTACAAATTCACAAACACAAAAAGAAGTTTTAGAGTTTGTGTTTTAAAAAATACACTAAGTTAGTATACCGTTTTTTTAACTCTGGTTACAACTATTACTTCCTGTGTGTTAAAAAATAAAATTCTTAACTACAAAAAATACCTAATATAGCGTGCACAAATATAATGCTTAGCATAAGATAGGAAAATTAAAACAAGCATCGTACTTTCATTACACTGAATACACATACATACATACATACATATTTTTCCATTTTACTCCTTTCGTAATTTATGCAAAATAACAAGTTCACTTAAATTACACACACACACACACACTCCCAAAAAAACAAGGAAAAACGTGGAAACGAATGAACGAAATATTTCCACCAAAGAAGATTTTCATCAAATATAAAAACAACAAAACCCATGGTACAATTTAGTACAGAAAAAAATTCCAAGTACAAAAAAAAAAAAGAAGTAACTTTAAAGCCATAAAAATGTATGAAAGAGCGCGAAACAACTACAAAAACGTATAAAAATCCTTTTATCAAAACCTCATCGTAGCAGTGGGAAATAAATTCCACCCTCTAAGAGTTACAGGCAAAAAAAAAATGCTTGACTTTGTGTGAGTTTTTTTTAACTCATTTGCATACGCTTTCGCTTTTAAAGCACGAGTGTATTGCCAGCCATATACTGTTAAAGCATTACTCTTCTTCTTTACTACTGGCGTTTTTTTTTGTTGTTGTTGTTTTGAACACTTTGTTTGTTGTTTTATCTTATTCAAAATAATAGCAACAACAACACGCGCTCCAACAAGAATACATTCATATATACAACTCTGCACCTGCGACCCCTTTCATAATGGCATCTCTGTTTAAAATATTTAAGTTGTTGTTGTTTTACTTCTTTTCTTCCCTTCTTCTTCTTAAAGATGTTGCCAGAGTGTACGTACATTGACTTTGTTATATTTGTTTTTTTTTTTTTTTTTTTTTTTGCTACAAACACGTCTGTATTACAACAATATTTGGCTAAAAAAAAACCTCCAAAATGGTTGGGTGGTTTAGACACGACAAAAAAATTTAAGGGTTGAATTTTTAAATTTACGAGTTAAGAGCATGTCATTTCGTTTGCTTATTATGTTTCCTTTTTTCTTAACAAAATGATGCTAGAAAGGGGGAGGGGGAGGTTGGTGTCACAGCAGAAGGTGGCTAGAATGTTTGGAGAATAAAGGTATGTATATTGCGTTGGGTTCTTGGTCTGGAGCTACATCATGTAATCATCGTATTAATTTAAATTAGAAGTTTAATTTAAAGAAATTTTTATGTTTGTGTATTTATTTAACTTTATTGTTTAGGAAAATTTTAAATTTAAAGGAAAATTTGAAGAGAATGTAATTTGAATTTGCAATGAGTGATTTATCAAGATTTTAGTAAAAATACGCAAAATTCCACAATTTCAAGAAATTAGTATTAAGAGTCTATAACACAGTGCAACACGAAAAAATATAACCATATACGGACACCACTATGTGATAAAAGACAAAAAAAAAGGTCCGTGTCTCCCAGTTTTGCCCCCAAAGATTTGGGGCTTTAGGGTTTTATTCGTATAATATTTTTAGCTTTTCTAAAATCTTAGGAAAAGGTTTCCTGATGAGCTGGCCTAAGCAACCAGTGAAATGCGCATAGAAGCTAGCTTTCCCTCAACAATAAATTTCAGTGTATTTATCAAATATGTAAAATTGGGAATTTAGCACGTCATACAGAAATCGTATTAATGATAAATTTTGTATTCCCGTAAATAACTTTGATAATATACTCGCATGTGCCCGTGCAGAAAACTGAATTGGCAAATTGGTTTTTTTGTTGTTTTCTTACGAAGACAATAGAATGAAACAATTTGTTTTTTAATTTTGTTTTTTCTTTTTACCCACTTATAACTACAATTCGAGTCGGAAAGAACCCAACCAATTGTAGAGGGATGTAAGAAAAGATAAACTCACTGTTTATTGTTGGTGTTTTGTTTGAGCTTTGATATTGTTACTTACGAGTAAGACCTTGAGTGTTTAAAATTCTTATTCGCTTTAGGGTTTTATTCGTATAATATTTTTAGCTTTTCTAAAATCTTAGGAAAAGGTTTCCTGATGAGCTGGCCTAAGCAACCAGTGAAATGCGCATAGAAGCTAGCTTTCCCTCAACAATAAATTTCAGTGTATTTATCAAATATGTAAAATTGGGAATTTAGCACGTCATACAGAAATCGTATTAATGATAAATTTTGTATTCCCGTAAATAACTTTGATAATATACTCGCATGTGCCCGTGCAGAAAACTGAATTGGCAAATTGGTTTTTTTGTTGTTTTCTTACGAAGACAATAGAATGAAACAATTTGTTTTTTAATTTTGTTTTTTCTTTTTACCCACTTATAACTACAATTCGAGTCGGAAAGAACCCAACCAATTGTAGAGGGATGTAAGAAAAGATAAACTCACTGTTTATTGTTGGTGTTTTGTTTGAGCTTTGATATTGTTACTTACGAGTAAGACCTTGAGTGTTTAAAATTCTTATTCGCTTTAGGGTTTTATTCGTATAATATTTTTAGCTTTTCTAAGATCTTAGGAAAAGGTTTCCTGATGAGCTGGCCTAAGCAACCAGTGAAATGCGCATAGAAGCTAGCTTTCCCTCAACAATAAATTTCAGTGTATTTATCAAATATGTAAAATTGGGAATTTAGCACGTCATACAGAAATCGTATTAATGATAAATTTTGTATTCCCGTAAATAACTTTGATAATATACTCGCATGTGCCCGTGCAGAAAACTGAATTGGCAAATTGGTTTTTTTGTTGTTTTCTTACGAAGACAATAGAATGAAACAATTTGTTTTTTAATTTTGTTTTTTCTTTTTACCCACTTATAACTACAATTCGAGTCGGAAAGAACCCAACCAATTGTAGAGGGATGTAAGAAAAGATAAACTCACTGTTTATTGTTGGTGTTTTGTTTGAGCTTTGATATTGTTACTTACGAGTAAGACCTTGAGTGTTTAAAATTCTTATTCGCTTTAGGGTTTTATTCGTATAATATTTTTAGCTTTTCTAAGATCTTAGGAAAAGGTTTCCTGATGAGCTGGCCTAAGCAACCAGTGAAATGCGCATAGAAGCTAGCTTTCCCTCAACAATAAATTTCAGTGTATTTATCAAATATGTAAAATTGGGAATTTAGCACGTCATACAGAAATCGTATTAATGATAAATTTTGTATTCCCGTAAATAACTTTGATAATATACTCGCATGTGCCCGTGCAGAAAACTGAATTGGCAAATTGGTTTTTTTGTTGTTTTCTTACGAAGACAATAGAATGAAACAATTTGTTTTTTAATTTTGTTTTTTCTTTTTACCCACTTATAACTACAATTCGAGTCGGAAAGAACCCAACCAATTGTAGAGGGATGTAAGAAAAGATAAACTCACTGTTTATTGTTGGTGTTTTGTTTGAGCTTTGATATTGTTACTTACGAGTAAGACCTTGAGTGTTTAAAATTCTTATTCGCTTTAGGGTTTTATTCGTATAATATTTTTAGCTTTTCTAAGATCTTAGGAAAAGGTTTCCTGATGAGCTGGCCTAAGCAACCAGTGAAATGCGCATAGAAGCTAGCTTTCCCTCAACAATAAATTTCAGTGTATTTATCAAATATGTAAAATTGGGAATTTAGCACGTCATACAGAAATCGTATTAATGATAAATTTTGTATTCCCGTAAATAACTTTGATAATATACTCGCATGTGCCCGTGCAGAAAACTGAATTGGCAAATTGGTTTTTTTGTTGTTTTCTTACGAAGACAATAGAATGAAACAATTTGTTTTTTAATTTTGTTTTTTCTTTTTACCCACTTATAACTACAATTCGAGTCGGAAAGAACCCAACCAATTGTAGAGGGATGTAAGAAAAGATAAACTCACTGTTTATTGTTGGTGTTTTGTTTGAGCTTTGATATTGTTACTTACGAGTAAGACCTTGAGTGTTTAAAATTCTTATTCGCTTTAGGGTTTTATTCGTATAATATTTTTAGCTTTTCTAAGATCTTAGGAAAAGGTTTCCTGATGAGCTGGCCTAAGCAACCAGTGAAATGCGCATAGAAGCTAGCTTTCCCTCAACAATAAATTTCAGTGTATTTATCAAATATGTAAAATTGGGAATTTAGCACGTCATACAGAAATCGTATTAATGATAAATTTTGTATTCCCGTAAATAACTTTGATAATATACTCGCATGTGCCCGTGCAGAAAACTGAATTGGCAAATTGGTTTTTTTGTTGTTTTCTTACGAAGACAATAGAATGAAACAATTGGTTTTTTAATTTTGTTTTTTCTTTTTACCCACTTATAACTACAATTCGAGTCGGAAAGAACCCAACCAATTGTAGAGGGATGTAAGAAAAGATAAACTCACTGTTTATTGTTGGTGTTTTGTTTGAGCTTTGATATTGTTACTTACGAGTAAGACCTTGAGTGTTTAAAATTCTTATTCGCTTTAGGGTTTTATTCGTATAATATTTTTAGCTTTTCTAAAATCTTAGGAAAAGGTTTCCTGATGAGCTGGCCTAAGCAACCAGTGAAATGCGCATAGAAGCTAGCTTTCCCTCAACAATAAATTTCAGTGTATTTATCAAATATGTAAAATTGGGAATTTAGCACGTCATACAGAAATCGTATTAATGATAAATTTTGTATTCCCGTAAATAACTTTGATAATATACTCGCATGTGCCCGTGCAGAAAACTGAATTGGCAAATTGGTTTTTTTGTTGTTTTCTTACGAAGACAATAGAATGAAACAATTTGTTTTTTAATTTTGTTTTTTCTTTTTACCCACTTATAACTACAATTCGAGTCGGAAAGAACCCAACCAATTGTAGAGGGATGTAAGAAAAGATAAACTCACTGTTTATTGTTGGTGTTTTGTTTGAGCTTTGATATTGTTACTTACGAGTAAGACCTTGAGTGTTTAAAATTCTTATTCGCTTTAGGGTTTTATTCGTATAATATTTTTAGCTTTTCTAAGATCTTAGGAAAAGGTTTCCTGATGAGCTGGCCTAAGCAACCAGTGAAATGCGCATAGAAGCTAGCTTTCCCTCAACAATAAATTTCAGTGTATTTATCAAATATGTAAAATTGGGAATTTAGCACGTCATACAGAAATCGTATTAATGATAAATTTTGTATTCCCGTAAATAACTTTGACTCGGTGTCATTTTTGCGAAAAAGTCATAATTTTCTCAGGCTTATATCATGCAAACCGTTCGGCATTTTGATTTACTATCTGAGGCAAAGTTGTTGCTCTTTTCATAAAGTACAAAAATTGTGAATATATAAAATCAGCTTCAAGATCAAAATAGCAAAAAAACTTTACAAATTTGATTTTTTTTACCTTTTTCCCCCTGTTCAGGTCCATACACAGAAAAAATTTTCCAAAATGTTTCACTAATTAAAGCATTAATCAAAAATATAGTCAGTTTTAATTAATAATTTAATCAAGTGAATTAAACGTTTATCAAGTGAATTAAACGTTTAATTAATACTATTAACTGGTTTAATTGATACTATTAATTTGTTTACTCGTGCAAATTTAATTAATTTTTTAATTAATAACACAAATTTTTTAATTGAAATCAATGCATTGATATAAATTTTAAATACGATTCATTATTATCCACAGAAAAAAATATTAAAATAAATTTCAATTAATAAAAAAAATGTTAATTAAATTTGCATTAGTAAACAAATAAATAGTATTAATTAAATATGCTTATTTAAGTAAAAGTTTAATTCACTTAATTAAATTTTTAATTAAAACTGATTTCGTTTTTGATTTATGGTTTAATAGAATAAAATTTGCGAGAATTTTTTATGTGTAGAGTTTCTAACTACGAAATTGTATATCCTTCACCACAGCATGCTGGTCAATTCTTGCCACAAAGGAGTTTTTTGGTTAATAGCTAACACTTCAAAACATACAACTCATTTTTTAATTTGGCACTTGGATTACTATTATTGTAACTGTTTATACTGCACCAAAGTGGATAATTATTTTCTTGTAATTTTAAGGTTTTTAAAGTTGATTTTTGTACTATGAAATAAAAGCAAGCTATGATTTTTTTCTTCAAAGTTTTTTGTATAAATTAGCCGTGTAAGTAAATTATCATTCTATTTGATAATTATGATAAAAAACTAAATTAAAAAAGGCCATAGCAAAAGGTAAAAGTGTAAATTACATCTACTAGTTACTGATAAGTATCAAAAGTCGCTAAGCGCCAACCTAATAACCAAAGCATTTTTAGTGACTTAATTTATTTATATAAGATGAGTGCGACTGACTGAGTGAGTGATCATCGCCCTGCACAAATAACTGAAGTAAGAGACTTGAAATTTTTCATGTAGACCACCTTTCCGAAGTGAAGATACAACAAGAAGGGATTTTGCTAATCATAGTGGGTAAAATTGGTTGACGTTCAATTAAAAAAAACATCATTAAAAAATCAAAAGATAAGAAAAGTAAACAGTAGGTCTTTGGTTGTTTTTTGAAATTTGTTCATTTAGGGGACGAAAAAGGGGCAAAAATATAATATTGGTACTTTTTTGGTAACCCATTTATTTTCTAAAGCTATTAAGATAGAAATAAAATTTAAATTGTATTCACCTCTCCTGAGGAAGCCCTCATGCACATTTTGGTACTTTTCGAAAATTCGAATATATAATTCTTTTTGGTACTTTTTTCTATACAGCTAAATATGTATTGCATACAAAAATATAAAAATAATGTTAATAAATTTATATGACGCCATGTAAGACGCATATTTATTATAAATAATAATGCAGTTGTGGATACAGGAGAAGAAAAATATTTACTACAACACCCGCCCCCAAACCAAAAAAAAAAAATTCCCATTTTTGGCTTAAGTTGTTTAAATCATAATAAAACAACGAAATATATTTTTAATATCAAAGAAACGGGCTTTATTGGAAAGAGAATCTTATGAAATTAATGTTTAAATATCATTTCTGCCATGTGGCCGCCACGGCTGGCGCGTAAAACGCGCAGTCTAGAACACCAATTTTCAACCACATTTGGCATTCTGACCATCATCGTTTTTTATGACATATGGGCTAATGACTCCGTCAGCCCATAAAGCGCACCAAACGGTAATTTTCTGTGGATTTAATGGTGTTTCGACAAATGCTTGTGGATTCTCCTCACTCTGCTTATTTACGTAGCCATGCAACTAGAAATGGGCTTCATCGGAAAATAAATTTTGAATGGAAATTCAAAATCAATATCAATTTGTGCTTCAGCCCATTCGCCGAATTATTTTGATTAAAAATTTCAACATTTTGCACGCGTTGCTCTAGTGTATGTCGATTCATAATGAAATTTCTAAGCAAACTAAACAAAAAGCAACTATCAGCTTTTAAATGGCTGCTCAAATAAAGCAGTGATGCCAAATCAAAGTAGGGACACTCTGAACAAACATCCTTTACAACCCAGTAAAAACTTCGCTTACTTTTTCAAAATGATTAGCTTCTTTAACTCATTATTTAGTAACTTTTTTTTATAACTACATCTATAAAAATTTCTATAGCTACTTTTTTCTGGATATGTGTAAGTAAAAATATAATGACTTACTTTTGAATGCGTTCATTTTGGGACATCGCATGTAAAATTCATTGGTTCTTTCAGTAGAATTTTAAGTAGTGCATTTATGTTTTTCTGATTACTCAACATATTATTTTGTAGGCGAAGTTTTTACTGGGAAGTTTGTTTATTTTCTTAAGAAATCTATTTCGTTTCTTAAAACAAGAAAATCCAAAATCGAAGAATAATTACTTAATTTTATGTGTTTCGTTCGTATTTAGTAAATTGTTCTTAAATAAAGAAAAAGTTTGCTTAAACCAAGCCACACATTTTTTTGGCGCCCTATGCTCCAATGGGAGTTAAAGGAACATATATATATATAAGACACACATTTATTTAGAATAACTATTTTTTGGCTTGGACGAGTTCCTGCAAAATATTCTTGGTTAAAGCCATATTTTCTGGTGATTTAGTAAATTATTTTGTCCGTGTATATTATATTATAACCATATATGATTTCATCTTTTTTTTTTACTCTGGTAGTCAAAAATAAAGGTACGGGAGAGAAGTTTACATAGATATTCCGCAAACTACTAATATAATCTCTACAAAGATCAAAGCTACCTCCAATAACCGTTTTTTAATTTTGTTGGAAACTTTTGGGTCCTCAATGCTTACTTGGCCAATCCCTGTATGTACATGTCCAATATTTTAGCGAGGGATCAAATATGTTATTCTAAAGTTAGATGTCAAATTTTAGCTATTTTCTTTAAGTCATAAAAAAAGGTTTGAATTTTTGGAAGGAATTGATTACCGTGCACTGATATGTATTAATATTTTAAAACGATATGTCTATAGCAGCGAAGGGCAGATAGAGAACATTGAATAAAAGAGAGTAAATTAGTTGATTTACACTTAGAGAAAAGATTTTCAAACTGTATGTAAATATGCAATACAAAAAAAGGAGTTCAGTAAAAAATATTATATAAATCATCAAGTTTTAACTAACGTTAAAATATATGTATACATATGGTCACTTGAAATCGAAAAGGCCGTGAGCAAAAACTTTAAAATGTGTACTATAAGTATGTAAATATGCAAAAAAAAAAAAGGAATTTAGTAAAAAACTTGATTATTATATAATTCATCATCACACATGAGTGCTGAAATGTTTTTAAAACAAGCTGAAAAATAAACATACATGAGCACAGCTTGATCACAACACAATAAATATATTGTCAGTGTGCCACTACGAAATTGCAAAATTTGCCAAAATAACAACATGCGCTACACTCCTGCTTCGTTGAAATTTATAGAGCAACTAAATAAAATTTTATTTTTTTTCTTTCTGTTGTATTTGTTTTTCGGGTTGCCTTTGTTACTTTTTATGCTTGAAACAATAAATTCAAGATTTTCAGTTAGTGGGCAATAGTAAATGAGCGAAAACAACATCACACAAACACGTGTATGTGTTATACGGTAAATTTTTTCACATTCTGATTTCAATGCAGATATTGTTATTTCTTTTTGTTTTGACTGCTAGATAATAGTTTTTTATTCATTTTCTCTATTTTAAACGTACTTTTATTTATTAAAAAAGTAATATAATTAACCAAGTGTATGGTATGTTTTGGGGATTTTAGGGAATATCTTAGTAGGGAAATTTTTGTATTTGTAGCAGCTCTGGTACAAAAAAACACGAAGAGTAAATGTAAAAACCCGAAAAACTTCGTAATCCAGGCAAACCAGCGCCCACCGCTGGTCTATAGCAGCAACAATGTCATAGATTTTCTTTGAGACGAAAATATCTTAAATAGATTTCATATCAATGTCATATTTGGCACAAAGAACTCTTATACAATTCTTAAGCTTGTAACATAACTTTTTTTTGCCAGGTCCATGATTGGGATACGTCCCAAATGGGGCACGCTCTCGAAATTTACTTAGTTGTTTTATGCGAATTTTTACTATTTTTTATAACTAGATTACCATTATTGATCTAACTGCATCTGTTTAATAAGAAATTTAATTCTTTATCTCTTAAAGAAAAATTGTTTCGGCTAGGCTTTGAAAATTGTTGAAATTTTTTAATTTAGCGCACTTTAAAGTGTCGATTTTGAAGCGCCCTTGTGTATGCAGTAAAAGTTCTAATTTTTAAATCGTAATTTATTTCATTAATTTCTCATCCAAAAAAAAAAAAAAAATCAACATTAATTTAAAGCCCAACACTGCAAAATAAAAAATGAAATGATGAAAAATTTGTTTAAAAACATTAAAAATGTAACTCTATTCCATCATAAATAATGGATACAAATGTTGCTAAAAGCATGTTTCCTTCTCATTTCGGTTGTATTCTAATGAAGAAAAAAAAAAAAAAACGTAGAAAAAAAGTCCTAAAAAGAAAAAAAGCATATCTTCACATTTGCCTGCTTCACTCTAAACTTTTTTGTTGCCCCTAGGGTTTCTAGGCGTTACGAAATTCCCGGGAATTCCCATTAAAAAATATTTTTAAAATTCCTGGACATTTTTTAACTGGAAAAATTGGGAGGTTTCTCCTAAAGTTTCTCTAACTAAACAATTTAAAAAAAAAAAAATAAAGAGAAAACGCATCTTATCGCAAGTTTAGGAGCTCATTAGGGGTCTAATCATCGCATTCGATATCGAGTAAACTATCTTATTTTTCTGCATACGATAGACACTGACGTATCGAATGAAAACTCGAGAGATGTAATGTCTTTGGTTACTCAATAACGAATGCTATCATCTCAGATTACGATACCTTTCATTAGATATCGAGTGTCATGATAACAAAATCAAAAAATTTCGATAAATTTTACTCGATATCATATGCGGTGATTAGACCCTTGAACTTATAATTAATTAGTTGAGACGGGGTGTAGTTTTAAACACAATTTCAACAATTACCAAAGTTGAAGCCATTTCTAAGCAATGTAAGAGGAAAAAAAAGACAACGTGTAGTCTAGGTTCCATTGGCAGCACTTAATTCTCGTACTTCCCAATAGGCTAGCAGCAAGTTATGACTGCAATTAGGTTCTGGACGTGAAGTCTGGACAGCTTTAAAGCGCCCCGAGTCTATTTAATCTAGATGGGCCAGCTGTTTCTAGGTTTCCCACAGGTTTTATTTAACCAACTCTGACTCTCAATAAGAGGAAATTTGCGTGCAATAAGTTGTTTACTCCTCGGGAGTGAAACGCCTGCATACATCTGTGGCCCTGTGAGTTGGCCGCCAAGAGCATGTGATTTGACGCCTCTTGACTATTTCTTGTCGGGTAATGTGAAGTCGTTGAAGTACGTTAAAAAAATCACCCATTACAAGCTTGTTTAATTTTCGATGTGATAAGCACATTCTCCAGAG